>OY759274.1:24711621-25086621 GCA_963662155.1 Lamellibrachia columna | reverse complement strand
TCGACGGGCCTGGGCCGGGCCTTGGCTTAAATTCTAGTTTGCGGGCCTGGGCTGGGCTGGGCTTGACGAATTTATGCGGGCCTGGGTCGGGGCTGTGACCAGTTTCATGACACAGGCCTCAATTCCAGCCCAAGTTAGGCTATTTATCACCTAGGTGGCACTTAGCCACTAGGGGTGGTTGCATGACAGGTGCCCAGCTGAGTTCCTGCCCATAGTAGGACATAAATCCTGGGGCAACTCTGAGCATTCCGTAGGGGTCATTTAAGCAGTGTACAAATGGTTTGGATCAGTCACAATGTATATTGGCGGATACATTAAAAAAAAGAAATTGAGTGTGCAGGGATTACTTAGTCTTTAGCCCTCTTGAAATATATAATATTAAAATTTATTACATTCAGCTTTTTATGTTCTATTTTCGAATGAGTCATCTTTTCAGAATCGTTAATGCAGTTTGCGGTGATTTGGAGTTTAATATAGTAATAATAATATATGCTGATACTAATTATTCACAAATAGTTGTTTTGTATTGCATAAAGGCTAAATATTGGATGATCGCATATGCTCATTAACATATTTTACATAATTTGTAGGAAACATATTACTAATAATTATAATAATATATATTTTATTTGATCCAGAAAGGCTGTTCTTCACAGCATATTAAGCATTAATAACATGGTCTAGAATGATAAATAAACAAATAAATTAATTAATATACTACTAATGATAGTTATTATTTAAAAAATTAATATTGCACAATATAGCAATATAATAATAATACTATAATTAATAATAATAATAATATTAATAAATATAAACATGAATATACATAAATAATAATTAATAAAAACAATTGTAATATATCAAATAGTTAAATTAAGCTTTTTAAACATTGCCAACTAACGTGAATAAGATTGCAGAAATTATTCATTAGTAAATAACAGTGAGTAGAGCAACTGTCTGTCTGCTTGATATACAAACTTTAATCAATATCAATATATATATATATATATATATATATATATATATATATATATATATATATATATATATATATATATATATATATATATATATATGCTTCACATGCAATTAGTCTCACTGTCTGTTGCTTTCCAGACGTCTCGGCTACATGTACTTTGCTCCACAGGCCCGTCGCCTACCGGTTCGTTCTTTACTTCACAAACCCGTCGCCTACCTGCAAGTTACTTCACGGGCCTTCTCCTAAATGTCCATTAGTTTACAGACATGTCACCTATATGCCCCTTGCTTCAGACCCGTCTCATACCTGTACGTTATTTCACACTACCTATCCACTGTTTCACAAACCCATCGCCTACCTGCTTGTTGCTTCACGGGCCCGTCTCCTAACTGTCCGTTAGTTTACAGGCCGGTCAAATATATGCCCCTTGCTTCAGACCCGTCGCATACCTGTCCGTTATTTCACAGCTACCTATGCTCTGTTTCGCAAACCCGTCGCCTACCTGTCCGTTGTTTTTCAAAGCCGCCGCCATCCGGTTCGTTTGCTTCACAGACCCGTCGCCAACCTGTCCGTTGTTTCACAAACCCGTCTCCTATATGTACGTTGATTCACATGCCTACATGCCCGTTGGTTCACATGTTCGCTACCTACCTGTCCGTTACATCACAGATCCGTCACCTGCTCGGTAGTATAAGGAGGCTTTTGAAAATAACAATTCACCTACCACGATTAAATTGCACAGATGTGTCATAAATCGTAGTAGCAATTAAAAAAATGTACACTCTATTTATTCCGTATAGTGCAACAATGTTTAAAAACCGCTTGGTTAGTTTATCTTTACCCTGTTTACACCTTATCAAAATAATACAAACCGCGTTTACTTGTTTCCATATTATAACTACGTTCTTTATTTGTACCTAAGCTATATCAACAGAACTTTGGATTTTCAGAACCACCCTTTCCACCTCTATAACTAAAATAATTTAAACGAGACAGACTTGTTATAGAAATATCGGCGTTTTAGTTAGGCTACGTTTCACTTCAAACGTAAACGACCGTTTACTGCACACTTGAACTGCTATGATACGTCTAAGTTACAAATACGCCATTGTTTAAACCCAAGGTGTCGCTATAGCAGTTTCACTCACATTTAATGTGTTAAGTAGCGAACATTAATGATGTGCGTAGGCAAAGTCGCAGTTGTTGGTGCAACGATTTAAGTCATGTGACACCTGGTATGAAAAGACGGGTAAAGGCTCGATTACACAAGTTAGTGGCAATGGAAATCTGCAACGTCAAACGCCGGTATCCCGCGAGATAGATTACGTTTGTACACGTGTAGCAAAAAATGTGGTACATAGTCGCATGAGCACTTTGGGGTGCATTGAAACACGGGGGTAAGTTCTATAAATGATCAAGGATGACATAGTATCAACGCGTTGAGTGCCCCCCCCCCTCCCCCGCCGGAGAAAGAACCTCGAGGAAAAGGAAGCATTGTTGCTACTGCTGTTGGTCAGAAGATGAAGACAACGGAAGGAGAGAAGACGACCATGGCGTTCATGAAACAGGGTGATAATGGGCATATAGGAGTTATTTTGCCACCACTTCCAGGATGAGTCTTTCTCCCGCCATCTTCGTAATCATGTAGACGTTACACACACAAAAACGGTGTTGATTGGTCAATAGTGTAGAGTTAACGCGCGGGATTTATGAGAAATCGCTTTGGATACGAAATAGAGCGGCATACCACTATGTCGCTCTACCGTTCCGCGCTAAGAGCAACTGATGCAGAACATAACGATTGTAACTGATGCCGAACATAACGATTGTAACTGATGCCGAACATAACGATTGTTAACATGTTATTACCGCTCGGCTTTACGTTACCGCTGCCGTGTGTAATGGGGCCTTTAAGGGCATTCGATTTGCCTTACGAGACAAACCGTGACATTAAAGGCAACGCATTGAGGCGAGAACAGGGAACCGACACTCACGTGGCCAGGTGAGCTTTTACATTACACGATACTTTTTTAACATATGATGGTTTACCATGTTATGTTTTAAATATATCATATCATGATGATAATGTTAATGATAAAAAGACACTAATTAGTAAAGCACCACATATGCAACAGGATAATGGTTAGGAGCGTAATGGGGCTGATGATGACAAGAGGAGGATGATATCATGATGGGGATGATGATGACAAGAGGAGGATGATATCATGATGGGGATGATGATGACAAGAGGAGGAGGATATCATGATGGGGATGATGATGACACTGATATGACACTAGCTATTGAAGATGTTGCATTACTTGTGTATTTTCATATGTTTTTTTATTTAAATAACATTACCGTGCGTTAGCGGTCGATTATTACATTGTCGGTTGATTACTAAACGTTTTTGGCTGTTTACTACATTATCATTGTTACAACCAAACAAGATTTAATGTAATAACAACCGGTAATGTAATAACCGATAATTTAACAATGCTGATGGTGAAGTGAATGTAGAGGATGACGATGAGAATGACGATGATGTTGCTGTCGTCGCCCTTATCATCCTAACCATAATCCTCATCCTCACTATGCTCATCATCAGGTAATAGAGAAGAAAATAATGTCATGTGTTTCACGAGTTCGTCTTAATTGTCTTTACAGGTATCGGGCATCAGGACAACGAAACTTGACGACAGATAACATACTGTTGACTGTTAGTTGTACTTCGTTGCCACGACACATACGGTTGTGCTTCACGCAAGCGGCATGCCAGCCTTATCAAAGTTGCTGCCCGTTCGACTGTTGAAAGCAGGCTTTCTGCTGTTCTGCTCTGTGTTAATTTGCTTCTCGCTGCTGATGACCAGCATGAAAGAACGGCATTGCAGCATGCCCAAGCCTACTCCTTCTGCGACATCCGTAGACTTCTTGGTGTTGGTCCTGACGCTGGATCGCGCGGACTCACTACGCACATGTCTGAGACGACTCGACAAGCTGATCGTTGACGACGACGGGTCCGTCGGCCTCAACATCTGGATTGATCGGGACAAGAACAATCGACTCGATGGCGACACGTATCGCGTCGCCGCCGACTACCAGTGGACTGTCGGCGCCACCAGCGTGCGCGTGCACGACAAACACGCCGGCGTCTACGGCCAGTGGCTCGACACATGGCAGCCGTCGCCACCCGATCGCCAGACGGCGCTGTTTGTCGAGGATGACGTCGACGTGTCGCCGTACGCGTACCGCTGGCTGAGAAAGGTGCAAGCATTCTATACGCATCGCAACGACATCGCCATGTTCTGCCTTCAGGACATCAACGCCGTTCGTTTGGACCAGAAAAGGCACCGGGTGAGCGTATTTACCTGGAACCTTGACACATCCATTTCTCTAAGACTCTCTGCGAGTTTGAGAATGGAGACGTTTTGCACTACCTATCTAGATTTTGAAAAGTGGTTGTAAGAATTGTTTCCCAGCTAGCAAACTCATTGGGCCATTGAAGTTGCAATGGAACTTTTGCAGTAGCCACCATTGGCCCAACAAAGTTTGCTAGTTGGATTATGGGGTTGTGCTAGCATTTTTTTACACATTACGTTTTAACAAGGCGGCAAGTTCGTCAGTACTTTGATCAATGTTACTCATAGGAGTGGCATTTGACACGACGTAGATATAGATACTTGCCGACAATTATGTAAGATTATTTGGTAAATTGTTCTGTATAGTGGATTACCTGAAACAACTGTATGCACAACTCATCCTCGTTAACATGCAATATATAAAAATATTTCTATTAAGAACCACTCTCCAAAATTGTCTGACAGTTCGTTTTGGAGTTTCCCTTCCTTATTATTACTTGCTTATTTCTTTATCTAAAATAGTATTATTATATAGCATTGGCTTTGTCTCGACGGGTTCTTGCAGGAAATATATACATTTCCTATAGTCGTATGCCAATGAAGGGTCCACGTCCCTTCAAAGTATAAAACAACAGCCAAAATAAGCTTTCCCCAAAATATTTTTCATTTCAGAAAGCTATTATTTTTAATTTACTAATGATAATTTACCATTTGAAGCGTCATTTGTTAAAGTAAATATATGTCCGAAAACAATGATATAGGCCCCTAAAATAGCTGCTCCTACCCAAACTTATTTTGTTTGTTAATGAACCTAGTTTTATTGTTACGCCTGATACCAATCTCGAGCACCAATATTTTAAAACTACAAATTAATGATTCTCCAAAATTAACTTCATACATAAAAAACTATGATAAATATATAATTTCACAGTAGTTATTTAAATAAGTGCCTTTATTTGTTATCTTCGTGCTGTCCTTTAACTGGTTACGCCCGTTACCAAACTTTGTTATGGATTGAGACATAACTAATGAAAATAATTACTTCAAAATTTACAAATACATAAATAACAATAATTGTTGTATATGTGAATGATTTCTCATGTGATGCTGTCAGTAAAACATCAAGAGAAACCCATTTAGAGGAATGTTCAGCATTTCACCAGAACTGTTACGCCCGGTACCAAGCTAGTCACCTGTAGCCAAAACGTTTCAACTAAAGTCCGTTAGGAAGATAACATTTTATAAGATAACATGACGAAAAAACATAATAACTGTTGAATGTCACTATTATAATTCAATTCCAGCATTTATTTATATTTCTTTAGGGTTTTAAAACGAACTCGGCACCTTGGTACCGGGCGAAACAGTAGAGGGTAACATTTCTGATATGCGACGCCTGCCGCTTAATGAGTTTTCGGATTTAAACAAAGAAACTTCATAATTTAAATGTTTAGGTATGTATTTTATCGGATTAAAATTTAACAGGGATTGGAGAACATGAAAAAAATGGCCTCTCCCAAGCCAACTGTCAGACAATTTGGGAGAATGGCCCTTAAACGTGTAATTCACAGTAACATGTAACGCTACGTTCGCAGCAGAACGGCTATACTCGTCTCTTATGGACTTTTACGAACCTTAGGTGGAGATCGAGCGAGACCCAGCTTCACCGGTGTTCCTCTACCGCATTCCTGGGTCATGGGGTTGCTCACCTCACCCGACTCACTGGCGTCATTTCCGTTTATGGTTCCAAACAAAGATGGCCGCCAAAGACCCATCCTTCCACCCGTATGTCACAGAGGCGCAACTGCACACCGATTGGTACAAAAAATTCGAACGTGAAAACCGCCCAGATTCCATGTGGACGATGTGGTTTATCTACTACTGCAACGAACATCGCCTGTTCGGGCTCTATTCCAACCTACCGCAGTACACCGGAATGGACAACGTCAGTTTGTCCGTTAATCGCAAGGAGGCGGGCATGCATTACAACGCCAGCAAGGTGGCTCTGCACACACACGACATGCTGCTACGGTTCTGGCGCGATGACTTTGTGAAGTTTCCGTCCGACCCGCCGATGTATAACTATGACGGTCGTCGTATGCACTGAGAGTGGATAACTACAGCGGCTGTCGTGCAGTGGACAGACATACACTGTTATAACTAAATGTTATCCGCTGGATTATACAGATCTATAGGAGCAATTAAACATCGCAGACGTGTTAGATATAAGGGTATTTTGAGGGATGAAATCATAAAACCTATGAGGCATAGAGCATGTGTTACAAACGGGAACGAAATAATGATGATGATAAGGAGGAAGATGGTAATAATGAGGATATGATAATTAGTATGATGACGTCATCGTCCTCGTCGTCATCCTCGACATACTCATCATCTGGCAATACTTCTCATCATCACCATACTCATTATCCTCATCATTATCCTCGCCTTCATCAACACCAGAAAACCTTGTGTGTGCAACAAACAAAACCACTCCTCGTTTTGTGGTAGTTTGCCTGCTGCACATTTCGAGAGGGACATTCTCATGGCGTGGTAATCAATACAGCCAGGGGTTGGCAACCTCTTTGAATGCAGGGCCAACTTAGTGACATGGAATAGGTAAGCGAACCACGTGTATTTTATTGAACATAGATGATCGAGCCTAATCCTAGTGGTAACCGGTACAGTATTTTATGGTGGTATCTCAGTGTCAATTTATGCTAGTTCTATTACATTTAACAGATATCTGTTGTAGTCTTTTATAGATAATAGTACCTCGCAGACGTGTTAATTTGTTATTATCAAACACTGTGGACAACAATTGGACTATTCAAAATTACACATTATTCATGTGATGTCCTCTTGACTAGTGGCTTGCGCGCCACCAAGACTAGTTCTGCATATCTGCCAATATACTTCATCATTCCATGTTAACCTCAGTACGCTATCCTAGTCCAGCATTTCAAGAAATGCATCTTCTATAACAGTTGCTTACTCACGTGTGTACGTGCTGCAAAACGGACTCTCAGTGGGCGTGCTGTTCTTGATCAGTTCAATAAACTGTTCCATCAGCAAATGTGTGCAGTAGAACTCTATAAACGACACCTCATTGAAGCTATTTTCGTGATAATGCACGTGATAATGTGTGTTGTCACAACCACTAATGCGAAATGTTGCCTTTAACTAAATTTATCGAGTTCGGCACAGTCGAGGTTGGGCCAAAGTAGTGGGCGACATTTCCAGTACACTTTATTATCAACCAAACGGCTATGACACTTTTTAAGTAAATCTATGCAGAACTAAGTGATTTAACCTCGTAACAGCGTAGTTCCAGTGCATATTGTATTAAATTGCCGACGCCTTTGCCGATTGCCTTTATAACCTAAACACATATTTTAGAGAAACTTATTTTAATTGGGCGATACCTATGTGCGTTAATTTAGTCTTATTGGGTGATGGGAGTTTTGTTTCATCACATGTATTATACTAAAATTTGTTTTCATTAATTTAAAAATGATTAATTTTATCAAAATCAATGCTATTGGATCGTACTAGGGTATTAATCAGCGCTGAAACAAATAAATTAAATGACCAAAAACGGAACTCATCGTTTTAGCATCAAGCCACGGATTACGATCTCTATGCTAAATACTGCGACTAGTAAATCGAGCAGGCTATTACAAGTGCAATTAAGTGTATTTTGTCACCGACGAAGCACTAAAGAGAGCTACTGTGTGAAGTACTGCCAAGAATTGCTCCACACCGATGTCCATCTATTCTGTAATTTGTGCGTTAAAATCGATGTCATATTCAATTGTTTGTTGAAGTTTTGACAGCTTTTAGCTGTCTTCATCGGACTGAAAGCCGTTGCAAAGAATGGTGTTACCATATACTATGAAAATTATTAAAATATGAATATATAAAAGTAATCAGTCTGGTGAATATCTTCGGAACTACCGATGTCTTATTGTTAGAAATTCAGTCAGGAACGTCACTATCATCCAGGCTTGTTAACAAATGCAAATGCATTTGAATGCGCATTTGAATGTTGAGCATTTGAATGCGCATTCAAATGCCTGCATAACATTGTAAATGTATTTGCATTTTGCATTTGAATGCGTACCTTAAACATTTGCATTTGAATGCGATCCACAAACATTTGGTTTGTCAAATGTACAACCAAATGTGCAATCAAATGCATGCGTAATTCTTTGAATAATTATTATTGTTAGATTCACTTTCAGAAGTTCATAACATGCCACTGGAAACTCTGTAGTGAGCAGTATCCTCTGCAGATTATGAAATCATTGCCCGACCTGTGAAACCACTTCCACAATGTGCTCTTTGGAAAAGTGATATGTAGATCAACTGCTCAATGCCTGAGCTGTCCATACAACAAGAAAAAAACCAACTGGTCTATAAGTAGATGGCTTCAGAAATGACTTGTTCACTGAAACAAATCAAACAATGCAGACAAATTACTCCCTTTTGTTGTGTTTGCAGTGTTGGGGTATGTTGGGGTGGCAGCTTATTGCGGGAGTAGACATTAGGGATGTCAGCCCTAAACATTTATAGCCAGAGGGAGTGATTAGTGGTAGCTGTAATTATCCACCAGGTTATCTTGCCAGTGTTCCCACCAGTGGAAACGCGAGAACACGGCATCGCATCAAAGGGGTAATAACAGTACTTAGGTTTTTTAAATGTTTCGTTATATAGCGAATTTTCGTTAGTTAGCTAATATTTAGCTGGTTGGAGGTACCGTATGCTTGCGACTCCTCAATTATTAAATTTTCTGAAAGTAATCTTTATTGTTGTAGTTTAGTTACCGTCAGAAATTGTATAAAATGGGTATTTCGCAGAACAACAAATCACCTGAAGAATTGATTTATTAATCTGCCAGTAACTGCCGTATGACGATCTGAATTTATGTCGTAAACTTAATTTCGAGTGCCTGCACAGCATGTTTCACTCGTGTGATCTATATAATTGTGTACTGACTATACACGACCCAGCTAATAAATAAAGTTGCTTTTCTCAACCCACAGCGTGCAGCCTTTTGTCATTGTAAATTGTTCATTGCACATATACAACCCATGTACTGCGCAGGCTGTATATGTACAATCGACAATTTATTTCCACTATACATAACATGCATAGCACTGCTACTTCGTAGATTTAAAGCACAATGCTTACAAAGGTGAAAGATACAAGCAGCATTAGTTCGCTTGCTACACTCGACGTAAAAGTAACGGCGAACAATCTGAAAGCCTAATGGCATCTAATAATTCAACTGCGGCATCTATTAACTCTACCTGGACATACCTGTTCGTTCCACGAGTCAGTAGGAAGGTCTGAGTGAGCAAGCGAGTGACGCGCGTCAGAAAAGAACTGACAGCACGAGTGATGAGATTTGCCGTCTGCGGCGTTGCACAGTGAATCACAGCATCCACAGCCCAATATTCAGCATTGGATTAGTCTTTAAGGATATATCCAGTGCGGTTGAATCTACTGTCGGCGGTAAGCTGGTCAATTGTAGCGCATCATTTGATCACGCGATATTCTTTCTGAGCCATTTAGTCCGTTTTCTCGAAGCGGAAACATAGCGGAGAAACATCTGAGTTAAGACATTTCGTAAATTAATATTCTCGAAGGAATTACGTTTTCACCTGCTAAGTCTATGATACTTCGTACGTTATAAGGTTATTATAACTCAAGTCAGTACGGTTTCCGTACGGCTATTGATCACATCCTAGGCCATAATGGAATTAATAGAGGAAATGTCAACTGGAACGGGATGATAGAAACATGATAATGGTTTACTAATTGATCTTAGAAAGGCCTTCGAAACACAACATTTGTTTAAAATATGATTTTATATGGTGTTCATGGAGTTGGAAATGATTGGATAAAATGTTACCTCACTACCAGGAAGCAATTTGTCGAAATCAATGGATGTGCCTCGGAGTTGTTAAATATAACAAAGGAGATACACAGGGCGCCGTGACGCGACCAGTTACGCTGTTTAAAACAATATTAGTTCCGTAACTGTTCCCGCATGGCGCTGCATGACACAATGGCGATAATATTTCGCACGCGACCGACATTTAAAAAATTAATACGCTGCCCCTAGGAAGAGTTCGTTTTGAGAAGTTGTAAAAATGCACAATTTAATATAATTAACAACAAGTAGTTATGTCGAACTCTGTCACAGTGGATTGGACGATACGCGGACGATCGAATTGCCACTTTTAAAGAGAGTACCTGTAATATCGGCCCACATAGCTCAGCATGAACATTATTGCTATGTTTCACTGATAGAACACTACTAACCTGCATAGAAATGTAATGCTCTTCTTCGCAAAACCACAATTGTCGTGACCAACGTCCAAAAAACGTCTTTATTGGCACGTGTACAGCCGACTCTGCTTACTCACGCATCGCGCTATTTATTGTCACCAGGTATAAGCGAGCTTGACGTAGCAAGCACGTGACACCTTCCGAAGAGAGAATGACCCGCCTTAGGTGCGATGACTGTGCAATAAAGCGGCTATATTTAGATCAATTACCCCACGAAGCGTTCCGAGTGACTGCATATAAACCCTGATATCACGGCGTATCGCGAACGCACACGCACACGCACACGCACACGCACACGCACACGCACACGCACACGCACACGCACACGCACACGCACACGCACACGCACACGCACACGCACACGCACACGCACACGCACACGCACACGCACACGCACACGCACACGCACACGCACACGCACACGCACACGCACACGCACACGCACACGCACACGCACACGCACACGCACACGCACACGCACACGCACACGCACACGCACACGCACACGCACACGCACACGCACACGCACACGCACACGCACACGCACACGCACACGCACACGCACACGCACACGCACACGCACACGCACACGCACACGCACACGCACACGCACTGATACGAGTTCGGATAGACATTATGTTGACAATAAAAATAAGGACTATTTCGGTAGATTCTACCGTGCTTATCCGCACAGCACTAAACCGAATTGCCCAATGTCATTGTGTTGTATTCATTTGCATGTCTGTGGCTGGTAATGGAACAAAGTAGTTGGGTGGCGAGTCTGTTTGATTGACAGCACAGCACACGTCATTGGAATAACTCTCTCAATGTATACAGTGTAGTCAGTGTCCAACGCACCCGGCACTCGTACAGCGTTGTTGGAGACGGCGACGTTCGTCGGTCAATGACTGGAAACAGCGTCACTGGCAATGCTTGCCAGGTAGGATCCTACCATTGACTGTATCGAGTTCACCCGTTGCGCCAGGTACGTCTTAAATATGATATTACAGAATAAGCCACATGGCATTTCACTACAGGCGTATTGGTAAAACTGACGACTTTTCTTTATGTAAATGGCTGACACACAAATATACTTCGTTGTTCAAATCCCGATGGATTCGCGAACCAATAACTGGTATTTGTTATCGCTCATGTCAGCGTGCTGGAATAATTAGCGCGCGTTACAGCCATCTTGCTATGCCCATCCAAAAACGCAATAACGTGGTCTTGAACACCGATTTTTTTTAATTCTTCCTTATTACTTTCTTTGCTTTGCTCCGGATGCCAAATGTTATATATTTTATTCCCCTCGCAATGTCGTTAGCACTCAAACGTATGACACTCTCGTGTGGAAAATAGTCTGAAATGCACTTGAACGAAATGTGTTTACATAAATACTCATATCATAAGTGAAGAGTTTGCATTAGTCGTCAACCTTAAACACGATACAAAATTACACTTTACGCATTCTGTCACGAATTTATGTATCTGTGTTGATCACTCCCTTAGTACTGATACACTAAGTTGTGTTGATCACTCCCTTAGTACTGAAACACTAAGTTGTGTTGATCACTCCCTTAGTACTGATAAACTAAGTTGTTTTTGAAAGACGTTTCATCGGTGAAAGCTGTAATGGCCATTTCGACAAAGCATCAGGTTTTGCAGTCAGCGTTTTTGGGTAAATTTTTCGAATGCGAAGCCGATTGAATACCACTTATTCACACGCGTTTACTCAACGTTATATTTACTCAACGTTATATTTACAACCGTTCTTATGATATAGATATTACAGAAAACTACACTAAGATTGTTGTGCTAGTACATATGTATTTTTAAATGGTTTGATCACAGTATGTGGTTTCAGGTTTGTCATAATGCTTGTCCACTTTAAAGTCACCAGTGGTTGTGAGAGTGTTGCTGCTGTGTTGAGATACTGTGTTATATATTGCTTTGCGTGTTGTGTAGAATTAATGAAGGTTGGGTCAGTGTTGTTGTCCACTGACCACACCCGTGGTTGTGCAGGTGACGCAGTAATTGTCTTCGTACACTTTGGGGGACCCTGTAGAAGTACAACACGAAGTGTGATAAATGCAAGCAAACAGGCGGAGATAAGGCAATGCAAGTAGGTGCCTGTAAAATCTGCCAAGAGTGTGTTGATGCAGCAGCGTCTGCAAATGTGGAAGAAAGTACAGACAGTGTAAATGTGCAAAAGAAACTTAGGGTAAATGAGTTATTTGTATACGTTAACTGGGACAGGCATCAATCATCAAAGCTGAAAATTCAAATGGCCTGTACGAAATGTTATGCAGATCAGTACGTAATTGATGCTAAGCAGGTGCTCTATAATGAGTACGGATGGAGATGAGACAGGAATCAAACAATATAAGTAAGGCAGATAAATAGGTAGAATATATCTACTTTGCATTCCAAAAAGTAGATGAAATGAAAGTTGAACCGTGTTTTGCTGCCGTTGACATTACGAGATTACCTAACTTTACCCCAGAGGAAATGGACCTGATGTCAGTCTTAGAGAAGTTGGTAAGATTAGAAAACAAAATGAACAGTGTTGAGGACAACGCCTCCTTATGCAGGGCAGAGCAAACGGACACTAGAAAAAAGTAGATGGTATACATGACGAGGTACAGAAGTATGGCATAATACTGCTGAAGCAAAAACGGCAGGTAAAATATGCATATGATGTCCAGCTGAACAGAGATAATAATAATCGGACTGTTAGAGCCAGTCTACCCGTTGCACGTTCTGTCCAACATGCCCTAGAAGCAGTATAGCCTCCTAGAGGTACTAATCGGGCTACCGGTACAACGAATGCAATGACCACTCAGAACTTAGAAAGTGGAGCCAATGGACAGAAATGGACAATGGTAGAAAAGAAAGAGAAACATTGTGTTTGGCACTGGTTGTGGCAGTGATCGTGTACAGGAGGCTCCACCTCTTAGTAGAAGTCTAATAATGGAAAGGGTGTCAAAGATAACAAAACAGACTGAGCTCAAAGATTAAACTTTAATATATGTGTGTTCGGTCATTGTCTCTTATGTCAAACATTGATGTCAAGCATCATACCTTTAAATTAGAAATATATAAAGATGATCTCATGATCTAAAGATGATCTCATGAAGGTTTATAACCGCGACTTTTGGTCATGTGTCCTCATTATTAGATGCTATTTCCCTCCCAACGGAGGTGGCAAACGAATTGACAGTACACAGAGCAGTAGTGAAACTGGTGTGAGTTCAAGACAAAATTAAACATAAACATGAAGGACAATAAACAGAAACTTATGTTTGGCTCTTACAACTGTAAGCATTTTGGCGTTGACAAACATGTTATTATGCAAACCTTGCTGGTGGCAAGTCATTTTTTATACAAAAACATTGTATATATCAAACACAATTTGTACAAAAACTGAACTGAACTCTTTTAGACAAAACGGTGTGTGCGTAGTATCTAGTTCAGTGGATGATAGTGTGCCATTGATAGGCAGAACCTATGGGGCTGTTCAATCATTTGGTCATTCAATACGAGCTGTAAAGTTGATGTAATAGAGTGTGTATCAAAAAGGTTGTACGAAGTGAAAGTGTACGTAGATAGTATCGAGGGTGTATTGTTTAGCATGTATGTGCCACGTGACAAAGGTTATGCAAATTACGATTTAGTTGAATATATCAACGGTCTTATTGAAGTGAGTGATATTTGTAAAAACACTGCATCTCAATATTTTGTACTGGGGGTGATCTTAACACATACTTATCAAGGGATACTCTTCAGACAAGAGCTCTCCGTTCATTTCTTAATAATGAACACATATATTTACGTATTGATGCCGAATGTACCTTATACATACTGTTCAAAGAGCAATGATTGCAAGAAAACCATTTTATGGTAACACAGAACTGGCGTGAATCAATTATCAAATATGAATCGGTGTTTATGAAAAGTGAATTTTTTTTACCATGTTCCATTATGTCTTGAAATGGAAATATATGTGCCATATCATGAAACATTTGAACGTAAATGTAAAACGAACGTAGCTTGGCATAACTGTACAGAGGTCCACATTAAAAATTACAAACGTGGGCTTGATATGTTGATATAATGTATTGATTTTAATGATGATGCTGATATTTTTGTATTACCATTATCAAATGGACAAACGTTTTTTTTCTTATTGGTATACTAATGTTGTAAATTGTTATTATTGCCTCACATTTGCCAAAGACAGGTGTGAAGAAAGGAAGCAGCAAGGTGATACCTGGTTGGAACGAACATGTACAGGCTCAACACGATACTTCCTTGTTCTGGCATGATATGTGTCTGCCAAAGACAGGTGTCAAGAAAGGAAGCAGCAAGGTGATACCTGGTTGGAACGAACATGTACAGGCTCAACACGATACTTCCTTGTTCTGGCATGATATGTGTTTGCCAAAGACAGGTGTCAAGAAAGGAAGCAGCAAGGTGATACCTGGTTGGAACGAACATGTACAGGCTCAACACGATACTTCCTTGTTCTGGCATGATATGTGTTTGCCAAAGACAGGTGTCAAGAAAGGAAGCAGCAAGGTGATACCTGGTTGGAACGAACATGTACAGGCTCAACACGATACTTCCTTGTTCTGGCATGATATGTGTTTGCCAAAGACGGGTGTCAAGAAAGGAAGCAGCAAGGCGATACCTGGTTGGAACGAACATGTACAGGCTCAACACGATACTTCCTTGTTCTGGCATGATATGTGTTTGCCAAAGACAGGTGTCAAGAAAGGAAGCAGCAAGGTGATACCTGGTTGGAACGAACATGTACAGGCTCAACACGATACTTCCTTGTTCTGGCATGATATGTGTTTGCCAAAGACGGGTGTCAAGAAAGGAAGCAGCAAGGCGATACCTGGTTGGAACGAACATGTACAGGCTCAACACGATACTTCCTTGTTCTGGCATGATTTCTTATGCAATGTGGTAGGCCACACAATGACGAAATTGTCGATATGATGAGGCCTACTCGAGCCAGGTATCACTACACTGTGAGATATGTAATAATAAAGGAAGAAACACATATAGAAAGTAATAGAATGGCTGAAGCTATTAGTGTAGGTAATGTTCGTAATATATGGGAAGAGGTGCATATTTTGAAAAAAATCTTGTCATTTTCTGCCAAATGTTATTGTTGGTCATATAGGTTCGAAAAGATATTGCTGACTTATTTTCCTCAAAGATTGAACAAGTGTACAAATCTGTTGGATTTGATGAAGGTAATATGCACATATTAAAAAGTAGAATTGACAATCTTGTTACTAATAGGTGTACGCATGAAAATGATTATAATGACTATGGTCACAACTGCCATCAGCAGCATGGCATTGATATTGATGATCTCAAGCAATGTGCAAATTGCATAAAGCATGGTAAAAAAGAAGAAACTGGCATATATTCTAACCATATTATACATGGTACTGAACAACTGTTTAAAACACTAACCTTTCTACGCTATGGCATGCTTATTCATGGTGTATCCCCAAGTGAGTTACTAATAGGTTATGGTGCCACTTCAAGGTAAAAGAAAAGAAATTGCTCTGTTGACTATAGGGCGTAGCATCGTTGGCAAGCATTATGGTGCCATTCTAATAAAGTAACAAACTGGAGTTTTTGATACATCAGATTTGCAATGTAGGTTTAAAGATGGCTTGTCTACAACAATAAGTACATACATCAGATGAAACCATTTCATATTACGTAAATAATTGTAGTATGTGCATGGTTAATTACTTGATGCTTCAAAAGCATTCATTAGAGTTAATTATTGTTTGCTGTTTCACAAACTAAATGAAAAGGGTATGTGCCCATTAGTTGTAAGAATTTTACTCCACGTGTATACAAACCAGAAATAACAGGTTAGATAAAATGATGTAATGTAAAACCGATTCAATGTGAAAACCGGGGTTCGCCAAGGTGATGTTATATCTCCACTTCTATTTGGAGTGTACATGGATGTGCTGTTGGATGAACCAACATTATAACTCAACTATGGCTAGTGTGGCATGACAGTGTTACCAAGATGTGCATACAGCGGCGTAATGCTTTGCTGAAAGTATGGAAGCTACCGTATAGTTCGCACAGATATTTAATTTAGGTGTTACCTAGTCTTTGATTTCATTTTCAGTTTTACATAACAGTAGCTTTGTCAGACATGGTTGTTAATTACATAGCAAATGCAATGACATTTGTTTATAGTTTCACTATGGGCCAGAATGTAAGACGCATTATGTCCAAATATAATGTGACACACCATGAACTATTGCATATACACATGAGTGCCATTATGTATAAATGTAAAGAAATGTGGAAAATATATGTAAATGCTGCATATTATCATTACGCAAACATGATTTGTGAATCGGTTTTAATGGGATATTGTAACAATGGCGCTGTCTTAAATAAGGAAAACTCTAATGTTGTGATTTCATATCTAAGCCCAGTATAACCTGTTTTCTAACTGCTGTTACTTTTATGGAACTTTATAATGTGTTTAATATGTACAAGTTTGTGGATCTTGAGTTCGAATAAAGATGGTAATAATGATAATAATAAATTCCGCAAAAACGTTAGTATCAAGTGACGAGGTCTTCCAAAGTTTATTTTGTGAGTTCGATTTTCGACGGAATTATTTTAGCGTTTTGCAAATGTAATACTTTATCAGGTTAATTCCAAACGCGGGAAAGATCAGTAATGCCAATTTCAAATGCGAAACACGTGCACTTTCGGCCAGGGGTTATGGTGAGTAATGCGAGAAACGGCCTCGAACGCAAAACAAACTGATTAAAGTTTTCTATAAATATTCCATTTTTTTAGGACAGCATCTTATTTATATGACAGCATTAACACAACAATCAATGATTCCTCATAGAGATACACCTGATCTGTCTTGTAATAATCTACCTCCTATACAACATAAGCAGTTTTGCTCCGGTTGTGAAATTGCCCATTTGAACGGATTAACAAAGCCGGTTGCGGCTCATTCGTAATTTTGACCCGCATCCGTGATTTTATTTTTAGTCGATAGATGTCGCAAGTATTATGACAACCATGTATTCATGTATTGCATGGAAGTTGACTGACACATTTATGATTGCTGTTGTGTATATGAGTTGATAATATTTTTTTTTGGTACGTGTATTATTATGTATTAATTTGGAATTGCACATTCCTATTGCAGATGATCTTACAACATGACGAATCAAAGTGGTTCCCCCTACCGCCGGAAGTTGACTGTTGGTGGAATCTTGCTCATCTTACTTGTCACGTCAATCTATGTTGCCATGGAAACCGAAATCGTTGACATCTGGAGGCAAGCGACGACATTCAACTTCGAATGGACTAAAGCAAATTGGTACCAATTCGCTTCTGCCAGCAATTTATTGATATCACAAAACAACAACAGTTCGTGGACACTCGCCAATGCGCATCACAATGCCACTCCGCTGTTTGCCGAACGTATAGGAAAGCCTTTGAAAATAGGCTACGCGACAAAGGTATTTGGCGCAGCGTGGACATATCAGAAAGGTCTGGAGAGCTGCCCAGATCTGAAAAGTAGATGTATGTACACGGCCGACCGAACTCAATATAACGACGCCGATGTGATGCTCTTTCATATGCGTGATTCGTTTCAAATCTCCTGGCAGAGGCCTCCGTTTCAGAAGTGGGTGTTTGGTGTAATGGAGTCCCCTGTGCACACGTTCGTGAATCTCGATATAAATCGTTGGTTATTCAACATAACGATGACATACAAGCGATCGTCTGACATCACGTGGGACTACGGATACTGCTCAAGGAAGACCGAGGCCGAACGCTTCCGAGCAAGCAACCACATACACAACCTTGCAGCAGGAAAGAAGCACCTTGCCGCCTGGTTCGTTTCCAACTGCGTTGTGCAGAGCAAACGTGAAGGCTACGTTCGCGAACTTATGAAACACATTGATGTGCACAAATATGGTTGCGGCGGCAAATATTCCTGTCCGAAATCGCAGAATAAAAATTGCGACCAAACACTGAACACGACGTATAAATTTTACCTCTCGTTCGAGAACAGTTTGTGTGAGGACTACGTAACGGAAAAAGCGTACCGTATCCTTAAATTAAACGTAGTTCCGGTGGTGCTGGGATACTCAAAGTATTCCAATATTTTACCACCGCACTCCTTCATAGATGTTCGCGACTACAACAGCCCGAAAGAACTCGCAGATTACTTGAATATGTTGAACAAAAATGACACGCTCTACAATGAGTACTTCCGTTGGAGGAAAACATATACGTGCAAAGATAATCGAGCCAACGGCGCGTGTAGATTGTGCGAGTTTGCACTACAGGAACGCCATCATATTCGAACTGTTGACATTAAGCAATTCTGGAGTAGGGAAACAAATTGCATATCTCCTAAACAATATTACCATGGCGTTAGCATAGCATAGCAAAGTGTTTCAACATCTCACGATCAAGGTATTCAAATATTAGCATAACTTGTTGACACTATTCAACACTTCGGTCGGTTCTCATTTCCACTGTTAATGTGCGTTACTGGTTTACTCTTTATACTGGTATGCTATGACATATATCTGCTTGTATTGATTTTTTTCGGGAAACATGGTGATGACCAAAACACCTCCCAAGAATGCTATATGCTATACGTTGTTCGGACTTTTAGAAGTTACGCTACCACCACCAATAACAATAAGTTAATATGTACGTTAAACGTACGTACGTTACACACCGATGATATGTTTTCTCCAACATTTCCATTAAAGTGTAAGTACTTGGTACAGTCGATATGTTTTGTGTCCTCATTTCCCCAACAAAATTCGCAAATACCTAACGTGCGATTTATTTTAAGACCAGCGATGAAATTCAACTTCGATTGGACTTTCCTTAATTGGTACCAATTCGCTTCTGTCAACCATTTATCGATATCGCAAAACAACAGCAGTTCGTGGACACTCATCAATGCGCATCAGAATGCCACTGCGTTGTGTTAAGAACATATCGGAAAGCCGCCGAAAATCGTGTACGGAAATATCTGGAAAGTTGCCCAGAGTTGAAGAGCAGATGTATTCACCCGACCGACCCAAATACAATGCTACTCTTTCATATGCGTAATTCGTTTCAACTCCACTCACACCGGCCTCCGTTTCTTAAGTGGATGTTTGGTCCAATGGAACCTCCGGTGCACACGTTCGTGAATCTCGATAAAAAGCGTTGGTTTTTCTGCTTCTTCGAAATCTCAGACAGGTACTCCGGTTCCTCGTACAAAGGTCGCTGTTCGCTGCAGATCCTCCAGTAGGCCATACAAATTTTCTTTCTCGTGTGTTTTTGCAAGCCAGGTTGCCTTCCTCTCTTTTGTGTGTGTGTAGCACAATCTTGCAGGAGGTGTTCCACTGTCATTGGAGCCATGCCACAAGGACACACGTCTGTGTCTCCAATGTGTAGTTTTGTGTGCAAATGGTGCTTGAGTCTGCAGTGTCCAATCCTCAGGAGCACCATCATCATCTGGTCTTCTCTGGACAGCTGGTAAAATTGTCCTCTCTGTTGTAGCTGGGGTGTTGTTTCAGCCATCTCTTCTTCTCCTTGTGATACACGATGGTTTTTGCTTCTTTGTAAGTGACCTCGCTCTCTTCTTGATCCAGTTTTACTCCCTCCTTTGCCAATCTGTCCACTTTTTCGTTTCCCGGGATGTTGCACTGGCAGGGACGTTGAGTTCCCTGTTTTGGGGGTTGGATAGAGCCTGCATCACCGACAGTGCACCAGAGAAGATGACAACTTTATTTTGTATGGCCTCTTTCTGTTCTACCAATATCGTAGCTGCTGTCTTCAAGGCCTGGGCTTCAGCTTTGTAATTTGGTGAGTATCTTCCTGTAGGGATGGCCTGTTGGATCTTTCATCCATCCTTCAGATTCAAAAGAATCCCTCAACCTCCATTGTAGGTTGCTTCTTCCGCTGAGCCGTCTGTGTAGGCATAGGTCCAGATGTCATGGGGGTAAGTTTGCTCAATGTCTTCTCTGGAGTGAGTGCCTTCTTTTCTGCATCTGTCTGGATTCCCTTCTTCAGGATGCCTGGGATGCTCTCCCTAATGAGTGGAAACTGGGTCCTCTTCCAGGCAGGGAGTGCACAGTGTACTGGGATTGGCTAGTTCTTCTAGTCCATGAGCTCTGAGTCCTTCCTCTCCAGTATTCGTGCTTGGTGCATAAAGCTGCTTCGCTTCAGTCTGCCTTTACTTGGAGTATACATCCTATTGTGCATGGGGTGGTTTTCCGGTCGCTTGAACTTGGCAGATTGCGTGAGTAGTCTTGTGTCTCTTCTTTCTTCCATGGACTGCAGTCCAGTGAGTGTTTCCGATGATTGGATCGGTGTTGATCTCAGGGCCCCAGTCATGATTCTTGAGGCCTGATTCTGAACTTTGGAGACTCTCTGGAGGTTGGTCTTTGCAGCTGTCCCCAGGAAGATATTCCGTACTCCAGCACTGATCTGATGCGTCCCTTGTAGAGCTTCTTCTGAATGTTGTGATTTGCTCCCCAGGATGATCCTGAAAGCTTTTTCATCAGTGCCATGTGTAGTTTAGCTCTTTTGGTGCACTGGTCTATCTGTTTCTTCCAGGTCATCCTGCGGTCAAAGGTCATCCCAAGTTAAGTTATTCAATATAACGAAGACATACAAACGATCGTCAGACTTCTCGTGAGTCTACGGATGCTGCTCCATGAAGATCGAGGCCGAACACGCCCGAGCAAACAACCCTGCACACAACCTGGCAGCGGAAAAAAGCACCTTGCAGCCTGGTTCATTTCCAACTGCGATGCGCAGAGCAAGCGTCAACGCTACGTTCGTGAATTAATGACATATATCGACGTGCATAAATACGGCTGAGGCTGCAGATATTCCTGTCCGAAGTCGAAGAACAACCGTTGCGACCAAACACTGAACACTACCAATACATTCTACCTATCGTTCGAGAAAAGAATGTACCGGGATTACGTGTTGGAAAAGCATACCGCAACCTTAAATTAAACGTGTGTGGTGCAATGATACTCAAATTATTCCGATATTTTACCACCGCATTCCTTCATAGATGTTAGCAGCTAAAACAATCCGAAAGAACTCGCAGGTTGCTTGAAAATGTTGAACAAAAGTTACACGCTTTAAATGAGTACTTTCCGTGGAGTAAAACATGTACGTGCAAAGATAATCGAGCCAATTGCGCCTGTAAGTTGTGTGATTTTGCACCACATGAACGATTTTTGCACCATACATTGCATATCGACCCCCATCTCGTGTAGGTGAACACACACACACGCACACGCACACGCACACGCACACGCACACGCACACGCACACGCACACGCACACGCACACGCACACGCACACGCACACGCACACGCACACGCACACGCACACGCACACGCACACGCACACGCACACGCACACGCACACGCACACGCACACGCACACGCACACGCACACGCACACGCACACGCACACGCACACGCACACGCACACGCACACGCACACGCACACGCACACGCACACGCACACGCACACGCACACGCACACGCACACGCACACGCACACGCACACGCACACGCACACGCACACGCACACGCACACACATTTTAAATATATTATTATATATGTATATTTGTTTTATTATTATGAATTAATTATTATTTTAGTATTATTATCTTTTTGTTATGTTATGTTATATTTGTGTTAAAATAATATTTATTACTTGCAATATTGTAATCTATTTATTTGTTAATGTAGAAATTCTGGGCAATGCTAGTAATGCTTAATATGCTGTGAAGTGCCTACAATACAAAAACATTGTCCAAAAAGATCATTGTAGATATCATGAAAACCGGTTCATCGTGACTCTTTGAGACAAACATAGAATAATCGTGACTCTTCGAAGCACACATAGACTACACCAGATCTGGGACACTGATGACGAGCATGTCTGATATATTACACCATGAAATAATTATGAGCTGTGTGGATTTATTTTAGACATTGTGTGAACCTTTATTTGCACGGGTGATTATAAACCTTACTCCCGACGTCGAGGAACTTCTGTGTGCATTTCCAGTCACAATAGTATTTGAACTTAATTACGCCTCTGCGTTGTCTTATCAGACCCAACTCTTCAACATGGACACTGTAGCGTAGCGTAACTCAATCTGGCTCGAATCTTCTTGCTGACGTTTCGAGATTTGCCAATTTCGTTTACCCCTCGTTGTGAACGAATAGTCTTCACAGAGAAGTCGAGTTGGCGCTGCAATGACCAGGTCTGCCGTGCCAAGAACCACAAAGACTGGATACCGCGCTATATAAAACGTACCTTTTATTCATTTAACAGGAGATATCTTGTATTTAGACATAGGCCTATATATCGAACTCACGACTCGGACTAGTAGTAGGCCTATTGTTCACGTCAAAATCGTGATTCGGCCGCCATTGAAACGTTTCTATTTTGGTCGCGCTTAATAATAGATAGACAATTCGCAAGGTGGGCTAACCAGGGTAGGGTTCGCCTTAGCGTCTATTCGCGACCAGTGTAAGTCGAACGTACCTTGTCTGTCCTGGTTTGGTCAGAATAACGTCACGTCACATCAACCAACCAACTTTACCACCCCCTATGTTTAAGCTCTGGTCGACCAGTGACGAACACAGTAACCAACATGGAAACAAGAAGAATATTTTCCCAGCCTTAACAAAAATCTATCGAATTTGTATAGAATATTCTATAGCATTTGTTTTCATAGAATATTCCAAAGGATTGCCGCGCATTTTTACACGGATTTGTACGATTTAAAAAAAAGTCTAGCCAAGAATAGGGATTTCAACCAGAATATGCTGCAGGTCAGTTTTGCATCTGGCGAAGGATACATTAGGGTTAAAAAATACAAATATGTATATTTGTAGTGTTTATAACCATCTCTGATACATCAGTGTGACAGCAACCTTTCGGTTTAAGTGGAAATTAAAACAGCTGCTGCCACAATCATCCGTCTCCCAGGGTTAGTGCCACAGATGGGCGGAGGAGAGGACGAATCGCGAGACAAGTCGACGACACTCGTGTAACGAAGGATGAGACGAGACGTTACCCAGCGGACGGCGAAGCGACGACGATTCACACCCACAGTACATACCTGTTACTGATGACGCTTACCGACAGAAGTACACCCGGCGACAAATTGAAGTTCCATATGCTGCGAAACCACAGCCCGTTATCAGCGTCGAAATTAACTCTCGACTCAAGGCCCAGTCCATGAGATCAACGAGAGGTGTCGAATTGATATTTTCAGTGTACTACATATCTTATATAATATATTTTTATATACACGTGTAAGTGTGACTAGCTCGCTTCGCGCATTAATCTCTCGCAAGACTAAATGTGTAATAAAAACCAAAAATTACCCGTAAACACGATTGGAGGGCTTCAAAGAACGCAGCACGTTTTATAGCAACTATGAAAGCATACTCGGAACATATAGCAATCTCAGTCAGAACTCAACTGGCCATCACTTAGGACGGACGCTGACAATAGACTGTCCACTGCTGGAGTCACTTGGAAGACAACCTGGTGGATAATTACAACTACCACTAATCACTCTCTTTGGCTATAAATATTTAGGGCCGTCTAATGAGCTGCCACCCCAACCCACCCCAACAGTGCCAACATAACAGGAGGGAGTAATTTGTCAGCATTGTTTAATTGAACAGGTAATCTTTGAAGCCATCAATGTATAGACCAGTTGGTCTTTTCATTTTGTATGAATAGCAGCTCAGCCATTGACCAGTTGATTATTGACATACGGAGCACTTTTTGAAAGAACACGTTGTGAAAGTGGATGCACAGGTCAGACAATGATTTTATAATCTGCTGAGGAGACTGCTCACTACAGAGCACTTTTATCCAATGGCATGTTGTGAACTTTTGAAAGAGAATCTAACAATAACAATTATTCAAAGAATTACGCATGCATTTGATTGCGCTTTTGATTGTGCATTTAACAAATCAAATGTTTGTGGGCTTGCGTTCAAGAGCAAATGCAAACGTTTAAGGTTAGCATTCAAATGCAAATGCATTTACAATTTCACGGAGGTATTTGAATGCACATTCAAATGCTCAACATTCAAACGTGCATTCAAATGCATTTGCATGTGTTAACAAGCCAGAACAGGGACGCGCAAAAGTCATTATCAGAACAAGGGACGACCGAAGATGTATGGTGGAAATGCGTTGCATCTGATACATTGATTGTGATACAGTGATGCGTAAGACCTTTTTGTCGTTGGATAATCATAAGTATTTAAAACTCCATCCTCAACTGATTTAGCCTATCACAAATCCGGTTCGTTGATGTCCAAATATATTGTGTGTGAATAGTTTATGTAACATCAGCTGTCAATTTAATGAAAAAAAACACATTTTTTTTCAAATAATCGAAAGATCTGGTAAGGCTCAAGTAGTGCATATCCAAAATGGTGAACACCAAAGATACTAGAGTAAACGTAATATCTTTGGTAAATTCGGGTCAATGCCGATAATGTGCGTGATTTCCATCCTCTCGCCGATCACATGACAAAGTAATGACGTTTCACCAATGGCGAAATTCGTGAGTTTTCAGCGTTTCCATTTTCATCTCACTTAATGTTTGACCAAACATTAAGTAATTTAATAGTTTTTCTGACGATTTCACACAAAAAGTAAGTACAAAAGTTGCACAATGAGCTAACATGTTTCGCAAAAACAATTTAATTGAGGAGACATTATAACTCAATTGTAATGTTCTGCTTTGATGTTTGTGTTCAAATAAACTTCATATTCAAATATTCTTATTCAATGAGGGATCTTTAACTCAATACATTTTTCTAAAATCATTTCTCCACTGAATGACTGATATAAAGCATGTAGTCAAAATGACCTCAACCATCTGCTTGGCAGAACGCCGGTCTCCCATACTACGACTATCCAATGACTCTGAGTATTTACACGGTACACCGTGTCTGTTGATCGCCTGGGTATGCCGCACGCGCGCACACACGCACGAACGCACACACACGCACGCGATATTTAGTTTATGCAATATGTTTTGTTGTAGTATTAATCTTATTATAGTAATATTGGCATTTTGCATTTCACCACATGATAGGCACGGAAACCTTTTTAGACTGTTGTTGCATCTACCGGAGTAACTAGAAGCACATCTCGTTTATTAAAATATTCCATGCAGCGGCAATATATGAGGTCAGCTTTGTGGTGTGTAATGTAATCCACCTAGTACCATTGAGTCATTCATGCAAAAGCACACATTAATTCTACTTTATTACAGTGGTAATGTTGCGACTGGTGATGGTGTTCGTTCAACGAGGTCATCAGTGTTGTGCGTCTTATCAATCCAAAGAAGCAATAATACTGTAGGGCAATGAAATGATCGTAAATGCTACGAAATCATCCCGTCATCATCCAATCGCACTGCCTCATCGTTTTGTCGCTTGTTGTCGCCTATCATAGCCAGGCCATTAGTGTTTCACTAGTGCAAAGTAGTGAACAGTACGATTCTGCACAAACGGTACGTACGTTAGTTCATCTTCTCCCATCCAGCATGTCCGGGCGGACGCAGTTCGTCTCGACCGACCATAGCTATTGCACGTCAACCGTCTGAGTCTCGTTGCGGTGTCGGAGCGTGTAGTCAGGCACCTGGCAGTCCATTGGGGCGGAAGAAGCTCGGAGTACTTTGAATAAACCGTTATGACCACAACGATATTTAGCTGCATTTGCAGAATCTGCCATACCTTCTGTTTGACGTAATCTTAACATAGCCTGTTCTCAAACGCAAACATGAATTTGTAATCTTTGTTCACTTTCTCCAGGTAACGTTTTGCATCTCCCTTCCGACATGAGTATGTTCCACCACATTTGTCGTACACATGAAAATCGAAGTATTCCATTATATTGTTCACGTATACTTGTCGTTTGCTTTGCGGGTTGTAGTTGCTAGTGAAGCTAGCGGCCACTTGCTTTTTTGTCCAGCAGCGAAACTAGTCCTGCTATCTGCCGGTATCCTCGCCGTAATTTCTCTGCTTGACAGCGGTTGGCAACATCCGTACAAAAACGGGATGTCCGAAGTTCGTTTGTATATCCTCGTAACATTAAAGATCTTTTTTTAGTATCATACTATGCAATTTGTGCAAACAATTATTAATTAGGGAGTGTTTTAGAAGGATACAGAGGTGACATTTAGATGAGGCAGATAACATATTCTTTGAGCAACCCAGGTCGCTGATGCTAGAGGTAAATATAGGTCAGGTTGACAATGAGCGATTGGTTTATTAACTGCTCAGCACATAGACATTATAAAAATCTTACTTAGTCACTTATTTGAAATCTATGTGGAAACAACAAACACAGAAAATACACCATAACTTCAAAGGAAGTAAACCACAGCACAAATTATAGCGATCTGATCGACTGGAATAACGTAAACTTTTTATTGATATTCAATTATTTAAGTCTGCGTCGTGCATTCGGTTGTATGCTATCTCTTGGCTTCTTATTTTTTATGTGTTGTACTTAATGAGGGAGAACTTATCCCGTCGATGACCAATGCAAACATAGACATGTTGTCACTGACGACGGCACGACGTTTGGTTTTGAGAGGCACAGAGTGAGACTAATTAATGCACATCGTCAATCAAGTTCGTTCATGTTAAAATCTGTAGTGTATGAATATTCCAAGAAATGCGTGCAGTCGGTATAATGAAAGAGTGCATCCTGTTTTAAAGTCGTCAACATAATTTACTTTGATCGTTAAATCGGGTAACTTGCGAAAGGATGTATTTCCTAGCGATAAAGTACATACGGGTGGAACAACTTTTGTCATTATTGTTTTGATTTTTGACCGGATCCGGGGACCAAAGAAGAATTCAAAGTATATGGTGTGAAATTCGACAGCAGACAGCGGGTCGCTGGGGGCCGGAAATGAGAATTCATGGGCAAATTTGCATAAAACCAACATGGTGGCTGCCAAGACTTGTGTCCCCTATAGGCAAGAATAAGACTAGGTATTTACAAATAGACTTTGATTTGCTGAGCGAATATTGCTACAAGCACTCGTGACGTAGGGTTATCTAACAGCATGGCGCAGTCCATGAAATAAAATGTTATGTGTTTCTTAATCAATAACTGACATGATATTCGTAGTTGTAGTTGCAATTGGTTATGTTTTATAACGATCGAATTGCCACTATTAAAGAGCGTACCTGTAATATCGGCCCACAGAGCTCAGCATGAACATTATTGCTATGTTTCACTGATAGAACACTAGTAACCTGCATAGAAATGTAATGCTCTTCTTCGCAAAACCACAATTGTCGTGACCAACGTCCAAGAAACGTCTTTATTGGCACGTGTACAGCCGACTCTGTTTACTCACGCATCGCGCTATTTATTGTCACCAGGTGTAAGCGAGCTTGACGTAGCAAGCACGTGACACCATCCGAACAGACAATGGCCAGCCTTTGGTGCGATGGCTGTGCAATAAAGCGGCTATATTTAGATCAATTACCCCACGAAGCGTTCCGCGTGACTGCGTATATTAAGCCCTGATATCATGACGTATCGCGAACACACACGCATGTACGTACGTGCACGCACGCACACACAGACACACACGCACTCGCACACACACTGATACGAGTTCGTATAGAAACTATGTTGACAATAAAAATAAGGACTTTTTCGGTAGATTCTACCGTGCTTATCTGCACAGCACTAAGCCGAATTTCCCAATGTCATTGTGTTGTATTGATTTGCATGTCTGTGGCTGGTAATGGAACAAGGTAGTTGGGTGCCGAGTCTGTTTGATTGACAGCACAGCACACGTCATTGGAATAGCTCTATCAATGTACACAATGTAGTCAGTGTCCAACGCACCCGGCACTCGTGCAGCGTTGTTGGAGACGGCGACGTTCGTCGGTCAATGACTGGAAACAGCGTCACTGGCAATGCTTGCCAGGTAGGATCCTACCATTGATTGTATCGAGTTCACCCGTTGCGCCAGGTACGTCTTAGATATGATATTACAGAATAAGCCACATGGCACTTCACTACAGGCGTATTGGTAAAACAGGCGACTTTTCTTTATGTAAATGGCGGACACACAAATATACGTCATTATTCAAAACCTGATGCATTCGCGAACCAATAATTTGTTATCGCTCATGTCGGCGTGCTGGAATAATTAGCGCGCGTTACTGCCATCTTGTTATGCCCATCCAAAAATACAATAACGTGGTCTTGAACACCGACTTTTTCGAATTCTTCCGTATTACTTTCTTTGCTTTGCTCCGGATGCCAAATGTTATATATTTTATTCCCCTCGCAATGTCGTTAGCACTCAAACGTACGACACTCTCGTGTGACTGGAAAATACTCCGAAGTGCACTTCAACGAAATGTGTTTACATAAATACTCATATCATAAGTGAAGAGTTTGCATTAGTCGTCAGCCTTAAACCCGATACAAAATTACACTTTACGCATTCTGTCACGATTTTATGTATCACTCCCTTAATACTGATAAACTAAGCTGTTTTTGACCGACGTTTCATCGGCGAAAGCTGTAATGGCCATTTCGATAAAGCATCAGGTTGTGCAGTCAGCGTTTTTGGGTAAAATGTTTGAATGTGAAGCCGATTGAATACCACTTATTCACACGCGTTTACTCAACGTTATATTTACAACCGTTCTTATGATATAGATGTTTCAGAAAACTACACTAAGATTGTTGTGCTAGTACATCTGTATTTTTAACTGGTTTGATCACAGTATGTGGTTTCAGGTTTGTCATAATGCTTGTCCACTTTAAGGTCACCAGTGGTTGTGAGAGAGTTGCTGCTGTGTTGAGATACTGTGTTATATATTGCTTTGTGTGTTGTGTAGAATTAATGAAGGTTGGGTCAGTGTTGTGGTCCACTGACCACACCCGTGGTTGTGCAGGTGATGCAATAATTGACTTCGTACACTTTGAGGGACCCTGTAGAAGTACAACAGGAAGTGTTATAAATGCAAGCAAACCGGCAGGGATAAGGCAATGCAAGTAGGCGCCTGTAAAATCTGCCAAGAGTGTGTTGACGCAGCAGCAGCGTCTGTAAATGTGGAAGAAAGTACAGACAGTGTAAATGTGCAAAAGAAACTTAGGGTAAATGAGTTATTGGTATACGTTAACTGGGACAGGCATCAATCATCAAAGCTGAAAATTCAAATGGCCTGTACGAAATGTTATGCAGATCAGTACGTAATTGATGCTAAGCAGGTGCTCTATAATGAGTACGGATGGAGATGAGACAGGAATCAAACAATATAAGTAAGGCAGATAAATAGGTAGAATATATCTAATTTGCATTCAAAAAAGTAGATGAAATGAAAGTTGAACCGTGTTTTGCTGCCGTTGACATTACGAGATTACCTAACTTTACCCCAGAGGAAATGGACCTGATATCAGTCTTAGAGAAGTTGATAAGATTAGAAGACAACATGAACAGTGTTGAGGACAACGTCTCCTTATGCAGGGCAGAGCAAACGGACACTAGAAAAAAGTAGATGGTATACATGACGAGTTACAGAAATATGGCATAATACTGCTGAAGCAAGAAGGGCTGGTAAAATATGCATATGATGTCCAGCTGAACAGAGATAATAATAATCGGACTGTTAGAGCCAGTCTACCCGTTGCACGTTCTGCCCAACATGCCCTAGAGGCAGTATGGCCTCCTAGAGGTACTAATCGGGCTACCCGTACAACGAATGCAATGACCACTCAGAACTCAGAAAGTGGAGCCAATGGACAGAAATGGACAATGGTAGAAAAGAAAGAGAAACATTGTGTTTGGCACTGGTTGTGGCAGTGATTGTGTACAGGAGGCTCCACCTCTTAGTAGAAGTCTAATAATGGAAAGGGTGTCAAAGATAACAAAACAGACTGAGCTCAAAGATTAAACTTTAATATATGTGTGTTCGGTCATTGTCTCTTATGTCAAACATTGATGTCAAGCATCATACCTTTAAATTAGAAATATATAAAGATGATCTCATGATCTAAAGATGATCTCATGAAGGTTTATAACCGCGACTTTTGGTCATGTGTCCTCATTATTAGATACTATTTCCCTCCCAACGGAGGTGGCAAACGAATTGACAGTACACAGAGCAATGGTGAAACTGGTGTGAGTTCAAGACAAAATGAAACATAAACATGAAGGACAATAAACAGAAACTTATGTTTGGCTCTTACAACTGGAAGCATTTTGGCGTTGACAAACATGTTATTATGCAAACCTTGCTGGTGGCAAGTCATTTTTTATACAAGAACATTGTATACATCAAACACAATTTGTACAAAAACTGAACTGAACTCTTTTAGACAAAACGGTGTGTGCGTAGTATCCAGTTCAGTGGATGATAGTGTGCCATTGATAGGCAGAACCTATGGGGCTGTTCAATCATTTGGTCATTCAATACGAGCTGTAAAGTTGATGTAATAGAGTGTGTATCAAAAAGGTTGTACGAAGTGAAAGTGACGGTAGATAGTATCGAGTGTGTATTGTTTAGCATGTATGTGCCACGTGACAAAGGTTATGCAAATTACGATTTAGCTGAATATATCAACGGTCTTATTGAAGTGAGTGATATTTGTAAAAACACTGCATCTCAATATTTTGTACTGGGGGTGATCTTAACACATATTTATCAAGGGATACTCTTCAGACAAGAGCTCTCCGTTCATTTCTTAATAATGAACACATATATTTACGTATTGATGCCGAATGTACCTTATACATACTGTTCAAAGAGCAATGATTGCAAGAAAACCATTTTATGGTAACACAGAACTGGCGTGAATCAATTATCAAATATGAATCGGTGTTTATGAAAAGTGAATTTTTTTACCATGTTCCATTATGTCTTGAAATGGAAATATATGTGCCATATCATGAAACATTTGAACGTAAATGTAAAACAAACGTAGCTTGGCATAACTGTACAGAGGTCCACGTTAAACATTATAAACGTGGGCTTGATATGTTGATATAATGTATTGATTTTAATGATGATGCTGATATTTTTTTATTACCATTATGAAATGGACAAACGTTTTTTTTCTGATTTGTATACTAATGTTGTAAATTGTTATTATTGCCTCACATTTGCCAAAGACAGGTGTCAAGAAAGGAAGCAGCAAGGTGATACCTGGTTGGAACGAACATGTACAGGCTCAACACGATACTTCCTTGTTCTGGCATGATATGTGTCTGCCAAAGACAGGTGTCAAGAAAGGAAGCAGCAAGGTGATACCTGGTTGGAACGAGCATGTACAGGCTCAACACGATACTTCCTTGTTCTCGCATGATATGTGTTTGCCAAAGACAGGTGTCAAGAAAGGAAGCAGCAAGGCGATACCTGGTTGGAACGAACATGTACAGGCTCAACACGATACTTCCTTGTTCTCGCATGATATGTGTTTGCCAAAGACAGGTGTCAAGAAAGGAAGCAGCAAGGTGATACCTGGTTGGAACGAGCATGTACAGGCTCAACACGATACTTCCTTGTTCTCGCATGATATGTGTTTGCCAAAGACGGGTGTCAGGAAAGGAAGCAGCAAGGTGATACCTGGTTGGAACGAACATGTACAGGCTCAACACGATACTTCCTTGTTCTCGCATGATTTCTTATGCAATGTGGTAGGCCACACAATGACGAAATTGTCGATATGATGAGGCCTACTCGAGCCAGGTATCACTACACTGTGAGATATGTAATAATAAAGGAAGAAACACATATAGAAAGTAATAGAATGGCTGAAGCTATTAGTGTAGGTAATGTTCATAATATATGGGAAGAGGTGCATATTTTGAAAAAAATCTTGTCATTTTCTGCCAAATGTTATTGTTGGTCATATAGGTTCGAAAAGATATTGCTGACTTATTTTCCTCAAAGATTGAACAAGTGTACAAATCTGTTGGATTTGATGAAGATAATATGCACATATTAAAAAGTATAATTGACAATCTTGTTACTAATAGGTGTACGCATGAAAATGATTATAATGACTATGGTCACAACTGCCATCAGCAGCACGGCATTGATATTGATGATCTCAAGCAATGTGCAAATTGCATAAAGCATGGTAAAAAAGAAGAAACTGGCATATATTCTAACCATATTATACATGGTACTGAACAACTGTTTAAAACACTAACCTTTCTACGCTATGGCATGCTTATTCATGGTGTATCCCCAAGTGAGTTACTAATAGGTTATGGTGCCACTTCAAGGTAAAAGAAAAGAAATTGCTCTGTTGACTATAGGGCGTAGCATCGTTGGCAAGCATTATGGTGCCATTCTAATAAAGTAACAAACTGGAGTTTTTGATACATCAGATTTGCAATGTAGGTTTAAAGATGGCTTGTCTACAACAATAAGTACATACGTCAGATGAAACCATTTCATATTACGTAAATAATTGTAGTATGTGCATGGTTAATTACTTGATGCTTCAAAAGCATTCATTAGAGTTAATTATTGTTTGCTGTTTCACAAACTAAATGAAAAGGGTATGTGCCCATTAGTTGTAAGAATTTTACTCCACGTGTATACAAACCAGAAATAACAGGTTAGATAGATTGATGTAATGTAAAACCGATTCAATGTGAAAACCGGGGTTCGCCAAGGTGATGTTATATCTCCACTTCTATTTGGAGTGTACATGGATGTGCTGTTGGGAGAACCAACATTAGAACTCACCTATGGCTAGTGTGGCATGACAGTGTTACCAAGATGTGCATACAGTGGCGTAATGCTTTGCTGAAAGTATGGAAGCTACCGTAAAGTTCGCACAGATATTTAATTTAGGTGTTACCTAGTCTTTAATTTCATTTTCAGCTTTACATAACAGTAGCTTTGTCAGACATGGTTGTTAATTACATAGCAAATGCAATGACATTTGTTTATAGTTTCACTATGGGCCAGAATGTAAGACGCATTATGTCCAAATATAATGTGACACACCATGAACTATTGCATATACGCATGAGTGCCATTAAGTATAAATGTAAAGAAATGTGGAAAATATATGTAAATGCTGCATACTATCATTACGCAAACATGATTTGTGAATCGGTGGTAATGGGATATTGTAACAATGGCGCTGTCTTAACTAAGGAAAACTCTAATGCTGTGATTTCATATCTAAGCCCAGTATAACTTGTTTTCTAACTGCTGTTTCTTTTATGGAACTTTATATTGTGTTTAATATGTACAAGTTTGTGGATCTTGAGTCCGAATAAAGATGGTAATAATGATAATAATAAATTCCGCAAAAACGTTAGTATCAAGTGATGAGGTCTTCCAAAGTTTATTTTGTGAGTTCGATTTTCGACGGAATTATTTTAGCGTTTTGCAAGTGTAATACTTTATCAGGTTAATTCCAAACGCGGGAAAGATCAGTAATGCCAATTTCAAATGCGAAACACGTGCACTTTCGGCCAGGGGTTATGGTGAGTAATGCGAGAAACGGCCTCGAACGCAAAACAAACTGATTAAAGTCTTCTATAAATATTCCATTTTTTTAGGACAGCATCTTATTTATATGACAGTATTAACACAACAATCAATGATTCCTCATAGAGATACACCTGATCTGTCTTGTAATAATCTACCTGCTATACAACATAAGCAGTTTTGCTCCGGTTGTGAAATTGCCCATTTGAACGGATTAACAAAGCCGGTTGCGGCTCATTCGTAATTTTGACCCGCATCCGTGATTTTATTTTTAGTCGATAGATGTCGCAAGTATTATGACAACCATGTATTCATGTATTGCATGGAAGTTGACTGACACATTTATGATTGCTGTTGTGTATATGAGTTGATAATATTTGTTTTTTGGTACGTGTATTATTATGTATTAATTTGGAATTGCACATTCCTATTGCAGATGATCTTACAACATGACGAATCAAAGTGGTTCCCCCTACCGCCGGAAGTTGACTGTTGGTGGAATCTTGCTCATCTTACTTGTCACGTCAATCTATGTTGCCATGGAAACCGAAATCGTTGACATCTGGAGGCAAGCGACGACATTCAACTTCGAATGGACTAAAGCAAATTGGTACCAATTCGCTTCTGCCAGCAATTTATTGATATCACAAAACAACAACAGTTCGTGGACACTCGCCAATGCGCATCACAATGCCACTCCGCTGTTTGCCGAACGTATAGGAAAGCCTTTGAAAATAGGCTACGCGACAAAGGTATTTGGCGCAGCGTGGACATATCAGAAAGGTCTGGAGAGCTGCCCAGATCTGAAAAGTAGATGTATGTACACGGCCGACCGAACTCAATATAACGACGCCGATGTGATGCTCTTTCATATGCGTGATTCGTTTCAAATCTCCTGGCAGAGGCCTCCGTTTCAGAAGTGGGTGTTTGGTGTAATGGAGTCCCCTGTGCACACGTTCGTGAATCTCGATATAAATCGTTGGTTATTCAACATAACGATGACATACAAGCGATCGTCTGACATCACGTGGGACTACGGATACTGCTCAAGGAAGACCGAGGCCGAACGCTTCCGAGCAAGCAACCACATACACAACCTTGCAGCAGGAAAGAAGCACCTTGCTGCCTGGTTCGTTTCCAACTGCGTTGTGCAGAGCAAACGTGAAGGCTACGTTCGCGAACTTATGAAACACATTGATGTGCACAAATATGGTTGCGGCGGCAAATATTCCTGTCCGAAATCGCAGAATAAAAATTGCGACCAAACACTGAACACGACGTATAAATTTTACCTCTCGTTCGAGAACAGTTTGTGTGAGGACTACGTAACGGAAAAAGCGTACCGTATCCTTAAATTAAACGTAGTTCCGGTGGTGCTGGGATACTCAAAGTATTCCAATATTTTACCACCGCACTCCTTCATAGATGTTCGCGACTACAACAGCCCGAAAGAACTCGCAGATTACTTGAATATGTTGAACAAAAATGACACGCTCTACAATGAGTACTTCCGTTGGAGGAAAACATATACGTGCAAAGATAATCGAGCCAACGGGGCGTGTAGATTGTGCGAGTTTGCACTACAGGAACGCCATCATATTCGAACTGTTGACATTAAGCAATTCTGGAGTAGGGAAACAAATTGCATATCTCCTAAACAATATTACCATGGCGTTAGCATAGCATAGCAAAGTGTTTCAACATCTCACGATCAAGGTATTCAAATATTAGCATAACTTGTTGACACTATTCAACACTTCGGTCGGTTCTCATTTCCACTGTTAATGTGCGTTACTGGTTTACTCTTTAGGCTGGTATGCTATGACATATATCTGCTTGTATTGATTTTTTTCGGGAAACATGGTGATGACCAAAACACCTCCCAAGAATGCTATATGCTATACGTTGTTCGGACTTTTAGAAGTTACGCTACCACCACCAATAACAAAAAGTTAATATGTACGTTAAACGTACGTACGTTACACACCGACGATATGTTTTCTCCAACATTTCCATTAAAGTGTAAGTACTTGGTACAGTCGATATGTTTTGTGTCCTCATTTCCCCAACAAAATTCGCAAATACCTAACGTGCGATTTATTTTAAGACCAGCGACGACATTCAACTTCGAATGGACTAAAGCAAATTGGTACCAATTCGTTTCTGTCAACCATTTATCGATATCGCAAAACAACAGCAGTTCGTGGACACTCATCAATGCGCATCAGAATGCCACTGCGTTGTGTTAAGAACATATCGGAAAGCCGCCGAAAATCGTGTATGCGACACAGGTATTTGGTGAAGCGAGGGATATCGGAAATATCTGGAAAGTTGCCCAGAGTTGAAGAGCAGATGTATTCAACCGACCGACCCAAATACAATGCTACTCTTTCATATGCGTAATTCGTTTCAACTCCACTCACACCGGCCTCCGTTTCTTAAGTGGATGTTTGGTCTAATGGAACCTCCGGTGCACACGTTCGTGAATCTCGATAAAAAGCGTTGGTTTTTCTGCTTCATCGAAATCTCAGACAGGTACTCCGGTTCCTCGTACAGAGGTCGCTGTTCGCTGCAGATCCTCCAGTAGGCCATATACATTTTCTTTCTCATGTGTTTTTGCAAGCCAGGTTGCCTTCCTCTCTTTTGTGTGTGTGTGTAGCACAATCTTGCAGGAGGTGTTCCACTGTCATTGGAGCCATGCCGCAAGGACACACGTCTGTGTCTCCAATGTGTAGTTTTGTGTGCAAATGGTGCTTGAATCTGCATTGTCCGGTCCTCAGGAGCACCATCATCATCTGGTCTTCTCTGGACAGCTGGTAAAATTGTCCTCTCTGTTGTAGCTGGGGTGTTGTTTCAGCCATCTCTTCTTCTCCTTGTGATACACGATGGTTTTTGCTTCTTTGTAAGTGACCTCGCTCTCTTCTTGATCCAGTTTTCCTCCCTCCTTTGCCAATCTGTCCACTTTTTCGTTTCCCGGGATGTTGCACTGGCAGGGACGTTGAGTTCCCTGTTTTGGGGGTTGGATAGTGCCTGCATCACCGACAGTGCACCAGGGAAGATGACAACTTTATTTTGTATGGCCTCTTTCTGTTCTACCAATATCGTAGCTGCTGTCTTCAAGGCCTGGGCTTCAGCTTTGTAATTTGTTGAGTACCTTCCTGTAGGGATGGCCTGTTGGATCTTTCATCCATCCTTCAGATTCAAAAGAATCCCTCCACCTCCATTGTAGGTTGCTTCTTCCGCTGAGCCGTCTGTGTAGGCATAGGTCCATATGTCATGGGGGTAGGTTTGCTAAATGTCTTCTCTGGAGTGAGTGCCTTCTTTTCTGCATCTGTCTGGATTCCCTTCTTCAGGATGCCTGGGATGCTCTCCCTAATGCGTGGAAACTGGGTCCTCTTCCAGGCAGGGAGTGTACAGTGTACTGGGATTGGCTTGTTCGTGTGGTCCATGAGTTCTGAGTCCTTCCTCTCCAGTATTCGTGCTTGGTGCATAAAGCTGCTTCGCTTCAGTCTGCCTTTACTCGGAGTATACATCCTATTGTGCATGGGGCGGTTTTCCGGTCGCTTGAACTTGGCAGATTGCGTGAGTAGTCTTGTGTCTCTTCTCTCTTCCATGGACTGCAGTCTAGTGAGTGTTTCCGATGATTGGATCGGTGTTGATCTCAGGGCCCCAGTCATGATTCTTGAGGCTTGATTCTGAACTTTGGAGACTCTCTGGAGGTTGGTCTTTGCAGCTGTCCCCAGGAAGATATTCCGTACTCCAGCACTGATCTGATGCGTCCCTTGTTGAGCTTTTTCTGAATGTTGTGATCTGCTCCCCAGGATGATCCTGAAAGCTTTTTCATCAGTGCCATGTGTAGTTTAGCTCTTTTGGTGCACTGGTCTATCTGTTTCTTCCAGGTCATCCTGCGGTCAAAGGTCACTCCAAGTTAAGTTATTCAATATAACGAAGACATACAAACGATCGTCAGACTTCGCGTGAGCCTACGGATGCTGCTCCATGAAGATCGAAGCCGAACACGCCCGACCAAACAACCCTGCACACAACCTTGCAGCGGAAAAAGCACCTTGCAGCCTGGTTCATTTCCAACTGCGATGCGCAAAGCAAGCGTCAACGCTACGTTCGTGAATTAATGACATATATCGACGTGCATAAATACAGCTGAGGCTGCAGATATTCCTGTCCGAAGTCGAAGAACAACCGTTGCGACCAAACACTGAACACTACCAATACATTCTACCTATCGTTCGAGAAAAGAATGTACCGGGATTACGTGTTGGAAAAGCATACCGCAACCTTAAATTAAACGTGTGTGGTGCAATGATACTCAAATTATTCCGATATTTTACCACCGCATTCCTTCATAGATGTTGGCAGCTAAAACAGTCCGAAAGAACTCGCAGGTTGCATGAAAATGTTGAACAAAAGTTACACGCTTTAAATTAGTAATTTCCGTGGAGGATAACATGTACGTGCAAAGATAATCGAGCCAATAGCGCCTGTAAGTTTTGTGATTTTGCACCACATAAGCGATTTTTGCACCACACATTGCATATCGACCCTCATCTCGTGTAGGTGAACACACGCACACGCACACGCACACGCACACGCACACGCACACGCACACGCACACGCACACGCACACGCACACGCACACGCACACGCACACGCACACGCACACGCACACGCACACGCACACGCACACGCACACGCACACGCACACGCACACGCACACGCACACGCACACGCACACGCACACGCACACGCACACGCACACGCACACGCACACGCACACGCACACGCACACGCACACGCACACGCACACGCACACGCACACGCACACGCACACGCACACGCACACGCACACGCACACGCACACGCACACGCACACGCACACGCACACGCACACGCACACGCACACGCACACGCACACGCACACGCACACGCACACGCACACGCACACGCACACGCACACGCACACGCACACGCACACGCACACGCACACGCACACGCACACGCACACGCACACGCACACGCACACGCACACGCACACATTTTAAATATATTATTATATATGTATATTTGTTTTATTATTATGAATTAATTATTATTTTAGTATTATTATGTTTTTGTTATGTTATGTTATATTTGTGTTAAAATAATAATTATTACTTGCAATATTGTAATCTATTTATTTGTTAATGTAGAAATTCTGGGCAATGCTAGTAATGCTTAATATGCTGTGAAGTGCCTACAATACAAGAACATTGTCCAAAAGATCATTGTAGACATCATGAAAACCGGTTCATCGTGACTCTTTGAAACAAACATAGAATAATCGTGACTCTTCGAAGCACACATAGACTACACCAGATCTGGGACACTGATGACGAGCATGTCTGACATATTACACCATAAAATAATTATGAGCTGTGTGGATTTATTTTAGACATTGTGTGAACCTTTATTTGCAGAGCGGAATCGTCGTGACTCTTAGAAGCAGATATAGACTATACCAGATCTGGAACACTGAAGATGATTACGTCTGACATATTACGTCTTTAGATAATCATGAGCTGTGTGGATATATTTCAGACGTAGAATGAACCTTTAGTTGCACGGGTGATTATAAACCTTGCTCCCGACGTCGAGGAACTTCAGTGTGCATTTCCAGTCACAATAGTAGCTGAACTTAATTACGCCTCCGCGTTGTCTTATCAGACCCAACTCTTCAACATGGACACGGTAGCGTAGCCTAACTCAATCTGGCTCGAATCTTCTTGCTGTCGTTTCGAGATTTGCCAATTTCGTTTACCCTCGTTGTGAACGAAGAGTCTTCGCAGAGAAGTCGAGTTGGCGCTGCAATGACCAGGTCTGCCGTGCCAAGAACCACAAAGACTGGATACCGCGCTATATAAAACGTACCTTTTATTCATTTAACAGGAGATATCTTTTATTTAGACATAGGCCTATATATCGAACTCACGACGCGAACATGTAGTAGGCCTATTGTTCACGTCAAAATCGTGATTCGGCCGCCATTGAAGCGTTTCTATTTTGGTCCCGCTTAATAATAGATAGACAATTCGCAAGGTGGGCTAACCAGGGTCGGGTTTGCCTTAGCGTCTATTCGCGACCAGTGTAAGTCGAACGCAACTTGTCTGTCCTGGTTTGGTCAGAATAACGTCAAGTCACGTCAACTTTACCACCCCCTAAGTTTAAGCTCTGGTCGACCAGTGACGAACACAGTAACCAACATGGAAACAAGAAGAATATTTTCCCAGACTTAACAAAAATCTATCGAATTGTTATAGAATATTCTATAGCATTTTTTTTCATAGAATATTCCAAAGGATTGCCGCGCATTTTTACACGGATTTGTACGGTTTTAAAAAACGTCTAGCCAAGAATAGGGATTTCAACCAGAATATGCTGCAGGTCAGCTTTGCATCTGGCGAAGGATACAATAGTGATAAAAAATACAAATATGTATATTTGTAGTGTTTATAACCATCTCTGATACATCAGTGTGACGGCAACCTTTCGCTTTAAGTGGAAATTAAAGCAGCTGCTGCCACAATCATCCGTCTCCCAGGGTTACGGCCACAGACGGGCGGAGGAGAGGACGAAACGCGAGACAAGTCGACGACACTCGTGTAGCGAAGGATGAGACGAGACGTCACCCAGCGGACGGCGAAGCGACGACGATTCACATCCACTGTACGCACCTGTTACTGATGACGCTTACCAACAGAAGTACACCCGGCGACAAATTGAAGTTCCATATGCTGCGAAACCACAGCTCGTTATCAGCGTCGAAATTAACTCTCGACTCAAGGCCCAGTCCATGAGATCAGCGGGAGGAGTCGAACTGATATTTTCAGTGTACTACATATCTTATATAATATATTTTATATACACGTATAAGTGTGACTAGCTCGCTTCGCGCATTAATCTCTCGCAAGACTGAATGTGTAGTAAAAACCAAAAATTACCCGTAAACACGATTGGACGGCTTCAAAGAACGCATCACGTTTTATAGCAACTATGAAAGCATACTCGGAACATATAACAATCTCAGTCAGAACTCAACTGGCCATCACTTAGGACGGACGCTTACAATAGACTGTCCACTGCTGGAGTCATTTGGATGACAACCTGGTGGATAATTACAACTACCACTAATCACTCTCTTTGGCTATAAATATTTAGGGCTGACATTGCTAATGTTTACTCCGTCTAATGAGCTGCCACCCCAACCCACCCCAACAGTGCCAACATAACAGGAGGGAGTAATTTGTCAGTATTGTTTAATTGAACAGGTAATCTTTGAAGCCATCAACGTATAGACCATTTGATCTTTTCATGTTGTATGAATAGCAGCACAGCCATTGACCAGTTGATTATTGACATACGGAGCACTTTTTCAAAGAGCACGTTGTGAAAGTGGATTCACAGGTCAGACAATGATTTTAAAATCTGCTGAGGATACTGCTCACTACAGAGCACTTTTATCCAATGGCATGTTGTGAACTTTTGAAAGAGAATCTAACAATAACAATTATTCAAAGAATTACGCATGCATTTGATTGTGCATTTGATTGTGCATTTGACAAATCAAATGTTTGTGGACTTGCGTTCAAGAGCAAATGCAAATGCATTTACAATTTCACGGAGGTATTTGAATGCGCATTCAATTGCTCAACATTCACACGTGCATTCAAATGCATTAGCATGTGTTAACAAGCAGTCAATTTAATGAAAAAAAACATTTTTTTTCAAATAATCGAAAGATCTGGTAAGGCTCAAGTAGTGCAAATCCAAAATGGTGAACACCAAAGATACTAGAGTAAACGTAATATCTTTGGTAAATTCGGGTCAATGCCGATAATGTGCGTGACTTCCATCCTCTCGCCGATCACATGACAAAGTAATGACATTTCACCAATAGCGAAATTCGTGAGTTTTCTGCGTTTCCATTTTCATCTCACTTAATGTTTGACCAAACATTAAGTAATTTAATAGTTTTTCTGACGATTTCACGCAAAAAGTACATACAAAAGTTGCACAATGAGCTAACATGTTTCGTAAAAAAGAAATTTAATTGAGGAGACAATATAACTAAATTGTAATGTTCTGCTTTGATGTTTGTGTTCAAATAAACTTCATATTCAAATATTCTTATTCAATGAGGGATCTTTAACTGAATACATTTTTCTAAAATCATTTCTCCACTGAATGACTGATATAAAGCATGTAGTCAAAATGACCACAACCATCTGCTTGGCAGAACGCCGGTCTCCCATACTACGACTATCCAATTTACGTTGACTCTGAGTATTTACACGGTACACCGTGTCTGTTGATCACCTGGGTATGCACCACGCGCACACACACGCACGCACGCACACACGCACGCGATATTTAGTTTATGTAATATGTTTTGTTGTAGTATTAATCTTATTATAGTAATATTGGCATTTTGCATTTCACCACATGATAGGCACGGAAACCTTTTTAGACTGTTGTTGCATCTACCGGAGTAACTAGAAGCACATCTCGTTTATTAAAATATTCCATGCAGCGGCAATATATGAGGTCAGCTTTGTGGTGTGTAATGTAATCCATCTAGTACCATTGAGTCATTCATGCAAAAGCGAACGTTAATTCTACTTTATTACAGTGGTAATGTTGCGACTGGTGATGGTGTTCGTTCAACGAGGTCATCAGTGTTGTGCGTCTTATCAATCCAAAGAAGCAATAATACTGTAGGGCAATGAAATGATGGTAAATGCTACGAAATTATCCTGTCATCATCCAATCGCACTGCCTCATCGTTTTGTCGCTTGTTGTCGCCTATCATAGCCAGGCCATTAGTGTTTCACTAGTGCAAAGTAGTGAACAGTACGATTCTGCACAAACGGTACGTACGTTAGTTCATCTTCTCCCATCCAGCATGTCCGGGCGGACGCAGTTCGTCTCGACATACCATAGCTATTGCACGTCGACCGTCTGAGTCTCGTTGCGGTGTCGGAGCGTGTAGTCAGGCACCTGGCAGTTCATCGGGGCGGAAGAAGTTCGGAGTACTTTGAATAAACCATTATGACCACAACGTTATTTAGCTGCATTTGCAGAATCTGCCATACCTTCTGTTTGACGTAATCTTAACATAGCCTGTTCTCAAACGCAAACATGAATTTGTAATCTTTGTTCACTGTCTCCAGGCAACGTTTTGCATCTCCCTTCGGACATGAGTATGTTCCACCACATTTGTCGTACACATGAAAATCGAAGTACTCCATTATATTGTTCACGTATACTTGTCGTTTGCTTTGCGGGTTGTAGTTGCTAGTGAACCTAGCGGCCACTTGTTTTTTTGTCCAGCAGCGGAACTAGTCCTGCTATCTGCGGGTATCCTCGCCGTAATTTCACTGTTTGACAGCGGTTGGCAACGTCCGTACAAAAACGGGATGTCCCAAGTTCGTTTGCATATCCTCGTAACATTAAAGATCTTTTTTTAGTATCATACTATGCAATTTGTGCAAACAAGGATTGAGACGGAAGGAGAAGAAGGAAATCAACCATGTAAGTCTATGTACTGAATACACGAGGCTACGCTTAACAACTTCTAATGTGCGCGGCAGACTCGTCTACATTGTATCAGACCTGTCATACTCCATATTTACAGAAAAATCACGACGGTGCCGCTCGGGCATTTTTGTCGATGTTCACCATGGATAAAAGAAATAAAAAATTTACAATCATAAATTAAAATTCAGCAAACAGAACAACGTACTGTATATTATATTTAAAATAAGGGAGGCAAAAGTGGCTTGTAGCTCTATTATTCATTAGGGAGTATTTTAGAAGGATACAGAGGTGCCATTTAGATGAGGCAGATAACATATTCAAAACAGTGTTTAATATTGGTAAACTAAAAATTTTGTTTACCTTTCCGCCATACCATGTTCGCCATGTTTAGTTGATCTCAGACATAGCTATTGTTAGGATAAGGACCAAAGTTCTGGTTCGTAGATCAAGAGTTTAAGCTATATCTTATATGAAGCTAAGCTTTACTTAAACGCAATAGTAGATATTTCGTATTATATATGGTACCCGCCAGTATGTAGCAAAAGACAGCCACACAGATGTTTGAGAATACAATCGCCTCAAACAACTGTTGTATCACGACGAAAATGCTTAGTTCTACCTACTTGTAAAGTGAAATATTTTACATGCAAACGCCGAGGTTTGGGGAAAAATCAACAGAAAGCAAACTGTTTCTCTGGTGTGATCGATTACTCGCTTCGTGTCACACACTTTAACACACGCGACTGAGCACAATAAGTTAATTGCATGCCGGAATTGGTAAGCTATTATATTTAGCAATAATATATGCCGTAGCGGATACATTTGTCGTCTACGATTCAGACTACAACAAAAGAACGGTTTAGCCAAGTTTATTGATTGACACTCAGTTAAGCTTGTGTGCGTCGTGCCTTGTGTTATTACAAGTACAACCATAAGTCTATGACAGGAAAGAAGAACACCAGTGCGCATATGTTACATTAGGCATCTATATACAAAAGTAAGACATGTCACAGTATCGATCACTACGTAAGCGTTAGATTGAATTGATACGTAACACACCATCTTGGTAATTTTCGGGAGTTTGTCACAGCGTGCATTCCCAACGTGTGACGACGGATTATCAACATAGTTATGTGTCGTTCTTTACCTGATATCTACAAAGTCAGGTGAATCTACAAGAATCCATCCCGTGGGCCGAAGCTGTCGTGACAAATATGGTCCACGTGGATTACAGCACTGGGCTTCAGCGAAAAGTTAGAAAACAGCTACTGTTAATTCTCAGCATTTCCGAGAAAGTCGTGCATATCGAAGTGAGTTGATCTGTTGCAACAGGTAATCATTTGAGCAACCCAGGTCGCTGATGCTAGAGGTAAATATAGGTCAGGTTGACAACGAGCGATTGGCTTATTAACTGCTCAGCACATAGACATTTTAAAAATCTTACTTAGTCACTTACTTGAAATCTATGTGGATACAACAAACACAGAAAATACACCATAACTTCAAAGTAAACAAAATATATAAACCATAGCACAAATTATAGCGATCTGATCGACTGGAATAACGTCAACTTTTTATTGATATTCAATTATGTAAGTCTGCGTCGTGCATTCGGTTGTATGTTATAATTTATCTTGGCATCTTAGTTTTTAATGTGTTGTACTTAATGAGGGAGAACTAATCCCGTCGGTGACCAATGCAAACATAGACATTCGGTTGTATGCTATCTCTTGGTGTCTTAGTTTTTAATGTGTTGTACTTAATGAGGGAGAACTAATCCCGTCGGTGACCAATGCAAACATTCGGTTGTATGCTATCTCTTGGCATCTTAGTTTTTAATGTGTTGTACTTAATGAGGGAGAACTAATACCGTCGGTGACCAATGCAAACATAGACATTCGGTTGTATGCTATCTCTTGGCGTCTTAGTTTTTAATGTGTTGTACTTAATGAGGGAGAACTAATCCCGTCGGTGACCAATGCAAACATAGACATGTTGTCACTGACAACGGCACGACGTTTGGTTTTGAGAGGCACAGAGTGAGAATAATTAATGCACATCGTCAATCAAGTTCGTTCATGTTCAAATCTGTAGTGTATGAATATTCCAAGTAATGCGTGCAGTCGGTATAATGAATGAATGCATCCTGTTTTAAAGTCGTCAACATAATTTACTTCGATCGTTAAATCGGGTAACTTGCGAAAGGATGTATTTCCTAGCGATAAGGTACATACGGGTGGAACAACTTCTGTCATTATTGTTTTGCTTTTTTACCGGATCCGGGGACCAAAGAAGAATTCAAAGTATATGGTGTGAAATTCGACAGCAGACAGCGGGTCGCTGGAGGCCGGAAGTTACAATTCATGGGCAAATTTGCATAAAACCAACATGGCGGCTGCCAAGACTTGTGACCCCTATAGGCTAGAATAAGACTAGGTATTTACAAATAGATTTTCATTTGGAGCGAATATTGCTACAAGCACTCGTGACGTAGGGTTATTTAACAGCATGGCGCAGTCCATGAAATAAAATGTTATGTGTTTCTTAATCAATAACTGACATGATATTCGTGGTTGTAGTTGCAATTGGTTATGTTTTATTAACTCTCAGTGAAAGGCCCATAACCATGACTTTTGTTTCATTTTAACTTGGTTCTTATGTTACCGTAAGAGTTGACACCTATTCATAACTTCAACAGTGGCCATGACTAGCTACAAAATATGTCATCCTTATCTTGGCAATTTGGAGATTTCGCCCTAACACATAAAGAAAAAAATTACAACAATTGAAAAACAGACAACACGTCAAATAGGTCAACATAGAAAATGCGCGTAGATCAAAGGTAGATCGATTAGGTAATTTGGCTTGTAGGATTTATAGTTGCAGTCCAGTAGGCGAAGACGGCGAAGGCGTTCCATGCGCTGGTAAAGGCAGAAAAGCAGGACAACAAAACCAATGCATTGATGTCAAGCGACGCCATTAAAACTCCGGATAATGCCATGGCTGTTGTCATGATAAACCACGTGATAAGTCCCACGTGCATGAAGATGACGAAGCGTTTCCATCTGGAGCCGCTCACTTCGGCCGGCGACGATCGTGGCGCTTGTTCGTCGAGTGTGGCTTCACGGGACAGGTCACCTGTGACGACGCCTATCGAATGGTGTCGTTCATTGTCAGTCACTGGACCGATGCTCCGCGCTACGGCTACGACGCCTAGAGCTATGTTGACAACGACCGGCACGAACATTACGTAAATGGTCCGTGACGTCACACCCCCTGTGACAAAACATAACAAAATTGCAAAGTCCGGCACGAATCTCTTCAGTAGAAACCACAAGACAAAACAGGCGAAGCCGACGACAGCGACATCTCTGACCAGTTTCTTCGTGCGCCAACTGTTCTGATTTAGCAGTGCCATCTCCTCGTTGAATATGAATAGTATGATGGCCTGACGCGCGGAGGCGACAACACCGCTGGCGACGATCATTCCGCAAACAAATATTGCAGAGTCTACATCAAAACGGGCGCACTGCAATGTCAATGTTACGTCACTTCCGCTGTGGAACAAAAACTGTGGCCGTAGGACGATCCATGCGATTGCAGCGCACAGAGACAAGTCGATGACACTCGAGTAGCGTATGATGAGGCGGAACGTCTCCCAGCGGACGGGGAATCGACGGCGGCCAGTTATCCAGAAGATGTAGACGTTGGAGAAGAAGCCCACCGCCAGAACGGCCATCAAGAACAAGAACGTCTGAATACTCGACAGCCACACGTCGCTCTCGTCGTCCAGGTCCATGCCAAAGGTCTTCTCCGCAGCTGTATCAATAATTCAATCGACTTGTAGGGTAAGTTGCGTCTACAACTGGGATACAAGAGATATATATATATATATATATATATATATATATATATTTACACACACACACACACACACACCACACACACACACACACACACACACACACACACACACACACACACACACACACACATATATATATATATATATATAAATATATACACATACATACATACATACATACATACATACATACATACATACATACATACATACATACATACATACATACATATATACATATATATATGCATATATATATATATATATATATGTATATATATATGTATATATATATATATATATATATATATATATATATATATATATATATATATATATATATATATATATATATATATATATATATATATATATATATATATATATATATATATATATATATATATATATATATATATATATATATATATGTGTGTGTGTGTATACGCATATGTACGTGTACATATTATAGACGTGTGTGTGTGGGAGAGGGGTGGGTGAGTGGGTTGGTGGGTGTGTGGTGTGGGTGTGGGTGTGCGTGTGCGTGCGTGCGTGCGTACGTGTGTGTGTGTGTGCACTCGTTACGTGTAATCACGCTAAATTAGTATTATTATGCTATAACAAGCTCGCATAATGTTGATTTAGGTTGGACCAAAAGATCGGAATTTGCAAGATAATACCCATATGTTTGACTAGAAATTATGTATAAATCCGTGTTTTCATTGGTTTCTCGTCCTAGACATCAATCAGATTCCGATCGAGTGTCGTCATCTGTCAGGCAACGGAATCTTCATCAATCACATTCCGCTAGTATGGGTTTCGTTAGAAATCTGCTTATTTTCGCTCTCCCCACAGAACCTGAATATTTCCAAACAAGTAACAAGTCACAACAATCACCATTATTCAAGAATAGTGAAGACACACAATTTATCAACTACAGACTAATATCACTTTTGCATGTTTTCTCACAAAGTACTTGAAAACAATTATGAACAATCAACGCAATTTATTAAAAGAACATGAATTGTTTTGTGAAAGACAGCATGGCCTTCGGACCAAACACTCAACCGGCACCAATTGGCAGCTATATAAGTTATATATTAAAAACAACTATGAATAACCATGCCCTATCTTCAGACCCTTACTGTTTATTTTAAACTTAAATGACTTCCCGAATGCCGGTAAACCATTTAGCGTCATTGTATACGCTCAATGTGCTATGCATGTTAAGTGTCATTTCTAAAGAAGCGAGATAATGGACGTACGTACGCAGACGCTTGTGATGACGTCACACTACTTCAGGTGTCACGTCGTTTTATCTTGATTTGACAAAAGCGCGCTGAAACGCGACACCAACGACCTGTTTAATGACGCGTGTCTTCCGTGACAAAGCTTGCTGCAGTTAACAAAACGTGTGATCACGGGTAGCTAGCCAGCTACCTTTTTAGATCATTAGTAATTTGTGCTACAGCCAAAACCACAGAAAAACCACTGTCTAATCTCGAATTTGATAATGTATTCTTGAATAAATCCACTTTAAACTATCAAGATGACTGGTGCTAACTACTGAAGCATTCTTGATTTTCTCGTGATTTAATCAATGTAAAACACTAGACGGACTGGCTGCTGTGGCCCAGAATAGAGGAACGTAGTGTGCAAGTTACTCCAGAAAAAAAATGTATGTATGCTGTGAGAATACGACCTCGAACAGGGCATGTGCGTTGTATATATAATTGAGTGAACAGGGCACGTTTCTTGTGTAAGTACTCTGTTGAACTGAGCATGAACATTTACTTACTGTTTTACTATATAGAATCACTCCTTGCAGCTAGACGTGACTTATAATACAGATATATCCGACCAGTATTAGAAACGTGTTTTCATGGGGACATGTATATTGCACACGAACCATAATGTTGCAGTTGTGCCTAATGGATAGGTCTGGAATAACAGCCAGCCTCGTACGATATTACCATTTAAAACAAAATAGCTAACCAGTAATATATGGGTTAGTGGTGGGCAAGGGAGACAAGGCCGTGGTGTGAAGTTTACATACTCATGTCTTAATCATCTTCTGTATCCTTCTGCGTCAAGTGCGTCGCACAGAGAGGACACTATCACCAACATGACCTTCCTATGTCTTCAGCCACAATAGCCATCCCGTCTAATACTCAACGGTTCACAACCTTTCCCTTTCAAACGAAGGCTATTTTCAGAGTTTTTTATGCCTTCTCATTTACCCCATATGGATTGTACTTAACTGTTTCTGGTGTCATTCTCAGCACATGACCATTTTTATTTTGTAACACCGGCTTATGATACGCGTTGTGTGTCTTTGGTATCCCATAAATTAAATACTTCATTTCTAATAATGAAAGAACACCAGATAGCATTATACGATAGCAGCATTTCATTTGCTTATTATGCGAATGAACTGCTACGAATACGAGCCGTGCGATATAGGGGTACACATAATGTGTTAAAGTAACTGTGTTGTATATCTTTATGTCTGTTCCCTCATATCTACGCTAGTTTCGCATGCACAGGGCTGATTTTTTTGCGTTCCCAGGGGGCCCTCGGGGATGGTTCGTACATTAAAAAAAAAAATCGAAATTCCCTAACGGGTGGGACTATTACAAGGGAATCTATGTGAACGTTTGACGTAGATTACGCAATTCAGAACAACAGGAGTTCGTAGTTACATGCAATTGTTACGTGAGTTACGTGCAATGTGACGTGAGTTATAAGCAATGTGACGTGAGTTACGTGATCTACGTCAAACGTCCACATTTAAGTTTCTTCGTACGGTACGAACGCTTCGTGATAATACTAATAATAATTAACTTATATGACGCTCATATCCTCAGAAACCTGACCTCAGAGGCCCAACAAAACAGAATCATTAAGCATAATCGTGAACGGGGACGCGCAAAAGTCATTATCAGAACGAGGGACAACCGTTGATTTGTGGTGGAAATGCAATTTGGAATAAATATGTCTGAATTTGTTTTGGAAGATAGCTTTAGTTTCAGATGTTTTAAAGTGATGGGGAGTTCATTCCAGACCCTAGGCGCAGCGACAGAGAAAGCATGTTTGCCCAAGTTAAGTTTAGGCACAATAAGTTGTTGTGAAATTGATTATCTGAGCTGCCTAGGGATATTTGAAAAATGCAGGAGACTAGCCAAGCAGGGTGGTTGTTGTGTAGATAGAGGCCGATTTCGACGGAGATCACGTATATGATGATGATGATGATAATAATAATAATAATAACAATAAAATTACATCGAGTTCGCTCTCCGGCGCTTTACGTACATAATACTAATGCACAGGCCATAAGTTCCAAAGAGAATAATTATACTAAGAGTAGTCCACACAAATGCTAAACATAAAAAAGAAATGCTAACAACATGTTAAAATATTATATAACACTTTAAATATAATTAGTAGTACAAGTAAGTACGAAAATGATCAAGAAACTGCAAAAAAATGTAATATATAAAACAAAATATAAAAACAACTTATATATTCAACTTATAATTGTTTGTTGACGCCACATCAACAAACAACTGCGGGGTACGTCATCAACAAATGTGCGATACGTCATCAAGTCATGCGCGGTACGTCATAAACACCTGCGCCGTACGTCATGGACGATTAGACTTTGAAGTAGCACAAATGTAGGGCTTCGTCGTAGACTGTGCCGGGACTGCAGACCTGAATGTAGCAGCCGTAGCGGTAGCCGCACTGCACGAACTTAGTCTTGTCGAAGTGTCTGAAATAGAGTTTGCGAGCAGCCCTGTTGGCCGGTGTACACGGCGAGTAGTTGTCGCAGTCATACCCTCCTGCAACAACACAAACACATTGATGCAGACCATTATGTCTAACACAATCTGAAAATGTGTTCGCTTACATACTCTCCGCGTCATAACGGTTTCTGGACAGAATTTAAATATCTTTATTATGAAAAACGCAATGGTAAATGTGGTTTAACAACCGTAGAGACAAGGATATTAAGATGATCAAATATAAGTTCTTAAGATAGTGAATATTTACGAAAATATTGTAGAAGTATACTTGCTCACGTGAGAAAGATAGCAGAACCAGAGAACACGAAGAAAATTTAGTGAATGAAATTAATGGAACAAATTATCCACTGATTGTGTAACTGCTGACAGCGTCAATATGTTTAAAGTTTAATTAACAAATATCTCAGGGCGGTTTACACATTAGTGAACAATTCCTTGTTTACTAGCCATCTGCAGTTTTAGCTGTGGATGGCTATCTTACTAAATCTTGTTTTAAAATCTATATAAATTTACTATAGTTCACCATAATTAATTACCACTTGGACTTGGACACGACTATAAATTTATATTCGCCACACATTGAGAATGACCACCACACATGTAATGCATTAAACATTGCGGCAATAAGTAAACACATTGAGAATGACCACCACACATGTAATGCATTAAACATTGCGGCAATAAGTAAACACATTGAGAATGACCACCACACATGTAATGCATTAAACATTGCGGCAATAAGTAAACACATTGAGAATGACCACCACACATGTAATGCATTAAACATTGCGGCAATAAGTAAACACATTGAGAATGACCACCACACATGTAATGCATTAAACATTGCGGCAATAAGTAAATGAACTCACCGATACACGTCGTCTCCACGCCGTCCCACGTGCCCGTCTCATTGCATGTCCTCTGCGCCGAACCACCCAGAATAAAGCCGTCGTTGCAAGAGAACGTGATGACGGAGCCAGCCAGTGGACTGCTGCCGTTCTTGCTGCCATTCCCGGGCGCTTCGAGGAATCCACACGTGACCACTGAAAATGGAACATCAACGTGACTGTGAGTTAATATTCCGCAGAAACGCACTTGACACATGTCATAACACAACACTACTGTGAGAGCAGCAATTGTGAATCAAGTAATGTATTTAAAATACACCGATTTAGCGCATTCTCACAGACAAAGGTTGCTCCATGTAACAAACAGACAAAGGCTACTCCATGTAACAAACCATTTAGCTGGTTCCATCGAAAGAGGCGTTTTCGAACCTGAAAGCTACTGGCGATTATTTAGAGAGCCATTGTATTTCAATATATTGACTTCAATGCTTTTATACTTCAATACTTTTTAGAAACTGCTCGGAGAAAGTCAGTACTAGTTGTTGATCTTCCTCCGTTTGACATAAGAAGACTTTGTGTGGTTAAGGTTGGTATTACCTGTCTGTGCTGCTTCCACGACCTCCTCGTGTTGACGAACTGCATCAGCCGATCCCAGCGCCAGCGACAGTTTGCCCGTCAACAAGTAATCATCAATGCACTCTTTTATCCCGTGGCACATCCGGGTAACACGCTGCAATGTGGCGTCATCTGTTGGCGGACGTTCGAACTGTGGCTCGAATGAGGGGTCGAAGAAACTGTCGTGGTTGGATCCTGCGCCGTAGACGAACAGGGACTGCGCTGCCGTCGTCTTCCCTGCAAGCGAAATGACGTCACGGCATTATATAGAATACGACAAACTAGTGGATACGACCACTTTATTCGCGAGACATCATTATGTACAAGAAACCGTGATTGAGTGAATTGCATCACGTGTTGGCTCTGATGTCATGATAAAATAACTATTGAAATCTGTAAATGAAACGAGGTGAAAAGCTGTCAACGTTGTTGTTGATCAAATTCGTTATTACCGTCGTCTTTCCACGATTTTCAAATTCGCAGGTTAAGATGATGTGTCATAATGTTGAAAAACGACAACATTCTCAACATACGTGACATTTTTATTTCACATATGGTATACTCACAAGTCATGGCGAATTCCTCGTGAAGTTCTTTTGCAGGAGAGTTCCTGTCAACGATGTGCTGGCTGGGGGTCATCAGGTCATCTGTCATGTTACCATTCGCGTTGCCAAGTAACCCGCGCGGCGGACCTAAGAGATACAGATATGTGCGTGTCGTTAGGACTGCACAACGATAAATTTGCACTTATATAATTATCAGTAGGTGTCGTGATAAATTCGTGTTCGTGTGCATATGCACTTTGGGAAGAGAGTCGTTGGGCACGGAACAAGTTGATACAAAGGCACACTGGTGTAGAATACTCACTGTTCTCAGTAGATTAGTTAGGAAGACGAACTGTTTAATATAAACATTATAAAATAAATTAGCGCAAAATATTAATAATGTATATAATGATATCACTGCTTATTTTGAGTTTCTCTTTTGCACGGTTGTACTTGGACAACGTGTGTTTTACGGAATTGACCAGATGTTGACGTTACGGAATTGACCAGATTTCGAACACCAATTCTTTGAATTAACAGTTCGAACCTCTTAATTATACTACCGAGGCTAAAGTATATGTTTCCCTGCTATGACATTTAGTGTGGCAAAATATATGTTTACACCCAGCTTGGTTTTGACTTCAAATGATTGGTATTAAATAGACGAACACTAATTTGACAGCAACATTGTTCCATGGGAAGGTATCCGAATTCTGCGAATTGTGCTGGAGCAAATTCGTCCCATAGGTTGGGTGAACTTAGGCCCAAATATGTGTGTATGTTGAATTAGAACGGAACGCATGCTGAGGTCCCAAGTGTCAACACAACTCTTTTTTTGCTCTGGGCCAATGTCACCCCCGCTAGCCAAAGTCACCCCAGTTTGCGGTAGCAGCGGTAGTAAACATGGTAATTTAATAAATAACTTGTATAATCTTAAATATTTTGTTTAATGATGTCGATACAGTATTGTGAGTTACTCTGTTTCTAAGACAATGTGAACATGTGCAACAGGAACAAAGGACATATGAAGGAATGCGATGTAAAACAAAAGGAGTATGTGATAATATCAACTACATTCATTATGAACACTGATATTGCAGAAAACAAGTAGTCACAATAACGCTATTTGGAAGTTGTGAGGCCCGTCAAATAGTGGAAGATGTTCACGACATGACGAACTGTTTAATATAAACATTATGAATACTGATGTTATCCAATATATTTAGTTCGCGAGTCTCATGTTGATATTCAAAATCTTTGTCGCGTGGGTGGTAAGAATAATACAAGCGAAACACATTCACTTGCATATTTGGGCCAGCTGAGTGAATAGGAGAAGGTTCCTTCGATGGCTCTTATCTTGATCACGTAGTCGTCGACACCGTGGAAGCGGATTTCAGCTGTGCCGTTGCCTACGTCGTACGTCACGGTCACACCTGGCAAGCAAGTCGTTATGACCGGGAATATTACGGTTACACTTTAGCTACCCAGCTGTATTTCAACTACGAAGGCAGTTGCTGTAATACATACATAAAAATCACATCACTTCACATCACCTCAGTACAACGTGTTTTTTGCAAGCATTCAAACATATACATAAATTAACGCAAAATATTAATAATGTATATAATGATATCACTGCTTATTTTGAGTTTCTCTTTTGCACGGTTGAACTTGGACAACGTGGGTTTTACGGAATTGACCAGATTTCGAACACCAATTCTTTGAATTAACAGTTCGAACCTCTTAACTATACTACCGAGTCTAAAGTATACGTTCCCTGCTATGACATTTAGTGTGGCAAAATATATGTTTACATCCAGCTTGGTTTTGACTTCAAATGATTGGTATTAAATACTTACGTGCGAATTCTTGTATGGACAGGTCTTCGAAGTCTTGCTTGATGCCGTCGATGAAGACGTCGAGTCCGGTCCTCGGGTTAATCTGCACCTGGACCACGCTGCCGTTGGCCGCCCGCGCCGCTATGGCTGTCCACGATGTCGCTCCAATTAACTCACCTGGAGAATCGTTGTAGAATACACGGATACGTACACAAGCAATAACATAACCGTAAATTCGAGTGACCTTGGCCCATTGTTTCTCTCTGGAAAACTTGTGATAACGCAATGAATCAAGAGGCAACCACTAGCCCACCGATAGCCCCCAAGACGAACACTAATTTGACAGCAACATTGTTCCATGGGAAGGTATCCGAATTCTGCGTATTGTGCTAGGGAAAATTCATCCCATAGGTTGGGTGAACTTAGGCCCAAATATATGTGCATGTTGAGTTAGAATGGAACGCATGCTGAGGTCCCAGGTGTCAACTCAACTCTTTTTTTGCTCTGGGCCAATGTTACCCCCGCTGGCCAAAATCACCCCAGTTTGCGGTAACAGCGGTGGTAGATATGGTAATTTAATAAATAACTTGTATAATCTTAAATATTTTGTTTAATGATGTCGATACAGTATTGTGGGTTATACTGTTTCTAAGAAAATGTGAACATGTTCATCAGGAACGAAGGAAATATGAAGGAATGCGATGTAAAACAAAAGGAGTCTGTGAAACTATCAACTACATTCATTATGAACACTATTGATATTGCACAAAACAAGTAGTCACAACAACGCTATTTGGAAGTTGTAAGGCACGTCAAATAGTGAAAGATGTTCACGACATGACGGTACCTCCTACGTTCCTATCTTGGGTAGCCCTTCCTTGCAGTTCAAATTGTACGCTGCGAATCAGCCAGAATTCGCCGAGTCCATTGAATATGTAGCGCAGCCCGTCCAACATTATGATGTGTGGTTCTCCAAACGTCGTTGCTGAAATTGTACACAAAACTTAAGCTAGGTTTCTGGAACTCCAGTGGAAAAGAAGCGAGTGGTCGGGAATATTTCCGAATATTACCTTGTTGAAAATGAAGCCTACGTGGCATGGTACAGAGTAGTTAACTCGTGAAGGAGTGCTACTAGAATCTTGCAGACTAAACGACAATTTTGATTTTGCACAACATTATTTCACTTGGTAAACTCCTAATATTTATCATGAAGTTTCCCAATGTCAATTGAAAATTTCACTAGAAACATGATAATGTCCATCTATTGTGCACTATTTCAAGTGTACAATGGACAATATTGGCATGCGCATTAGTACTATAATGACGTCCCACAGCCGTGGTTTCATTCTTAGCCAACATGTGTCAGTAGCATATATGATGGAACGGACGGGCGCATGTGGATTGCGGGGCCCGGGAGCCGGCGGTTGGCGCACCTAACGTCCTGCGATGGCGCCACCTAGCGGATAGTTACGGCACTGCTAAGTGCCAACTGGTGACCATTTTTGTAATAGTTGCACCCCTGACTCATTGTCGATGGACTTATTTTCTTTAAAAAGCGCCCCCACCACATGTGCTTACTACGAACTAATGTGCTTACTACAAACGTTAATTATTGCCAATCGCGTGTTTTCTATTGCGCATGCCCAACCACCCACTTTCTAAATGATACTAACGGTAACTTTTTATTTATTAATAACGCTTTCATCTGTGTTTCATCTTTTTATTAACTATGTAACAGTTTTATCGGTGTAAGTTGCACTTTAAACATTTTACTAAACGTCCCTATCATCACTTCCGCCCATTTGTTTCTTCATTCATCAATGTCCGACGTCATCTCCAAACACCTTTGGCCGACGATTCACCCCTTTCGCTAACATCTTCGTCAATTACTTCGTCACTCCACCCAATCAACATTCAGTTGTCGTCATCTCTTCGCCCATCACCGAGTAGCGAAGCAGCGTAATGACAAAACAGTTTAGTAACGAAGTAGCAGATATTCGTTCAACTACATTAATGTGTTGTTATATGTATGCACCTATCCGTCAAGTTCAACCATTGCCCCAAGTTATAACAGACGTAACCCTTTGATCTATATTCTTCCTAAGAAACGCCTCCTAGTGACATTCCTCTGCTATTTTCATTCAATTATTTACTCTGTCATTTTCTTTAAATATGTGATATTTTTGTTTCGTTTTCTTATCCGGATCTTGTTGCTTTGTCATAGTACAAATACTATGCACGCTAGTTAATTTGGTTAGCTGCGTAATGTTTGGACATGAGGATAGTTCATCCGTTTAGTTTCATGTTACACACTTTCAACTCACAAACTTCCATAACGCAAACATTCTCGTAGAAAGACTAAGTCCAAAAATTCTCGAAAAATGTTAAAGAAAGTCCACCTCAAATCCAAATCATCTAAGTAAAATCACTTGTCAATGGAAGTGGCGGCCATCTTTTCCGGATGGCTGTGACACTACCGGGTGGGACCAATGGGTGCGCCATGGCAGCCACGTGACTCCCAGAATGACGACACTTTCGTGCAACATATGACGTCACCTAAAGGATACGAAATGAATCACATGGGGTTAGGGAGGTGCCCTCGTGTGGAATAACTACTTAGAGTTGTGGTGGCGGCAGCTAGCGGATACGTAATGCGTCAGTTAGGTTTATGGTGGCGCCATCTGGTGGGAGAACATTAATTAGGTTACATACGAAAATAAAGGGTTATGGGAGCGGAAAATCGGTTTGTCCTGCCGTCAAAACATGCAACTCAAAGCGAACACATATTACCAACACAAAGCTTCTTATCGTACTAGAACAAGTGCTCGAACAAACTCGTCTACTTGTAGCTAGCACAGCCACTTCGCGTAATGTCATGGCGGGTGAACAGTACAGCCTCGGTGTTTACAAACAACCGCGCCACTTCACAATTCTTCAAATATTATTACCATAAAGAGCAACAGTCGAGTTTGACACATCAACTTAAAACACATTGATGTATGGCGTAATGTACCCTTCTTCATTAGCCTTTGTGTGCTTGTGTAAACAATCATTACCTCACTTCTTTTTCACATGCGTTTGATTCGTTGATAATAGCGTCATTAATTATTAAAGATTTGAATATTAACTATTTTTGGCTTTATGGACATTCAGGAAATTGTTAATACAAATAAAATCTTTAATAACGATTAAGCATTAACTATATATGAATCAGTCTAAGTAACACATCATGAACTGACTTTTAACGTTGGCCGCCACAGTAGCTCACGCACTGACTTTGAGTCATGATCTGTTATCCGTCGATGTAATTATATTTGACCATGCAGTACCAATGGTATTGTAATTAAGCTGATTAATAAAGCGGGCAGTTATGCACAGCCTCTTTGCTGGTGACTGATTATCACGAAATGTGTATTGTTTCATGTTCACATGGACGTAGTCAGTGCATTATATCATGTTCACGCGGAAGTAGTCAACTCGCAATGATGTGATTATCACACATTTAGTTAAGCTGCCCGTTGCACAGGACCGTTTGTATGGTTAGTAATTGCAATGTTCGAGATGTGACTGATTCCATTAGAAAGTAATAACTTAAACTTACTTTGGGGAAAAAATTAAAAGTAATGCGACGTTTCGACCAGTTTACTACGGGCCTTGTTCAGGCAATGATGACGCTCAGATTATGGCGGAATAATCTGGTTGTGTTTTTTTTCAATTTCAATTCAATTCAACTTTATTCTCAAAAACCTTATTAGGTTACAAGAGAATCATAATGTTGCATACTGTTACAATGTGAGATGGCTATAGTTGTATGTAATCCAGTCTTCAGTAATAGTTGTTGTAGATGGCTGGTAGGCTCGCCCATATCCCCCTAGTAGCTAACATATACTTGGAACTTTTTGAAGAACTAACCCTCTCTACAGCACCTCAACCTCCATCGCTGTGGCTACGTTATGTGGATGACACATTCACTGTACGTAATGAGTACATGTTAACAACATCGATCCACATACTGAGTTCACCATCGAGCCAGAGAAAGACAAACAACTACCATTACTGGATCTCTGCATGCACATACTCGACGACTCATCCACAAAGCTTACTACACATCGGAAGCCCACACACACCGACCAACACCTCAATTTCAAATCACATCACCCCTTAATGCACAAAATACCAACATGGCACATCAATGTGTCATCCTTTGGAGAACTCTGGACAATAATCTGGTCCAACAAGAGCCTGCCACTCCGTACAAAACTGAAAGTGTATAATGTATGTGTTCTTAGCATCCTATTGCATGGTGCAGAGACCTGGACAACCTGACGCAGACAGGAGTGGACTCTAAACAGCTTCCATCTATGACATTCATGATACAATATACATTGCTTGTTATTCAGTTATCTGCAACAAGACGTCAGTGAATAACTGTAATAGCTTTAAGAGCAATATTTTGAAAAGGGGAATTGCAATTATAGTTTAGCATGATGCAAATAAAGCTGTTGCAATAGCTATAGAGCAGAAAGAGACACATACGGCGAAGATAATGGCTATGATAAAATAGCGTCAAAATCCTTGTGCGTGTTGTTGCCGTAACAGTGGCGCCGCACGGCGAATAGGCAAGTTGCCAAATGATCGCAGGGAAAACGCCCTAATGTGGCTCCCTCTACAATAGCATACAAAACCACGCACTTACATAGCGTCCGCTGTATGCCTCGACTGTAAATCACGGAGGCCCTGGCGTCTGGTGCGGTGCTTCAAATCACACATTGCCCCTTGCCGACCTGCTTAAGCATGCACCATTTCTTTTATTTAACGTTTATTGAAACGTCCAGCTACGCCGCAATTGAAACATCCAGCTACGCCGCAATTGAAACATTCAGCTACGCCGCAATTGAAACATCCAGCTACGCCGCAATTGAAACATCTAGCTACGCCGCAATTGAAACATCCAGCTACGCCGCAATTGAAACATCCAGCTACGCCGCAATTGAAACATCCAGTTACGCCGCAATTGAAACATCCAGCTACGCCGCAATTGAAACATCCAGCTACGCCGCAATTGAAACATCCAGCTACGCCGCAATTGAAACATCCAGCTACGCCGCAATTGAAACATCCAGCTACGCCCCAATTGAAACATCCAGCTACGCCGCAATTGAAATATCCCGCTACGCCGCAATTGAAACATCCAGCTACGCCGCAATTGAAACATCCAGCTACGCCGCAATTGAAACATCCAGCTACGCCGCAATTGAAACATCCAGCTACGCCGCAATTGAAACATCCAGCTACGCCGCAATTGAAACATTCAGCTACGCCGCAATTGCTGCGCGAAAACTGTTCGTTCTTTTGATTCCATCACTGGAATCCCATTGCTGTCTATTGCCAGGTACTCGTTTAAACAGCTGGTTGAACGGAGGTAAAATAAACATAAAATACACGTAAGGCATTGTCCAAAGGAAACAACTGGATGCGAGACACAATGTGATTCAACGCCTTAGTTGTCTTAAAGAATGCGTTCAATTAGTAGATAATGGGTTTCCATCCAGTATTATCTTCCTAGATTTTCAGCAAGTATTCGATGAAGTGCCACGTCGAATATAGGTTCTTAAATAAAGCGTTCATGGAAATGGGAATATGTAATACATGGATAGAAAGATAACCGAGTAACTGGCAACAAAGGTATATCAGGTTCGTGGTGAGCGTCTCACGCAGGAACTGGTCTGAATTGGGATGGATCTATTGGTGGCCTGCCACGATCACAGAGGGAGTTTAACCTAAGTGGTTGGCATTTCGCGACGTAAACTTTCCATCAACGCGCCCTATTGTCCTCTGTGAGAACGAGTGCTTCCTGATGTCCAATCTACATTGATCCTTTACTAATTTTACCTCATGTCCTCTAGTTCTGCTATCCTTCTTGAGTGAGAAAAACATATTTCTATCAATATTTTCATACCAATTCAATATCTTAAAAACTTCAATCTGATCTCCTCTTAACCTCCTTGTCTCTAGAGTTGTTAAACCACATTCTTTCAGGCGTTCTTCATAACTAAGGTCTCTCAGTTCTGGAATCATTTTAGTTGCTCTCCTTTGTATGCGATCAAGCGTATCTATATCCTTCTTACGATATGGTCTCCATGCTTGTATACAGTATTCTAAATGAGGTCTAACTATTGCTTTATAAAGAGGTATAATTAACTTTTTTCCCTTGTATGTTATGTTTCTTCTAATCAATCCAAGAATTTGATTACCCTTTGAAGCTGCAATACCACACTGCTCTGAAACTTGTTGTAACTGGTATTTTAATTAAACATAAGAGACAAGGAAATGAGGTGCACGAAATTGTTTAATAGAGACTGTTCACGATATCGTACAAGAGATCACATGCATAGCACACATGGGCCAATTTTTTCCACGGGTCATAGATGAACAGATGCTTTGTCACATATCCCCGATGAGCTGTTGCTCTGTTAACACAAGTAATACTAATAACAGTCCAAGAGTCTAAACATATGTCAAGCAATTATCAAAATAAAGACATAACGATGTTAGCATCATATTAATGGCGAGTTAGCGTTACCATTCATGCATTGTTCATAATTCATACATTGTTCATCACATTTTCCTGAACGAAAACACATCTGAAACATGTAAACCTATTCATGTCAAGCTAATAATGTAAAAACAATAGTTACACATTGTTAAATTCAGCATATTCAGTGGCAACGCCATACAAAATAATCGTCCTAGTCTTACAATGTTCAATCTAGTTTATGGATAACACATCTACATATACAAAACCATTATACACACTTAAATGCAAAATAATCGTCCTAGTCTTACAATGTTCAATCTAGTTTATCATAGGATAACACATATACATATACAAAACCATTATACACACTTCTTGAGTAAATGCAGCAAGAACATTATTCTTACATTATTCTTTAAATGTTCATACACAACCATTATACACACTTCTGTAATGCAGCAAGAACACCATATATAAAAAAAACACAAACTTGTTAACATTGTGATAATCATTCAGCAAATCTTATGGTAGGTCAATCAAGAACCTCAACAACAACTGTGCCGTACGTCATCAACAACTGTGTTGTATGTCATCAACACTTGCGCCGCACTGCACGGACGATTAGACTTTGAAGTGGCACAAGTGGAGAGCTTCGTTGTAGACGGTGCCGGGACTGCAGGCCTGGACGTAGCAGCCGTAGCGGTAGCCGCACTGCACGAACTTAGTCTTGTCGAAGTGTCTGAAGTAGAGTTTGCGAGCAGCCCGGTTGGCCGGTGTACACGGCGAGTGGTTGTCGCAGTCATACCCTCCTGGAACAATACAAACACACCGATTCAGACAGTCATAAATAGCAGAAAGTACGATATAGATGTTATTAACAATTATCTTTAACAACATCTGAAAATATGTTCACCTACATACTTTCCGCGTCATAACGTTTTGTAGCCAGAGCTGAGAGACCTTAGTTATGAAAAACGACTAAGTGAATGTGATTGAACAACCATAGAGACGAGGGTATTAAGAAGATCAAATATAAGTTCTTAAGTTATTGAATGTTCATAGAAATACTGTAGAAGTACACAGGAAAACAAAGTAAAGTTAGTGAATGGAAAGAATGAAACAAATTATCTACTGATTGTGTAAATGCTACCAGCGTCAATATCTTTAAAAATAAAATTGACAAATATCTCAGAGGAGGCGGTTTACACATAGATGAACTATTCTTTGTCCATTTGCCATCTGGAGCAGCAGTGGGTGGCAATCTTGATAAATCTGGTTTTAAAATGTATATAAGTTTACCATAATTAACTACCATTTTTAACTTCTTAACTATAAATTGAGACTGGCTACACATTGAGAATGACCACCACACGTGCAGTTAAAGTAAATGGACTCACCGATACACGTCGTCTCCACGCCGTCCCACGTGCCCGCCTCAGAGCATGTCCTCCGCGCTGAACCACCCAGAATGAAGCCGTCGTTGCAAGAGAACGTGATGACGGAGCCAGCCAGTGGACTGCTGCCGTTCTTGCTGCCATTCCCGGGCGCTTCGAGGAATCCACACGTGACCACTGAAATGAAACATCAACGTGACTGTGAGTTAATATTCCGCAGAAGCGCACATGACACATTTCATAGCACAATACCGCTGTGAGACAAATAATTGTGTAACAAGCAATTTCTTCAAAGTACACCGATTCAGCGCATTCTCGCAGACAAAGGCTACTCCATGTAACAAACCATTTAGCTGGTTCCATTGAAAGAGGCGTTATCAGAACCTGAAAGCTGCAAAGAAGACAAGGCTGTGTATATAAGTATCGTTGTATGTCATATAACGTAATGCATCTCGCATCTTGTGAACCAGGTTGGTGTTACCTGTCTGTGCTGCTTCCACGACCTTCTCGTGTTGACGAACTGCGTTAGCCGAACCCAGCGCCACGGACAGTTTGCCCGTCAACAAGTAATCATAAACGCACTCTTCTATCCCTTGGCACATCCGGGTAACACGCTGCAAGATAGCGTTGTCTGTTGCCGGACGTTCGAACTGTGGTTCGAAAGAGGGGTCGAAGTAACTGTCATGGTTGGATCCTGCGCCGTAGACGAACAGGGACTGCACTTCTGTCGTCTTCCCTGCATTCGAAATGACGATACGGCATTGTGAAGAATGTGACACAAACTAGTAGGTACAACAATTTTATCCGCAAGACATCATATGTACAAGAAATCCTGATTGGGTGAATTGCATCACGTGGTGGCTCTGATGTCAGACGTTTTGATAGAAATGATAAAATAACTATTGAAATCGGTAAAGAAAACGAAGTGAAAAGCTGTCAACGTTGTTCTTTCCATTGTTTTTGCTTACGTCATAAGATTCGGCGTCGCCATCGTTAAATTCGTTATTACCGTCGGCTTTCCACGATTATCAAATTCGCAGGTTAAGATGATGTGTCATAATGTTGAAGCACGCCGACATTCTCAACATACGTGACATTTTTATTTCATACATGGTATACTCACAGGACATGGCGAATTCCTCGTGAATTTCTTTCGCAGGTGAGTTGCTGTCAACGATGTGCTGACTGGGGGTCATCAGGTCATCTGTCATGTTACCATTCGCGTTTCCAAGCAACCCACTTGGCGGACCTAAGAGATACATATATTGCATATCACTAATACTGTGGTAGAACGCACGAAGATAATGTTACACCTACATACATATCAATATATATCATGCTGAGCTATTGTTTTCGTGTGCAGATACACTTTGGAAGAAGAGTCGTATAGTTGATGATATAGAACAATAAAGAGATCTACATACCCCACATACGTACATTACTAAGAAACAACAAAACCATATGAAGCCACCAGGCGGTGAAGATCACTTTGTTGAGGTCAGATGGATCAACGATGATTTGGGGATATGTGGTTGATACGTATAATCAAAGTTCTTGCGGTGGCTTCTCGATCTTTTCTTAACTGTGCTCATGTTTAATTACATGTTCAGTGTTGATTGGCACTCATGTCTTGTTTGTGTGTTGTTGTAGTTGTAGTTGTTGTAGTTGTTGTTGTAGTTGTGGTCGTTGCTGTGGTTGTAGTTGTGGTTGTTTTTGTTGTTGTTGTTGTAATTGTTGTAGTAGTTGTTGTGGTTGTTGTTGTAGTTGTTGTTGTTGTGGTTTTTGTTATAGTTGTTGTTGTGTTTGTGGTTGTAGTTGTGGTTGTTTTTGCTGTTGTGGTTGTTGTTGTTGTTGTTGTAGTTGTTGTTGTGGTTGTTGTTCTTAAGAATTATTAACATATGTACTCCTATGAATCATTACATAATTAATGTTGTTTGTCGTCCTCTCTGTGTTTCTATGTTAAATTTTTCAATACTTGTGTTTTATCATGTAATTGGTTCGTGAGTCAAACCCCACCATCCCTGCCCTTCTTATATTAAATATATCCTGCCTTTAACGTGTGGTATTTGGTTTCTTGTGCAGCCACCCGTGGCTGGCGATTCTGTCGTCGTGTGATAAGGTGACAATAACGTCGTAACGGTCACAAAAATAGCGCAATTGAAAAACACTCACTTGCATATTTGGGCCAGCTGAGTGTATAAAAGAAGGTTCCTTCGATGGTTCTTATCTTGATCACGTAGTCGTCGACACCGTGGAAGCGGATTTCAGCTGTGCCGTTGCCTACGTTGTACGTCACAGTGACACCTGGCGAGCAATTCGTTATATGGGTTGTGACTCATGACCGGGAATGTTACACTATGTTATGGTTACATCGTAGCTACCCTGTATTACAACAGCCAAAGCAGTTGTTGCAATACATATATAAAAACCGCATTATTTCACACCACCTCAGTAAAACATGGTTTATTTGTGAAGCATTCAGCTAGGTACATAAATTATCCCCAAATGTTTATAATGATATCACTATTTATTGCCAGTTTCTCGTTTGTACGGTTGAATGAACTTCGGCAAAGTGGGCTATACGGATTTGACCACGCCTCGACGATTAGGACACCATTCCTTTGAATCAACTGTTCGAACCTCGAACTGAGTCTATAAGAGTTATGTTCCCCTGCCACTCAGTGTGACATAAGATATAACGTTTACATCCAGCTAGGTTTGGACTTCAGATAGTTGGTATTTAACACTTACGTGTGAATTCTTGTGTGGACAAGTCTTCGAAGTCTTGCTTGATGCCGTCAATGAAGACGTCGAGTCCGGTCCTCGGGTTAATCTGCACCTGGACCACGCTGCCGTTGGCCGCCCGCGCCGCTATGGCCGTCCACGATGTCGCTCCAATTAACTCACCTGGCGAGATTCGGTGTAGAATACAAGAATAAATACAAACAAGCACAACGATAGCAATAACTGAACCGTAAACTTGGGTGACCTTGGCCCATTTTTTAAAGACCGCTCTGGAAACGTGTATCCTCGGTGATAAAGCAACGAACCTTGAGGCTACCACTAGTCCACCGACAGCCCTCAAAATGATCACCATTTTGATAAAAAAATTGTTCCATAGGTAGGTGTCCGAATTCAACGATTTGTGTAGGGCCAAATTCACCCCATAGGATGGGGGTGAATTTAACCCAAATATATAAATATATATATATATATATATATATATATATATATATATATATATATATTGAAAAAGAATGGAACGCATGCTGAGGTCCCAGGTGTCAACACAATTCTTTTTTGCTCTGGGCCAAAGTCACCCCAGTTTTCGGTACCAGCGGTAGTAGATATGGTAATTTAATAAATAACGTGTTATAATCTTTAAGAATTTTAATAAATAATGTCGATACAGTATTGTGAGTAATAATAATTGTTCTAAGACAATATGAAAAGGAGTATCAGGCAGGAAGGAAAGATGAAGGAATTCGACGTAAATTAGGACAGAGTCAGTGATAATACCATCTAAATTCAATATGCACACTATTGATATTGCACAAAACAAGTAGTCACAACAACGCTATTTGGAAGTTGTAAAACACGTCAAATAGTGGAAGATGTTCACGACATGACGATACCTCGTACGTTCCTCTCTTGGGTAGCCCTTCCTTGCAGTTCAAAGTGTGCGCTGCGAATCAGCCAGAATTCGCCGAGTCCATTGAATGTGTAGCGCAGCCCGTCCAAAGTTATGATGTGTGGTTCTCCAAACGTCGATGCTAAAATTGCGTAGACAAAACTTAAGCTAGGTTTGTGGAACTCCAGTGGAAAAGAATAGAGTGATAGGGAATATTGCGTGACTGGTTGAACAGGAAGTCTACGTGGCATGGCATACACCAGTTATCTCGTGAAGGAGACTGGCGAATACATAATGCACTGTATCAATTATGGGATGGGGAGAAATAGAGAGATACATACATACATACTTACATACATACATACATACATACATACATACATACATACATACATACATACATACATACATACATACATACAGAAATACAGACAGGCAGACAGACAGACAGACAGACAGACAGACAGAGATAGATAGACTTAGAGAGACGGACAGAGAGACAGACACAACGTCACTCACCAATGACTGGTGGTTCAAATCTACGGCAGTTGTCTGTCGGCCTCACTTCTCTGTACTTGTCGCAGTTGTCCGAGAATTTGCAGCACAGGAACTGCGGCCACACATCCTCGAGGAGGTGACTCAAGCGGGGAATGGATCTCTTAGCGTGAGCTCGATGCATGGTTCCGCCGCCATTTTCAAAGGGCAGAATGTCTCCAGCTTCGTCGTAGCAGCACTGTTGACCCGTGCCGTGTGCACTGTGAGAAAAGTACAGTTTCACGTTTTGTATTTGTAACAAGTTTTGAGTCACCAAGACGGTATGTATAAACATTTTTTTAAGTAAATATAAATAACACATTTACGGTCATGAGACGAACCTGGGTAAGGCGGTGCGAACGCAGTGGTTGGCGCCGAGATGAAGAAGTCTGCACCCAGAGCCTCCGTTTGAACAGTCCGGATCGTCCTCGAAGCGGGTGTCAAAGCTCGCCTGTCGTCTTGTGCATGGACATGCGGGTAGGTCGGTCGCAACCAACTGTCTTTGTTTCTCTGCCTCGTACCAGGTCGTACACTGAGACCCCCAAACGCTTCTCATTCGCGCTACCACTTTTGGAGTGGCCAGAGCATTAGCGCTGGCCGTTCCTGCGCTAGTTCGTCGACGGAGCTCATTCATGTACATGTTCGCATACCACTGAGCAACGTGGATCTCAGACCACAGACTCACGACGTTCCTAGAACAAACAATTTAACGCGTGTAAGGATGCTTGATAACACATTGTCGTTGCTGCTGCTGCTGCTGCTGCTGTTGCTGCTGCTGCTGCTGCTGCTGCTGCTGCTGCTGCTGCTGCTGCTGCTGCTGCTGCTGCTGCTGCTGCTGCTGCTGCTGCTGCTGCTGCTGCTGCTGCTGCTGCTGCTGCTGCTGCTGCTGCTGCTGCTGCTGCTGCTGCTGCTGCTGCTGCTGCTGCTGCTGCTGCTGCTGCTGCTGCTGCTGCTGCTGCTGCTGCTGCTGCTGCTGCTACGAAAGGAATCATCATTGTGGAAGTTGCCGGTTTCACTGGGCAATTTAGTTTGGACTATATATCGAATGGAAACACTGTCATGTTGGTATAAATTTCATAGTTCTTTCGCGGTTGTTTCGTCAGCAAGCGCATTACATGCACATTTCACTGAAAACAAAACAGTCAAGCGCATTATCACGTGACTTACGTGTTGTCACGTGCTCCTGATGCCCTAACTCTCACTGCCCCCAAGCAGTCACTGGTCACGCCCCAGTAAGAGAGTCCAGTCCTCGACGTGTAGCGTCCTACATTTGGTGCTCCACCCATTAGATGCACGACTGTCTGCACTGAAGTGTGGCTCTCGTTGTAACTATGAACATAACATATGATCAAAAGGAATGTATAGTTGAACAAACAGAACATTGCAGCTGATTACGTATCTGTGGTTTAACACAAGCAACAACGCTGGGCTATGTTGGTGCCACAATATAGCAGCAACAGTGACGCAACTATGTCTCTGCTATTACAATTTCCCGCAGTTTAAAATGTGTAATTATATTTCCTGAAGAAAATATCAGATGATCCTGCATATTTACTATAAAAAGATTCAACAAAATAAATCAACACAATTAGAAAAATATAGGCATTCTACAAGAAAGTCTGATATAAAATAACACAAAAACAAAATATATCAAGGGAATATATAAATATAAGAACTTTCTAACAGATACAATAATATATGCCTTCTCAGAAAGAAGCTAAACACGGAGTAGCATTTGTAGTGCATATCATATACAATTATTATTAATTACCTAAATATGACGAAGTCTATGTCGACGCGTGTGGTGTTGAAAAATGTCTGCGGCCACGTGATCCGAAGCCTTTTCGTGAAGCGTCCCAACATAAGTATGTCTTTATTCACCAGTGTTACTGAATGTTGCAGGTCCCTCGCAACTGTATCAAAACAACATTGGTATCAGCAAAACAAGGAATCATATCTTGAAATATTAGTATGATAACATAAAACAGTAATAATTATGCGATTGAAATTTAGGCGTAACTTTAATGTAATAAATTCGGATAATAACGATGACTAATTAAACATTTTAATATAGTTACGTTAACAACGATAGCAGCGATGGTTTTTATTCTTCATACAAAGAATACAAATACATAATAGATTCGCACAAAACGACGCAGTCATCCACGTACCGAGTGTCAAGAGCCCAGAGTGGTCGTAGTTATGTCCACCATCAGTAGAGGCCGCCACCGGTACTTACCGAGTGTGAAGAGCCCAGCGTGGTCGTAGTTATGTCCACCATCAGTAGAGACCGCCACCGGTACTTGACCAGTCTTCAGTAGCGCAGGAAGTACGCACTGCGCACGCGTGGCGTCGATAACCGTGGCCGGTGTCACGATGTCGTCGAACTTGCACACGACATTCGAAGTATCCGAATGTCCGTCAAAACACGGTCCGGATACTGTCACCGTCAGACCACCGAGCATTGGTCCGTAACTCGGACCTGTCGCTAGAGTACCTGTTTTAACAGCGACATGGGAATTATACAAACATTGCACATGTTAATATAACGATGCAACTGTTACGAGAATGCGAAAGAGTAAATACAAGTATCGAGACCTCGCATTCTGCTAAGCTGAAATTTTATTATTAATAATAATGCTTTAATTCAGACAAAAGTCCATATATGTTATTACGTCATATATAATATATAAATGTTTGTGTGACAAATGTTTATCAAGTTGATAGATAATGTGTGAATCGCGATTTTCTTCTTACCACAATTATTGATTACTCAATGTGTCGGCTGCTGTTGGGAATAATGGGACAACTAGTTCTTCTTCTGTTCGCCAGTTGGATTAAAGAAGCCATATGGATTAGAAAGACGACTCCAAGACGATGGGGATATCGACTCATCCACGTACCGAGCGGCCTACTTGCCAAGCCAACTGGCGAACAGATGAAGAACTAGTGTTCCCAGAATTCCCGATGAAGGTTGCCGACGGCAGCCGAAACGTGGAGTAAGTATATCAATATTTGTGGTTAGAAGGAAAACGCAATTTTCAATTTTATCAGCTGAGTATGTCAGCAGTACCTTCGCTGTTGCAGCCGCCAAACTGGACCGACACATCATCTATGCGGAAGAACCAGCGGCCGGGAAGTCCCACGTTGGTCGTTGTCTCGACGTCAACAATGGCCGCCTGACGAGAGCCGGGCACGGAGGCGAAGACAATACCGTCACCCGCATTGAAGCCCACCTGATGGGAAGCAAAACAAGTCACATTACCTGATTATTGAAGAGAAATAAGTGTATATGTCATAATGATCAGTCACCGAAGATTTTACTTTTTTATTTTTTCAATCAGAGACTTCAGTAATACGTTTTAATATTTACATAATATTTGCGCTTGAGATATTACGCAATCATAATTTGTTTGACCCCTAAGTAATCAGATGAATGGAATTTCAATGGGTATATAAAAAATCAAATTTGGTCATCGTTTTTCGAGACACATCTTCTTGAAATTCAGTTCACGTGTGGGTGTGTAGCTTCTGCAAGTTGTCACAATTATGAGTTACCGAAGATTTTACTTTTTTATTTGTTTTACTCAGCAATACTTCAGGAATACGTTTTATAACGTATATAATATTGGCGTTTGAGATGAAATACAATAATAATTTGTTTCACCCTAAGTAATTAGATGAATTGAATGTCAAGTATATAAGACAAATAATTATCAAATTGGGTCATCGTTTTTCGAGAGACACATCTTCGTTCTGAAATTTAATTCGTTTCTGTGTGTGTGTAGCTACTGCAAGTTCCTGAGCACCAACTGCGAATTGAATGGGCTTATATCGAAAGTGAAACATGACCTGCACGAAACGTTATGTATGCCTGCATTGCCGTGACTGCTTAATCAATGTCCTCTTGCGAGGATCACAAAGGGGATCGTATTTATGAAAAGGTTTTTCTGTATATAGCTAACGTAGATGTTTATCCTAACGTTCCTCTCCGGCTACCGGTAAGATCACATGTAAACTTACTTGAGCCGGGGTGCCACCCAGACCATTGCTATTTCCTCCACTCGCTGTTCCAGTTGTCCACGAGATGTCGCCATAGTTGAACATCGTGAACGAATGGCGGCCATTTGTAATCAGCACGGCTTGGAACGTATTCAGCTGTTGTGAAAACACCATTACTGAAGCTTAGTTTGTGCAGCCACATTCTATACGAATTATATTTAAACAATTTAAATTAATTCATATGTGCATAAGTGCATATATTAATATATATATATATATATATATATATATATATATATATATATATATATATATATATATATATTACTCATTTGTTTTATCTCGAAACAAGCCATGTATCAATTCTATGTATATTTTCGTTTAGTGTGCAACGTATGTTTTAAAATGTCACATATTCAACACATATTCAACATTTCTCCCATATTGAACATGTATCTACGAACTCACACGTATCTACGAACTCAAATACACTTACAGAAGTGGAGGTCGACCCGCCGTAGTACGTGACTTTGTGCCAGGAGACGACGAAGACCCACGTGGCCGAGAAGTCAGTGAATCTCACGAAGGCCCGTCTCACGTCGTCTGTCGCCCGCTGCAAGATCGCGCTGTCCGTCGTCTCTCTGTCATTTAATATGGTTGTTAATATTTATATTCCTTGACTAATACAAACGACAAAACGTAGCTTTTTTATTGTGTAATTCTACTCAAGTAAATTGAATAATACAAATACGAGTATCGCTAAGATTATAATTCAAAACCATTTAATAGCTCAGCAGCAGATAATGGTCCTGATGACCGATATTTGACAATATCAATCAGTATAGTGGCACAACAATAGCAAGCCAACTTACTTCGTGTGTGTACGTGCGTGCGAAATTTTTTGTGATGATAAGTTTCTTCTAATATAAAAAAAACGTAATAAAAAGACATATCTTGCGAACCTATAGTACACGCGGCCGGCATTCCTTGTAGTGTCTACGTCACCCCAGAAAGGTGCAACGACTCGACGATTCCCTGACAGCGGGAAGGCGTCGGGAGTGAACTGGGATACCTCCCGGAGGAATGAAATCGCTCCGTTGGTGTTGACCTGGAAAACCCGTAAATATTTCACTCATCCCAACTGACATAATTTGAAGCGCAAGTAATCTGAGCAAGTAATATGCACGATTGGTTTAATAAAAGAGTGCGTACCTGGGTAAGATCATGGAAATAATTAATTTTGTTCTTTAGTTGTTTGTACCGAAAGTGTGAATAAACTCGTGTCATATAGCTTTTACAGCGGACTAAGCATTAAACACTTTTGCCCTTTTTTTTGCCAAATGTCAACTGCGTTCAGTAGAACAAAATTTAGCATGGCGTCCTGGATCCTCGATATGTTTAGTTTTTGGCCGAATGAAAAATGTAATTGCGGAAGCCGTTTTAGATAGCTAAAAACGGTCATCACAGCCTCGAAAAACGTTTCAGAACACGCCCATCTCCCAATTATAAGACATAAGTAACAAAGCAGGCATGTTATTTAATTAATCTTCGTGAGTCTGGTACACATTATTTTCCATACGTTAATCAAACGTATCCTTCAAATTTAAATGAATTAAACATTGATGTTTCTCTTATAAGAAAGCATAAAAAGGCATACAAGGCAAAGCGTCTCGGTGGAAGGAAGACTGTCTAAACAACAGGACACAAAGCGTGGTACCGAACGGCACTAAGTCAGAGTGGGCATACAAGGCAATGCGTCTCAGTGGAAGGAAGACTGTCTAAACAACAGGACACAAAGCGTGGTACTGAACGGCACTAAGAAAGAGTGGGCCCCTGTCCTGAGTGGGGTCCCTCGGGGAACAGCCATTGGCCCGCTACTTTTCATCCTACATGTCAATGAAATATCGGACCTGGCAAAGTGTAGCATCAAAATGTTTGCTGGCGACACAAAGCTGTACGCACCAATAAAAAGCCAGGCTGATCAAGAACAACTGGAAAGCGACGTTGACACCTTGGAAGAATGGACAAGAGATTTGCTATTAGATTTCAGTGCGGACAAATGCAAGCTGATACAAATAGGGAGACCAGCACCCGTAACCTACAAAATGACCAGTAAGCCTTGAGCCAGAGTGGAACTCATGACATCACAAAAAAAAGATATAGGAGTCTGGGTCACCAGTGACCTGAAGCCACCAGTTTAATGTCAAAAAGCTTCAAAGATGGCTCTGCAATTTCTTGGTATGGTGAAGAGATCGTTTAAACACATGGATAGACAATACTTTGTAACAATGTAACGAGCGTACATCAGACCATATCTTGAGTTCCGTGTGCAGGCATGGAGCTCATTTCTAGCAAACTACTTCGATAGCTTAGAGGAAGAACAGCGCAAAGCCACTAAACTAGTGCCCAACATCGCCAAGCTCGCATACGATGAAATATTAAGACACCTGGGATTATATGTTCAATATGTGACTACTAATTGTACTACCGACGTCAGAGAAGAGACTTAGTCGAAACCTACAAAATATTAAATGGATAAGACCACGTCGAGGCTGGAAAGCAGTCAGCTTGGACTTACCAGAGGACACACAAAGAAGATATTCAAACAGAGCGCTAGGCTCAAGATTAGGCACCGTTTCTTCTCGCTTAGGGTTATTGACCAATGGATTGGACTTCCTCAAACAGAGGTTCATGCCAAGACAATCTCGCAATTCAAAGCCAGATTAGACCAATAGTGGCGCAGCCTGGGACGTGGGTACCAACAAAGGCCAACGGCCTAAAATAAACCATTAACCTGTAAATGTAAGTGACTGCTACAAACATCAGTTAGTACCAGTCACGCGTACTTACGTATAGAGATTCGTGCGTTACATCAAAGTAGGGGAACGGCGTGGATATCGGAATCACTCCCGTACTACCGTCGTCATTCACGGGGGCCGTCCTGTCCTCCACCCCCGGGCCGTACGGGTAGAAGTGTGCCGGGGCTGGAAGAGGCGCTGCCGTCGCGGTCGCTGAGAGCAAGGCGCCGAGCGCCAGCAGTGCCGTACCAAGTTCCAGTAGGAACATTCTCTGGCCGTCTGAGAACTGCCGTCGGGGGTCACTGGCGGGAGTTATATAGGCTCCAACGGGGAAATCGTCGTGACTGCGCAGTTGCATGGAACAATGCCGCGCTGTGTTACTTGACGTCACTCGACCAACTGCTTGTGTATTCGTTCGTTGTTCCATTCTTTAGAGATGACACGTGATATGCATAGGATTGGCTGCCAAAATTAATGGTTTCTGCGTGCTTGCGTGCATGCGAGCGTGAGTGCGTGCGTGTGGGCACGACTGTACGTTTTGCGAGATGTATATATGTCAGCATAGCATATATGACTCACGATAACATATATCGAACTTTTACAAAAAATCTTTAAAATACGGATTTCAACTCCTTGGTGATTTAACGGTCCGCTGTGACTAATTGACCACTCGGGCAGTGCGACTAAAAGACGACTGTTTCATTCTGTGAAGTCCGTCGTAGTCGCCGATTACATCAATGTTTTCTCTGTGTTTATATCTTGCGTGGTAGATGGATTCTATTTGTGCGGTGAAACCTTTGTTGCCCATGTCACAGGAAAAAGTAGCAGACGACTAGAGCACTTCGAGTTAGAGGACCATTTCAGAACTGCGGCTATGAAAACCACCTAAGCACTGCGATTGAGAAGATCATTAACATATGGTAGCTAAGATGATTATCCATGTATTGTGATCACGAGGACCTCTCTGACACAGCGACTAAAATATCCACTATGTCGTTGTGACTATGAGGACATCTGTGTCATTGTGATCATTCAATGTGACTAAGATGACAACTCAATGTGACTAGGACAATCATTATGTAACTATGAGGATTATTATATCATTGTAACTAGGAAGATCGTTATGTTATTATGTTTAAGAGGATCGCTATGTCGTTGTGATTAGGACAACCACTCTGCCACTGTGACTAGGCGGATCAGTATGTCACTGTATTCAAGAGGACCACTCTGACATTTTGACTAGGCGGATCAGTATGTCACTGTATTCAAGAGGACCACTCTGACATTTTGATTAGGCGGATCAGTATGTCACTGTATTCAAGAGGACCACTCTGACATTTTGACTAGGCGGATCAGTATGTCACTGTATTCAAGAGGACCACTCTGACATTTTGACTAGGCGGATCAGTATGTCACTGTATTCAAGAGGACCACTCTCACATTTTGACTAGGCGGATCAGTATGTCACTGTATTCAAGAGGACCACTCTGACATTTTGACTAGGCGGATCAGTATGTCACTGTATTCAAGAGGACCACTCTGACATTTTGACTAGGCGGATCAGTATGTCACTGTATTCAAGAGGACCACTCTGACATTTTGACTAGGCGGATCAGTATGTCACTGTATTCAAGAGGACCACTCTGACATTTTGACTAGGCGGATCAGTATGTCACTGTATTCAAGAGGACCACTCTCACATTTTGACTAGGCGGATCAGTATGTCACTGTATTCAAGAGGACCACTCTCACATTTTGACTAGGCGGATCAGTATGTCACTGTATTCAAGAGGACCACTCTCACATTTTGACTAGGCGGATCAGTATGTCACTGTATTCAAGAGGACCACTCTGACATTTTGACTAGGCGGATCAGTATGTCACTGTATTCAAGAGGACCACTCTGACATTTTGACTAGGCGGATCAGTATGTCACTGTATTCAAGAGGACCACTCTGACATTTTGACTAGGCGGATCAGTATGTCACTGTATTCAAGAGGACCACTCTGACATTTTGACTACGAGCACCAGTTTGTCACTGTGACTAATAATATGCCGTTCCTATGTAACGGTTGTGTGACGCCTATTCTTGACCCGTTTCATTTTCTAAAACGAATGCTCAAGGCTGAAATTGGTACCCATCGGCTCGACATGCATACGAAATGCACCCCTGACACGCTTATCAAGGATCAACTTATACATGAAGTGTTCTCTGCATATATCAACGCCTTCTTTGTCTGTGTAACCGAGATTCAGTTGAACAACATGCATTTTTTTAATTGTGGTTACCTTCGAGCACGTAAATAACCTAGCTTAGTCATCAATTAGTTTGTCAATTGTGACGCTGCCACGTAGTTGCACAACAGGTTATTCGTGTAAATGCATTTGATCCCAAAGCCATGGGGACGTGACCCAAAAAAAAGGTTTTGTGGAGGCCCCAATAAAAAATAGTTTGTGGAGGCCCCTGGGCAACTGCACTGAATAAGGAGTTGAATGGAGCTGCAAATTAAAAAAACAAGCTACATTTTCACGCGTCATCCGCGAATTTCACTTGTCAAAAACAACACAATGGCCGCTGACGGAGATAATTTGAGAGGAACTTAAACAGCATTCATTGTTTTTTTTTCGAGAAACTTGATCGTCTACTGAACCTGCCTCAAGTCTATGTGCATTCACACAAGGCCTAGGCCCGGCTCGGGATATTTCGCAGAGGCCCGGCCCGCGGGCCACGGGCCGGCCGGGCGTGGGCCGAAAGTCCGACCCGTTGTGGGGAGGCACTAATATAGGCCTATGTACAGAGCGTGGTGAAACTTTCTACAGACGATGGAAGGGCACAGACCACAGTTATTGTTCCCATTGGTGGCAAATGTTAACTTTTTGCATTATTGAAATAACACTAGCAATATGTTCCAATGTTCTGAACGGTTTGGTGAAAATCACTTACATTTAAATATGATCTATACGTGTGGATAGTCCATTGTGTGAGACCGTCTACGAGGAATGCGTTTGTCTAGTCGCGCGAATAAAGCTCGTCGCACCAACACAAATGACGATCCTTCATGCAAGCACCTCGGTTGAAACCTGCCACTACATTTCACTACAGTAAAATCGATGATATATCGCTCAAAACCATTCAGACGAGCTCCGTGTGTGGCCTCTTGCACTCTTGTGGGAAAAACTTGGACGTAGTTATTTTCTCACAATCACACACGGGCGTCATAGATGCGTAGATCAGTAGAGAGACAACAGGTGCTCCACATCCTGGAACCCGTGTGTACGTGGCGTGTGTATCATGCCCTTAGCGATTAGGTCCAACATTCTTAGATTTCACCCCTTGCCAAACATGTGTATTGAACACAACATTAACTTCTTTAGTTTCTCCGAGAAGCATTCAGGCACTCTGTAGTTGCTGCATAAAATATATTCGTACCCACAATTACATCACTCTCATATTGTCATACAGCTGGTTGAACTGGGGCAAAATGGAATGAAACAAATTGGCCAAGCTTCGAACGGCAGCAAATTTATTGAAACCCCAGTGTTCTGAATAAGAGCCAAGATAGATTTTTACATAGCAAGCAACTCTGGTTATGTCTTTGGACATTTATATCAACTCTATCTGTCTTCAACACCGGACTGACACGCCCGATGTCAGTCGGCCGATGAAGACTGAGACAGTCTGTCGACATTTTCGGAGACAGAACCAATTTCCTGAGAGGTAAAATCTATATAAAATGCTGCTTTATTAAGATTATAATTTTTAAATAAATTATTAAATAACGGACAAGTCTAAAATGTGTACCCAATCACAGTTGGCATACTCCTCAGTGGAAGTAAAAATTATTATTTTTAATGAGATTTTTGAACTAATCAGTGTGTCTGTGTGTCCATATTATGTTCGGAAGAGTTTAAAAGAGGCCCGAACAAAACGTCATCGGCTGGTTTTTACACAGGTGTTAACATCAAGTTGAAGCGTAGCTATCCGGCATCTAGAACCCCCCCCCCTCCATCACCACCACCTTTAGATATGGTGGTTTTGTGATGCACGGGGGAATATGTTTATACAATCGAGCAAGTGAATACTCGTCCCACCAGCACTAAACGCTGTGAAATCTGACGGCGTCTGTCCTGCGTCACACCTGTCACTTCGTCGGCGTGTGTAATCTTTCGTTGTTTCACTTCTTTAGAAATGGCGCATAGGACTGGTTTTTCCAAATAGAAGGAAATTTGGACTACATTACACTTCCTGGTTTGTTGTTTCTTCATTTGTGCGTGCGTGCGATGACGTCAGTGTTTTAATGACACCAGATGAGATGACTACGCAGAGCTCTATTACTTCAGGACCACCCAGACCCTGTGATTAAGGGACCACGCGAACCCTGTGATTAAAGGACCACCATGAACATGTTATTAAAAGACCATTGACTTTAGAGCTGTTCGAGCAATGCTATTGAACTCTGACTACCAAATGACAAGCAATTTTTGCAGCAAGGACTCGGTCAAACTCGTCTACTTTTAATACTAACAGCTTTAACTATCCTTCGTTTTTTTTCCATCGCAGTAACTTATAATAGATACGCCTTCAGAGACCCGTCTCGATGTCCACAAACAACGCCGCCACTTCCTAATTCTTCAAGTTACATTTCTAAGAGCAACGTCTGTACCAGGCTGGCAAGTTGTCGCTCGTCATACCAACAAAAAAAGACGCGGAGCCACGCAATTGTATCGGCGTAAAGCTGCCACTCCATTTCGCAATACCATATAATAGATACGCCTTCAGAGACCCGTCTCGATGTCCACAAACAACGCCGCCACTTCCTAATTCTTCAAGTTACATTTCTAAGAGCAACGTCTGTACCAGGCTGGCAAGTTGTCGCTCGTCATACCAACAAAAAAAGACGCGGAGCCACGCAATTGTATCGGCGTAAAGCTGCCACTCCATTTCGCAATACCACATAATAGATACGCCTTCAGAGACCCGTCTCGATGTCCACAAACAACGCCGCCACTTCCTAATTCTTCAAGTTACATTTCTAAGAGCAACGTCTGTACCCAGGCTAGCAAGTCGGCGTTCGTCCCACCAACAAAAAAGACGCGGAGCCAAGCAATTGGAGTAAACCTGCCACTCCATTTCGCAACATAACCATCAGTGATATATCAGACAAAACTCGTGACGCGAGTTCTGTGCGTGGCCTTTGGTTTGATATAATGGTAGTGTGATGCACCGTTTCTCCGGGCATGTCTTAATGTTCTGATCTTTCTGGAACAAGGACTCGGACAAAGACATATATTTTTTAAGTCGTAACAACACCAGACACTGCCATCGCAGTAAACAACGTAGCCTATAATATATTTATATTAGTCCAAGAGCTCGTCTCAAAGGCTGCAAAAGGAGCGCCACCACTTCCAAATTCTTCAAATTACGTTACCACAAAGACCAGTGTGCTTGCTCACTAGATCTTGTCGCATCCACACAAAACGCGGCTATGACGTCTGACGTCATTAGTCCTTTCACTGCATGCTAGTGTAATCGTTCTGGATCTCATTTCTTTAGAACATGATAAGCATAGGATGGGTTGGCCAATGAAAACATTGGACTAGATTACATTATCTTTTTTATCACGAACGCGTCTCAAGTGAACATACTACAATTCTACGAGGAGTGCGTTTGTCTAGTCGCGCGAATAAAGCTCGTCGCACCAACACAAAAGACGATCCTTCATGCAAGCACCTCGGTTGAAACCTGCCACTACATTTCACTACAGTAAAATCGATGATATATCGCTCAAAACCATTCAGACGAGCTTCTTGTGTGGCCTCTTGCACTCTTGTGGGAAAAACTTGGACGTAATTATTGTCTCACAATCACACACGGGCGTCATAGATGCGTAGATCAGTACGTACTGAGAGACAACAGGTGCTCCACATCCTGGAACCCGTGTGTACGTGGCGTGTGTATTATGCCCTTAGCAATCAGGTCCAACATTCTTAGATTTCACCCCTTGCCAAACATGTGTGTTGAACACAACATTAACTTCTTTAGTTTCTCCGAGAAGCATTCAGGCACTCTGTAGTTGCTGCATAAAATATATTCGTACCCACAATTACATCACTCTCATGTTGTCATACAGCTGGTTGAACTGGGGCAAAATGGAATGAAACAAATTGGCCAAGCTTCGAACGGCAACAAATTTATTGAAACCACAGTGTTCTGAATAAGAGCCAAGATAGATTTTTTACATCGCAAGCAACTCTGGTTATGTCTTCAACACCGGACTGACACGCCCGATGTCAGTCGGCCGATGAAGACTGAGACAATCTGTAGACATTTTCGGAGACAGAACCAATTTCCTGAGAGGTAAAATGTATATAAAAATGCTGCTTTATTAAGATTAAAATTTTTAAATAAATTATTAAATAACGGACAAGTCTAAAATGTGTACCCAATCACAGTTGGCATACTCCTCAGTGGAAGTAAAAATTATTATTTTTAATGAGATTTTTTAACTAATCAGTGTGTCTGTGTGTCCATATTATGTTCGGAAGAGTTTAAAAGAGGTCCGAACAAACCGTCATCGGCTGGTTTTTACACAGGTGTTAGCATCATGTTGAAGCGTAGCTATCCGGCATCTAGAACCCCCCCCCCTCCATCACCACCACCTTTAGATGTGGTGGCTTTGTGATGCACGGGGGAATATGTTTATCCAATCGAGCAAGTGAATACTCGTCCCACCAGCACAAAAACGCTGTGAAATCTGACGGCGTCTGTCCTGCGTCACACCTGTCACTTCGTCGGCGTGTGTAATCTTTCGTTGTTTCACTTCTTTAGAAATGGCGCATAGGACTGGTTTTTCCAAATAGAAAGAAATTTGGACTACATTACACTTCCTGGTTTGTTGTTTCTTCATTTGTGCGTGCGTGCGATGACGTCAGTGTTTTAATGACACCAGATGAGATGACTACGCAGAGCTCTATTACTTCAGGACCACCCAGACCCTGTGATTAAGGGACCACGCGAACCCTGTGATTAAAGGACCACCATGAACATGTTATTAAAAGACCATTGACTTTAGAGCTGTTCGAGCAATGCTATTGAACTCTGACTACCAAATGACAAGCAATTTTTGCAGCAAGGACTCGGTCAAACTCGTCTACTTTTAAATACTAACAGCTTTAACTATCCTTCGTTTTTTTTCCATCGCAGTAACTTATAATAGATACGCCTTCAGAGACCCGTCTCGATGTCCACAAACAACGCCGCCACTTCCTAGTTCTTCAAGTTACATTTCTAAGAGCAACGTCTATAGCCAGGCTGGCAAGTCGGCGTTCGTCCCACCAACAAAAAAGACGCGGAGCCAAGCAATTGTATCGGCTTAAACCTGCCACTCCATTTCGCAACATAACAATCAGTGATATATCAGACAAAACTCGTGACGCGAGTTCTGTGCGTGGCCTTTGATTTGATATAATGGTAGTGTGATGCACCGTTTCTCCGGGCATGTCTAACAATCAAACTGACGCTACTGGATGATTTTCTAAATACTAGTCACAATCAAATTAGGTGCTATAATAATTCATGCAATTTGTCTTTAAAAAGTGTGTGTAATTTTAATTAGTGAAACGTTTCAGAGGGGCAAAGCCAATGCCTTTCGCTGTGTCATGTGTTTTTATTAACGTGGAGTTGAATACAACGTGCGTTTGCAGCCAATGTTCTGATCGTACTGGAACAATAACTACGGCAAACTCGTCTATTTTATTAATAGAAATGACAATAGTAACAATTCCTGGAACTGCGGTAAAGAATGTTGCGTATAATAGAGATATTTCAGATTAGGGGGCGCTGCTGCTTGCATATGTTCCATTTTACATTTGCTACACACGCGTAACTGATTTCAGAAAACTCAAAGTGGATGGATTATATTTTCTATCGCCGCAGTCAGTTGTCAGTTAGTTAGTTATTAGTAGGTGCTGTTCCATTTACTAATTCCACCCCGACATGATGTAATTGCAGTATCACTGTTACTGCGGGAAGACTGGTGGAGGTGTGCGTAGTCGAGAATGGCAATGGGGATCTGCGAAACAGCGTAGGTTGGGGGTCGCAAAACTGCTGTGGACGAACGTGGACGGACAATTATGTTTCAAATATATTAGCTTGTTTACGTCATGGAAAGTTTCAGCATGAATATCAGCACGTCGGCACATGTGACAGGTGTGACGACAGTGTTGATCTCATTGACAACAACAAAAAACGAGGAAAGTCATTAAAAAGTTCACAACTTGGCACATGTACACAGTGCAATTGTTGTCAAACTGGTTGCCGTCGTATAGACGCGAATTCCGCAGCTCTTCCCAACTAATCAAATAACTTCGTAGCCGCTCTGGTCGTGTGTTGTATATATATATATATATATATATATATATATATATATATATATATATATATATATATATATATATATATATATACTGCCGGTTATATTTTGTTTGCATTTATTTTTTATGTTTAGCATTTGTGTAGACTACTCTTAGTATAATTATTCTCTTAGCAACTTGTGGCCTGTAAATTACTACTATGTACATAAAGCGCCTGAGAGCAATCTCGATTGATCATGTGTTATATAAGTACTTTTATTATTATTATTATCACCACGAATTGTTAGTACCGTATGAATGAACTTAAATATGGACGTTTGACGTAAATCACGTAACTCACATAACATTGCACGTAACTACGAACTCATGTTGTTCTGAATTGCGGAATCTACGTCAAATATTCACATAGATTCCCTCGTTAAAGTGCCACCCGCCGGGAAAATGCGATTTTTTTTTATGTACAAACAATCCCCGTGAGCCCCTGAGCACGCATAAATAAATCAGCCCCGTGCATGCCAAAGTAGCGTAGATAAGAGGGAAAAGACAAACAGACAAACAACACAGTTACTTTAACACTTATATGTACCCCTATTTCGCACGGCTTGTACTGAATGCGTGTTATAAGCGAGTGAACTGCTTAAGTCATCTAATGCTATGGATTGTTCTTTCATTATCAGAAATGTAGTATTTCATTTTGTGTGATCCCAAAGACACACAAACCATTTCACAGCCGGTGTTACAAAAAAAAATGGCACCCACAACACCAGAGTGATACTTAGTACATTCGGTAAAACATAGATACGTAAACTTTGTCTTGCTAGATTCATTATTAAGACATTTAAACATGAGTATATCTCAACCAACCATCAGAACGAAGAGATGGACATACTTGGGTCATGTGCTGACAATGACACCAGAAAGACATTTAAACACGAGTATATCTGAACCAACCATCAGAACGAAGAGATGGACATACTTGGGTCATGTGTTGACAATGACACCAGAAAGCAACAGTTAAGTACAATCCATATGTTGCAAATGAGAAGGCATAAAATCTCTGAAAGTAGCCTTTGTTTAAGAGGGAAAGGTTGTGAACCGTTAAGTATTAGACGGTATGGCTGGTGTGGCTCACGACAGGGGAAAGCTATGTGGGTGATAGATTCCACCCAGTGCGACGCACTTGGCACATAATGACATAGAAGAAGATTAGGACATGAGTATGTAAACTTCTCCCCACGGCCTTGTCTCCTATGCCCACCACAAACCCATATACTACTGGTTAGCTATTTTGTTTTAAATGGTAATATCGTACGAGGCTGGCTATGTTATTCCAGTTCTATCCATTAATACAACTGCAACGTCATCGTTAGTCATGTTGACCTGCACGTAGGCCATGAACAACATTCATATGCCCTGTTCAGTCGAGTACTTACACAGCAGATATGCCCTGTTTAGAAGAGTACTTACATAACCGACATGTCCTGTTGAAATAATTACTTTCACAAAACAAATGCCCGGTTCAATAGAGTACTTACACAACAAGCATGCCCTGTTCGGTGTAATATTTTCAACACAACATGTTTCAACACATACATGTGTTTTTCTGGAGAATGACCCCGCACATGGCGGAAACTATTGCACGCTACCTTCCTCTGTTCTGGGATACAGCAGCCACTCCGTCTAGTGTTTTACATTGATTAAATCAAGCGAAAATCAACATGTAATGCTTCAGTGAGAATTGGCGCCCAGGCCCATAGTTCAGAGCACGCAATAGCCAAATTACACACAAGATGTAAGGACGCACGATTGGTGTACGTGGCTGGTCAGCTACGCGTGATCGCTTTGTTGACTGCAGCAAGCTTTGTCAATGAAGACACGCGTCATTAAACAGGTCGCTGGGGTCGCGTTTCAGCGAGTTCATCACAAACGTCTGCGTACGCATGTCCATTGTCTCGCTTCTTTAGAAATGACACTTAGAATGCATAAGATTGGATGCCCAAAAAGAACGTTGGACCGGATTACACATGGTTTGCCACGCAAGCGCCTTGGGGGACCCTGTGTTATATTGGTGTCACCTCAAGCAACAGTAGCTTTCTCTAGGAGAAGCAATGTCATAATTGTTGAGGACCAAAGGTGTACGTCACAGTCTGCGTTCCAAGAACAACTACCATCGGTAAAGACATTACATAGGAGGAAGAGGAAGTGTCTACACTGGCCTGGTTATAGCATAATATTGCTTCCTTCTCCTGTGTTCAGAAACTTAATAAGGTTAATTTTAGCCGAAGGCTTGATAGACTGATATGAAACATTTAAGTGGTCACATGGTATTCCGAAATAACCCGTGGAAAATAGTTGTTCCTGTTTGTGGGCTTAGAAAAGTTGCGCACTAGAAATGCCTTTCAGGTAGCAACCGGTTTGGCTATGCTATGTCCACAGACTAAAATTAGATATTAAGCATTTAATGTATTTTGTTGCATTTCGCATACGACTGTTAGTAGACACGTCGGAATAAACATAGGGGAACAAACAAACACTCACGTGGACTAATTCAACGTTTTATTGATTAAACGTTGTTTTTGTTAACAGTGTTAGTCGAATCTAGTGGCCTTGAGCACCGACTAGAATACGATGAGGTTTTTGTAAGTAAGTAATTACCTGTAATGGGCAGGAGGGGTCACAAATATCGAAATTGTCGGGGGATGGCAATTAACATGTTAGTCCAGAAGTTATGTAGGGAAGAGGAAGTTGGATTTGTGGATTTATGGGGAAGTTTTGTTGGGAGGGCTGATATGTACATGAAGGATGGGCTTCATTTAAGTGGAAAGGGGGCGGCAGTATTCGCGGACAAACTTTCAGCAGCAGTAGATAGTGACTTGGGTACAATGACAAATATTTTTGGAAGTAAACATTCTTTAAACTAGAAGTGCAAGGGGTTACCTAGAGGTGTCTCAAGCAGAACAAGAGGCCACTAGCACAGATAAACCAATATAAAATCATCCGAAAAACATCTCTGAAAAAGGTTATAGATGCGTATGTTTAAATGCAAGGAGCATAGTAAATAAGAAAAACGAATTAAACATTATGGTAGAAGATATTGACCATCACATAATTGGTATAACTGAATCATGGGCCAACATAGATATAACAGATGCTGAATTAGGACTGACAGGATATGTAATGTTTAGGAAAGATCGAATAGGAAGAAGGGGCGGGGGAGTTATTTTATATATTAAAGAATCTATTCAGGTTTATGAAATAAAACTAGAAAGGGAAGTAGATTGCGATGAAGCTGTTTGGTGCAAAATTGTTTCAGGAAATTCAAAATTAACTATTGGATTAGTTTACCGAAGTCCAAACATAAACGAAGAGGACAACACAAAAATAAAAACGCTATAAAGGAAGTTAGTAAAGGGGAATGTATCATAATGGGAGATTTTAACCATGGACACATACAATGGAATTCTCTAGAGAGCACAGGGATTGAGGACCAACAATTTCTATTTTTAATCCAGGATAGCTTTCTTACTCAGCACGTACTAGAACCAACCAGAGGAGAAAATGTATTAGATATAGTTTTGTCATCACAAAAAGAATTAGTGGACAATGTAAAAATATTTGAACCATTGGATAATAGTGACCATAATCAAATACATTTTGACATCAATGTAAAATCAGAAAGTTAAAATAAGAAAACGTACAAGAGAAAGTTCCACAAAAGTAACTACAAAGATATGAGAAAATACTTAGCAAAGCTAGATTGGAATAACATGCTGATGAATAAGACCGCAATTGAATGTTGGAATATTCTAAAAAATGAAATTGAGAGTATCATCGATAAATTTGTTCCCTTCCAAAAACAAGGAAAACGGTGTAGAAAGAAACACTTGTCAAAAGAGGCTATTAGAAAAATAATGCTAAAACAAACTATGTGGAGGGTTTATAGGCGTACCAGAAAGGACGAAGACTATGCAAAATACAAAGAGGCACTTAATGCAGCTACAACTGAAATCAGACAATCTAAAAGAAGCTATGAGCAAAAACTAGCATGTAACATAAAAAATGACAGCAAGAGTTTTTATGCATATGTCAGGAGTAAACAAAACGTACAAGACAAGGTTGGACCTCTAGAAGACAGTGCTAGAAATATAATATCACAGGGGTTTTTAATGGCGGAAGACCTAAATGGTTACTTCAGTTCAGTGTTTACCAAAGAAGATATTAGTTCATTACCAGTTGCTGATGCTAAATTTCAGGGGGCTAAATCTGACTATTTAGGTCCGTTAGTTGTAACTCCAGAATTGGTAGCTAAGAAAATAAAGGCAATGAAGGATAACAAATCACCGGGAGTGGATGGGATTCCTCCAAAATTACTAATGGAAACAGTAGAACAAATCAGTATACCACTTGCAAGAGTATTCAACTTGTCATTAAAAGAGGGAGTTGTTCCGTTTGAATGGAAAGAAGCAAACATCATACCATTATTTAAAAAGGGTTCGAGAAATAAGTCAGAGAATTACAGACCAGTGAGTTTAACGTCAGTGATTTGTAAATTATTAGAAAGGTTAATTATAGACCATATGGTGGATTTTCCTCGTTAAGCTTAAATTATTAAATTCATCTCAACATGGATTCCTTAAAGCGAGGTCATGCTTAACAAATATGTTATGTTTTTTGGAAGAAATCACTAAGTGGATAGACGTGGGATCGCCAGTAGATATTATCTACTTAGATTTTCAGAAAGCTTTTGACAAAGTGCCACATCAAAGATTACTACTTAAATTAAAAGCCCATGGTATCGGGGATAGCATAACTGACTGGATAGAACAATGGCTGACTGACAGAGGACAACGAGTTGTAGTAGATGGAGAAGTTTCAAATTGGAAATCGGTTTTGAGTGGGGTACCTCAAGGATCAGTATTAGGACCTATATTATTCTTAATTTATATCAATGACTTGGACGACAGTATAACAAGTAACGTACTGAAATTTGCGGATGACACAAAACTGTTTAGAAAGGTTAATACTGATGGTGATAAACAACATTTACAAAACGATCTAGACAGATTAGTGAAATGGTCTGAGAAATGGCAGATGTTGTTCAATTTTAGGAAATGTAAATGCCTACATACAGGACATAGGAACTTGAATGTAAACTATAAAATGGGAGATACTGTTCTGGGTACTACTGTAAAAGAAAAGGACTTAGGAGTTACAATAAGCGCTGATATGAAAGTTTCAGAGCAGTGTGGTATTGCAGCTTCAAAGGGTAATCAAATTCTTGGATTGATTAGAAGAAACATAACATACAAGGGAAAAAAGTTAATTATACCTCTTTATAAAGCAATAGTTAGACCTCATTTAGAATACTGTATACAAGCATGGAGACCATATCGTAAGAAGGATATAGATACGCTTGAACGCATACAAAGGAGAGCAACTAAAATGATTCCAGAACTGAGAGACCTTAGTTATGAAGAACGCCTGAAAGAAGGTGGTTTAACAACTCTAGAGACAAGGAGGTTAAGAGGAGATCAGATTGAAGTTTTTAAGATATTGAATGGGTATGAAAATATTGATAGAAATATGTTTTTCTCACTCAAGAAGGATAGCAGAACTAGAGGACATGAGGTAAAATTAGTAAAGGATCAATGTAGATTGGACATCAGGAAGCACTCGTTCTCACAGAGGACAATAAATGAATGGAACAAATTGTCTACAGATTGTGTAACTGCTAGCAGCGTGAATATGTTTAAAAACAAGGTTGACACATATCTCAGGAGGGCGGGCTATAAGTAGATGAACATTGTTGGACTCTCGATAAGCCAATGGCTTCCTTGTCCACTTGCCATCTGGGCCTTTGGCTTGGATGGCAAGTCTTGTTAAATATCTTATAATAAATAGCATTGATTGTATATAATGTTTTCAAATACTTTGTGAGAAAACATGCAAAAGTTATATTAGTCTGTTGTTGGTAAATTTGGTATCGTCACTATTCTTGAATAATGATGATTGTTTGACTTGATACTTGTTTGGAAAGACTCATGCTCTGTCTGGAGAGCGAAAGTAAGCAGATTTCTAACGAAACCCATGATTGATGTAGATTCTGTACCCTGATAGATGGCGACACTCGATCGGAATCTATTTGCTATCTAGGACGAGAAGCCAGTGAAAACACGGATTTATGCACAATTTCAGTTAAAAATATAGATATCAACCAAATCAAAACGAGTCGTCTGATATCGGTCTCCATACATCCATTGTATTTATTCAGACAATTTTACCTGCGAAGCGAGCGCCAGTCAGAACAGTGGCGCCACACGGCGGCGTTCCAGAAACCACAAATGCGCATTGGCACACTACCCGACAGCGGCGCCACTCAGCATATCACCACTACCACAATTATAAATTATATTATGATTATAAATTCAAAATGGACTGTTACGGAGTGATATGATACGTCATTGCAACAGGCAGTTGAGTAACCTGACGTAGTTTCAAACGAAAACGAACGTTATTGTGTTTCTAGACACATTTTGAATACTATCCACAATGGTATGCAATTGAAACTCAGAGATTTCTTGATAAAAATCAATATTGGCCCCAATCTAGCCAAAGAAATCATTAATCCTATAAATAAATTTTCAGATGCTACCTAAATGAGCAGTATAGCAATTAACTTAATTTTGAATGTATTGATGAAGATGCGATTTCTAAAACAATAGATAATATGCAACCAAAAACAAATTGTGGGTATGATGGTATTTCTTCAAGATGTTGTGTTAAATTAGTTAAAACTGCGATAATAAAATTAATTACACTAATTACAAACCAAATATTAGCTACAGGTATCTTCCATGATAAACGTAAAATCGCTAAAGTAATTTTTAAAAGGTGACAATACCCAAGTCGGCAATTACAGACAAATATCACATTTACCAGTTATGGCAAAAGTAGTTGAAAAAATAACTTACACCCAGCTAGATTTCCTTTTTTAAAACGCAAAATCTCTTGTTTGAAAACCAATATGGTTATAGAACGGAACATAGTACTGAATTGGCTGCCCTTGAATTAACCGATAGAATAATTTTTAAACAAGATTTCCCATCCAGGCCAAAGGCCCAGATGACAAGTGGCCAATGAAGCCATTGGCTTATCGAGAGTCCAACAATGTTCATCTACGTGTAAACCGCCCTCCTGAGATATGTGTCTACACTGATCCTTTAATAATTTTACCTCATGTCCTCACGTTCTGCTAACTTTCTTGAGTGAGAAAAACATATTTCTATAATAATGTATGTGTTCTTAGCATCCTATTGCATGGTGCAGAGACCTGGACAACCTGACGCAGACAGGAGTGGACACTAAACAGCTTCCATCTATGACATTCATGATACAATATACATTGCTTGTTATTGAGTTATCTGCAACAAGACGTCAGTGAATAACTGTAATAGCTTTAAGAGCAATATTTTGAAAAGGGGAATTGCAATTATAGTTTAGCATGATGCAAATAATGCTGTTGCAATAGCTGTAGAGCAGAAAGAGACACATACGGCGAAGATAATGGGTATGATAAAATAGCGTCAAAATCCTTGTGCGTGTTGTTGCCGTAACAGTGGCGCCACACGGCGAATAGGCAAGTTGCCAAATGATCGCAGGGAAAGCGCCCTAATGTGGCTCCCTCTACAATAGCATACAAAACCACGCACTTACATAGCGTCCGCTGTATGCCTCGACTGTAAATCACGGAGGCCCTGGCGTCTGGTGCGGTGCTTCAAATCACACATTGCCCCTTGCCGACCTGCTTAAGCATGCACCATTTCTTTTATTTAACGTTTATTGAAACGTCCAGCTACGCCGCAATTGAAACATCCAGCTACGCCGCAATTGAAACATTCAGCTACGCCGCAATTGAAACATCCAGCTACGCCGCAATTGAAACATCCAGCTACGCTGCAATTGAAACATCCAGCTACGCCGCAATTGAAACATCCAGCTACGCCGCAATTGAAACATCCAGCTACGCCGCAATTGAAACATCCAGCTACGCCGCAATTGAAACATCCAGCTACGCCGCAATTGAAACATCCAGCTACGCCCTAATTGAAACATCCAGCTACGCCGCAATTGAAATATCCAGCTACGCCGCAATTGAAACATCCAGCTACGCCGCAATTGAAACATCCAGCTACGCCGCAATTGAAACATCCAGCTACGCCGCAATTGAAACATCCAGCTACGCCGCAATTGAAACATCCAGCTACGCCGCAATTGAAACATCCAGCTACGCCGCAATTGAAACATTCAGCTACGCCGCAATTGCTGCGCGAAAACTGTTCGTTCTTTTGATTCCATCACTGGAATCCCATTGCTGTCTATTGCCAGGTACTCGTTTAAACAGCTGGTTGAACGGAGGTAAAATAAACATAAAATACACGTAAGGCATTGTCCAAAGGAAACAACTGGATGCGAGACACGATGTGATTCAACGCCTTAGTTGTCTTAAAGAATGCGTTCAATTAGTAGATAATGGGTTTCCATCCAGTATTATCTTCCTAGATTTTCAGCAAGTATTCGATGAAGTGCCACGTCGAATATAGGTTCTTAAATAAAGCGTTCATGGAAATGGGAATATGTAATACATGGATAGAAAGATAACCGTGTAACTGGCAACACAGGTATATCAGGTTCGTGGTGAGCGTCTCACGCAGGAACTGGTCTGAATTGGGATGGATCTATTGGTGGCCTGCCACGATCACAGAGGGAGTTTAACCTAAGTGGTTGGCATTTCGCGACGTAAACTTTCCATCAATGCGCCCTATTGTCCTCTGTGAGAACGAGTGCTTCCTGATGTCCAATCTACATTGATCCTTTACTAATTTTACCTCATGTCCTCTAGTTCTGCTATCCTTCTTGAGTGAGAAAAACATATTTCTATCAATATTTTCATACCCATTCAATATCTTAAAAACTTCAATCTGATCTCCTCTTAACCTCCTTGTCTCTAGAGTTGTTAAACCACATTCTTTCAGGCGTTCTTCATAACTAAGGTCTCTCAGTTCTGGAATCATTTTAGTTGCTCTCCTTTGTATGCGTTCAAGCGTATCTATATCCTTCTTACGATATGGTCTCCATGCTTGTATACAGTATTCTAAATGAGGTCTAACTATTGCTTTATAAAGAGGTATAATTAACTTTTTTCCCTTGTATGTTATGTTTCTTCTAATCAATCCAAGAATTTGATTACCCTTTGAAGCTGCAATACCACACTGCTCTGAAACTTGTTGTAACTGGTATTTTAATTAAACATAAGAGACAAGGAAATGAAGTGCACGAAATTGTTTAATAGAGACTGTTCACGATATCGTACAAGAGATCACATGCATAGCACACATGGGCTAATTTTTTCCACGGGTCATAGATGAACAGATGCTTTGTCACATATCCCCGATGAGCTGTTGCTCTGTTAACACAAGTAATACTAATAACAGTCCAAGAGTCTAAACATATGTCAAGCAATTATCAAAATAAAGACATAACGATGTTAGCATCATATTAATGGCGAGTTAGCGTTACCATTCATGCATTGTTCATAATTCATACATTGTTCATCACATTTTCCTGAACGAAAACACATCTGAAACATGTAAACCTATTCATGTCAAGCTAATAATGTAAAAACAATAGTTACACATTGTTAAATTCAGCATATTCAGTGGCAACGCCTTACAAAATAATCGTCCTAGTCTTACAATGTTCAATCTAGTTTATGGATAACACATCTACATATACAAAACCATTATACACACTTAAATACAAAATAATCGTCCTAGTCTTACAATGTTCAATCTAGTTTATCATAGGATAACACATATACATATACAAAACCATTATACACACTTCTTGAGTAAATGCAGCAAGAACATTATTCTTACATTATTCTTAAAATGTTCATACACAACCTTTATACACACTTCTGTAATGCAGCAAGAACACCATATATAAAAAAAACACAAACTTGTTAACATTGTGATAATCATTCAGCAAATCTTATGGTAGGTCAATCAAGAACCTCAACAACAACTGTGCCGTACGTCATCAACAACTGTGTTGTATGTCATCAACACTTGCGCCGCACTGCACGGACGATTAGACTTTGAAGTGGCACAAGTGGAGAGCTTCGTTGTAGACGGTGCCGGGACTGCAGGCCTGGACGTAGCAGCCGTAGCGGTAGCCGCACTGCACGAACTTAGTCTTGTCGAAGTGTCTGAAGTAGAGTTTGCGAGCAGCCCGGTTGGCCGGTGTACACGGCGAGTGGTTGTCGCAGTCATACCCTCCTGGAACAATACAAACACACCGATTCAGACAGTCATAAATAGCAGAAAGTACGATATAGATGTTATTAACAATTATCTTTAACAACATCTGAAAATATGTTCACCTACATACTTTCCGCGTCATAACGTTTTGTAGCCAGAGCTGAGAGACCTTAGTTATGAAAAACGACTAAGTGAATGTGATTGAACAACCACAGAGACGAGGGTATTAAGAAGATCAAATATAAGTTCTTAAGTTATTGAATGTTCATAGAAATACTGTAGAAGTACTATTTCTCACACAGGAAAACAAAGTAAAGTTAGTGAATGGAAAGAATGAAACAAATTATCTACTGATTGTGTAAATGCTACCAGCGTCAATATCTTTAAAAATAAAATTGACAAATATCTCAGAGGAGGCGGTTTACACATAGATGAACTATTATTTGTCCATTTGCCATCTGGAGCAGCAGTGGGTGGCAATCTTGATAAATCTGGTTTTAAAATGTATATAAGTTTACCATAATTAACTACCATTTTTAACTTCTTAACTATAAATTGAGACTGGCTACACATTGAGAATGACCACCACACGTGCAGTTAAAGTAAATGGACTCACCGATACACGTCGTCTCCACGCCGTCCCACGTGCCCGCCTCAGAGCATGTCCTCCGCGCTGAACCACCCAGAATGAAGCCGTCGTTGCAAGAGAACGTGATGACGGAGCCAGCCAGTGGACTGCTGCCGTTCTTGCTGCCATTCCCGGGCGATTCGAGGAATCCACACGTGACCACTGAAATGGAACATCAACGTGACTGTGAGTTAATATTCCGCAGAAGCGCACATGACACATTTCATAGCACAATACCGCTGTGAGACAAATAATTGTGTAACAAGCAATTTCTTCAAAGTACACCGATTCAGCGCATTCTCGCAGACAAAGGCTACTCCATGTAACAAACCATTTAGCTGGTTCCATTGAAAGAGGCGTTATCAGAACCTGAAAGCTGCAAAGAAGACAAGGCTGTGTATATAAGTATCGTTGTATGTCATATAACGTAATGCATCTCGCATCTTGTGAACCAGGTTGGTGTTACCTGTCTGTGCTGCTTCCACGACCTCCTCGTGTTGACGAACTGCGTTAGCCGAACCCAGCGCCACGGACAGTTTGCCCGTCAACAAGTAATCATAAACGCACTCTTCTATCCCTTGGCACATCCGGGTAACACGCTGCAAGATAGCGTTGTCTGTTGCCGGACGTTCGAACTGTGGTTCGAAAGAGGGGTCGAAGTAACTGTCATGGTTGGATCCTGCGCCGTAGACGAACAGGGACTGCACTTCTGTCGTCTTCCCTGCATTCGAAATGACGATACGGCATTGTGAAGAATGTGACACAAACTAGTAGGTACAACAATTTTATCCGCAAGACATCATATGTACAAGAAATCCTGATTGGGTGAATTACATCACGTGGTGGCTCTGATGTCAGACGTTTTGATAGAAATGATAAAATAACTATTGAAATCGGTAAAGAAAACGATGTGAAAAGCTGTCAACGTTGTTCTTTCCATTGTTTTTGCTTACGTCATAAGATTCGGCGTCGCCATCGTTAAATTCGTTATTACCGTCGGCTTTCCACGATTATCAAATTCGCAGGTTAAGATGATAATGTCATAATGTTGAAGCACGCCGACATTCTCAACATACGTGACATTTTTATTTCATACATGGTATACTCACAGGACATGGCGAATTCCTCGTGAATTTCTTTCGCAGGTGAGTTGCTGTCAACGATGTGCTGACTGGGGGTCATCAGGTCATCTGTCATGTTACCATTCGCGTTTCCAAGCAACCCACTTGGCGGACCTAAGAGATACATATATTGCATATCACTAATACTGTGGTAGAACGCACGAAGATAATGTTACACCTACATACATATCAATATATATCATGCTGAGCTATTGTTTTCGTGTGCAGATACACTTTGGAAGAAGAGTCGTATAGCTCGGATTAAGTTGATGCAGAGGTTGATGATATAGAACAATAAAGAGATCTACATACCCCACATACGTACATTACTAAGAAACAACAAAACCATATGAAGCCACCAGGCGGTGAAGATCACTTTGTTGAGGTCAGATGGATCAACGATGATTTGGGGATATGTGGTTGATACGTATAATCAAAGTTCTTGCGGTGGCTTCTCGATCTTTTCTTAACTGTGCTCATGTTTAATTACATGTTCAGTGTTGATTGGCACTCATGTCTTGTTTGTGTGTTGTTGTAGTTGTAGTTGTTGTAGTTGTTGTTGTAGTTGTGGTCGTTGCTGTGGTTGTAGTTGTGGTTGTTTTTGTTGTTGTTGTTGTAATTGTTGTAGTAGTTGTTGTTGTGGTTGTTGTTGTAGTTGTTGTTGTTGTGGTTTTTGTTATAGTTGTTGTTGTGTTTGTGGTTGTAGTTGTGGTTGTTTTTGCTGTTGTGGTTGTTGTTGTTGTTGTTGTAGTTGTTGTTGTGGTTGTTGTTCTTAAGAATTATTAACATATGTACTCCTATGAATCATTACATAATTAATGTTGTTTGTCGTCCTCTCTGTGTTTCTATGTTAAATTTTTCAATACTTGTGTTTTATCATGTAATTGGTTCGTGAGTCAAACCCCACCATCCCTGCCCTTCTTATATTAAATATATCCTGCCTTTAACGTGTGGTATTTGGTTTCTTGTGCAGCCACCCGTGGCTGGCGATTCTGTCGTCGTGTGATAAGGTGACAATAACGTCGTAACGGTCACAAAAATAGCGCAATTGAAAAACACTCACTTGCATATTTGGGCCAGCTGAGTGTATAAAAGAAGGTTCCTTCGATGGTTCTTATCTTGATCACGTAGTCGTCGACACCGTGGAAGCGGATTTCAGCTGTGCCGTTGCCTACGTTGTACGTCACAGTGACACCTGGCGAGCAATTCGTTATATGGGTTGTGACTCATGACCGGGAATGTTACACTATGTTATGGTTACATCGTAGCTACCCTGTATTACAACAGCCAAAGCAGTTGTTGCAATACATATATAAAAACCGCATTATTTCACACCACCTCAGTAAAACATGGTTTATTTGTGAAGCATTCAGCCAGGTACATAAATTATCCCCAAATGTTTATAATGATATCACTATTTATTGCCAGTTTCTCGTTTGTACGGTTGAATGAACTTCGGCAAAGTGGGCTATACGGATTTGACCACGCCTCGACGATTAGGACACCATTCCTTTGAATCAACTGTTCGAACCTCGAACTGAGTCTATAAGAGTTATGTTCCCCTGCCACTCAGTGTGACATAAGATATAACGTTTACATCCAGCTAGGTTTGGACTTCAGATAGTTGGTATTTAACACTTACGTGTGAATTCTTGTGTGGACAAGTCTTCGAAGTCTTGCTTGATGCCGTCAATGAAGACGTCGAGTCCGGTCCTCGGGTTAATCTGCACCTGGACCACGCTGCCGTTGGCCGCCCGCGCCGCTATGGCCGTCCACGATGTCGCTCCAATTAACTCACCTGGCGAGATTCGGTGTAGAATACAAGAATAAATACAAACAAGCACAACGATAGCAATAACTGAACCGTAAACTTGGGTGACCTTGGCCCATTTTTTAAAGACCGCTCTGGAAACGTGTATCCTCGGTGATAAAGCAACGAACCTTGAGGCTACCACTAGTCCAGCGACAGCCCTCAAAATGATCACCATTTTGATAAAAAAATTGTTCCATAGGTAGGTGTCCGAATTCAACGATTTGTGTAGGGCCGAATTCACCCCATAGGATGGGGGTGAATTTAACCCAAATATATAAATATATATATATATATATATATATATATATATATATATATATATATATATATATATATATTGAAAAAGAATGGAACGCATGCTGAGGTCCCAGGTGTCAACACAATTCTTTTTTGCTCTGGGCCAAAGTCACCCCAGTTTTCGGTACCAGCGGTAGTAGATATGGTAATTTAATAAATAACGTGTTATAATCTTTAAGAATTTTAATAAATAATGTCGATACAGTATTGTGAGTAATAATAATTGTTCTAAGACAATATGAAAAGGAGTATCAGGCAGGAAGGAAAGATGAAGGAATTCGACGTAAATTAGGACAGAGTCAGTGATAATACCATCTAAATTCAATATGCACACTATTGATATTGCACAAAACAAGTAGTCACAACAACGATATTTGGAAGTTGTAAAACACGTCAAATAGTGGAAGATGTTCACGACATGACGATACCTCGTACGTTCCTCTCTTGGGTAGCCCTTCCTTGCAGTTCAAAGTGTGCGCTGCGAATCAGCCAGAATTCGCCGAGTCCATTGAATGTGTAGCGCAGCCCGTCCAAAGTTATGATGTGTGGTTCTCCAAACGTCGATGCTAAAATTGCGTAGACAAAACTTAAGCTAGGTTTGTGTAACTCCAGTGGAAAAGAATAGAGTGATAGGGAATATTGCGTGACTGGTTGAACAGGAAGTCTACGTGGCATGGCATACACCAGTTATCTCGTGAAGGAGACTGGCGAATACATAATGCACTGTATCAATTATGGGATGGGGAGAAATAGAGAGATACATACATACATACTTACATACATACATACATACATACATACATACATACATACATACATACATACATACATACATACATACATACATACATACATACATACATACATACAGAAATACAGACAGGCAGACAGGCAGACAGACAGACAGACAGAGATAGATAGACTTAGAGAGACGGACAGAGAGACAGACACAACGTCACTCACCAATGACTGGTGGTTCAAATCTACGGCAGTTGTCTGTCGGCCTCACTTCTCTGTACTTGTCGCAGTTGTCCGAGAATTTGCAGCACAGGAACTGCGGCCACACATCCTCGAGGAGGTGACTCAAGCGGGGAATGGATCTCTTAGCGTGAGCTCGATGCATGGTTCCGCCGCCATATTCAAAGGGCAGAATGTCTCCAGCTTCGTCGTAGCAGCACTGTTGACCCGTACCGTGTGCACTGTGAGAAAAGTACAGTTTCACGTTTTGTATTTGTAACAAGTTTTGAGTCACCAAGACGGTATGTATAAACATTTTTTTTAGTAAATATAAATAACACATTTACGGTCATGAGACGAACCTGGGTAAGGCGGTGCGAACGCAGTGGTTGGCGCCGAGATGAAGAAGTCTGCACCCAGAGCCTCCGTTTGAACAGTCCGGATCGTCCTCGAAGCGGGTGTCAAAGCTCGCCTGTCGTCTTGTGCATGGACATGCGGGTAGGTCGGTCGCAACCAACTGTCTTTGTTTCTCTGCCTCGTACCAGGTCGTACACTGAGACCCCCAAACGCTTCTCATTCGCGCTACCACTTTTGGAGTGGCCAGAGCATTAGCGCTGGCCGTTCCTGCGCTAGTTCGTCGACGGAGCTCATTCAGGTACATGTTCGCATACCACTGAGCAACGTGGATCTCAGACCACAGACTCACGACGTTCCTAGAACAAACAATTTAACGCGTGTAAGGATGCTTGATAACACATTGTCGTTGCTGCTGCTGCTGCTGCTGCTGCTGCTGCTGCTGCTGCTGCTGCTGCTGCTGCTGCTGCTGCTGCTGCTGCTGCTGCTGCTGCTGCTGCTGCTGCTGCTGCTGCTGCTGCTGCTGCTGCTGCTGCTGCTGCTGCTGCTGCTGCTGCTGCTGCTGCTGCTGCTGCTGCTGCTGCTGCTGCTGCTGCTGCTGCTGCTGCTGCTGCTGCTGCTGCTGCTGCTGCTGCTGCTGCTGCTGCTGCTGCTGCTGCTGCTGCTGCTGCTGCTGCTGCTGCTGCTGCTGCTGCTGCTGCTGCTGCTGCTGCTGCTGCTGCTGCTGCTGCTGCTGCTGCTGCTGCTGCTACGAAAGGAATCATCATTGTGGAAGTTGCCGGTTTCACTGGGCAATTTAGTTTGGACTATATATCGAATGGAAACACTGTCATGTTGGTATAAATTTCATAGTTCTTTCGCGGTTGTTTCGTCAGCAAGCGCATTACATGCACATTTCACTGAAAACAAAACAGTCAAGCGCATTATCACGTGACTTACGTGTTGTCACGTGCTCCTGATGCCCTAACTCTCACTGCCCCCAAGCAGTCACTGGTCACGCCCCAGTAAGAGAGTCCAGTCCTCGACGTGTAGCGTCCTACATTTGGTGCTCCACCCATTAGATGCACGACTGTCTGCACTGAAGTGTGGCTCTCGTTGTAACTATGAACATAACATATGATCAAAAGGAATGTATAGTTGAACAAACAGAACATTGCAGCTGATTACGTATCTGTGGTTTAACACAAGCAACAACGCTGGGCTATGTTGGTGCCACAATATAGCAGCAACAGTGACCCAACTATGTCTCTGCTATTACAATTTCCCGCAGTTTAAAATGTGTAATTATATTTCCTGAAGAAAATATCAGATGATCCTGCATATTTACTATAAAAAGATTCAACAAAATAAATCAACACAATTAGAAAAATATAGGCATTCTACAAGAAAGTCTGATATAAAATAACACAAAAACAAAATATATCAAGGGAATATATAAATATAAGAACTTTCTAACAGATACAATAATATATGCCTTCTCAGAAAGAAGCTAAACACGGAGTAGCATTTGTAGTGCATATCATATACAATTATTATTAATTACCTAAATATGACGAAGTCTATGTCGACGCGTGTGGTGTTGAAAAATGTCTGCGGCCACGTGATCTGAAGCCTTTTCGTGAAGCGTCCCAACATAAGTATGTCTTTATTCACCAGTGTTACTGAATGTTGCGGGTCCCTCGCAACTGTATCAAAACAACAATGGTATCAGCAAAACAAGGTATCATATCTTGAAATATTAGTATGATAACATAAAACAGTAATAATTATGCGATTGAAATTTAGGCGTAACTTTAATGTAATAAATTCGGATAATAACGATGACTAATTAAACATTTTAATATAGTTACGTTAACAACGATAGCAGCGATGGTTTTTATTCTTCATACAAAGAATACAAATACATAATAGATTCGCACAAAACGACGCAGTCATCCACGTACCGAGTGTCAAGAGCCCAGAGTGGTCGTAGTTATGTCCACCATCAGTAGAGGCCGCCACCTGTACTTACCGAGTGTGAAGAGCCCAGCGTGGTCGTAGTTATGTCCACCATCAGTAGAGACCGCCACCGGTACTTGACCAGTCTTCAGTAGCGCAGGAAGTACGCACTGCGCACGCGTGGCGTCGATAACCGTGGCCGGTGTCACGATGTCGTCGAACTTGCACACGACATTCGAAGTATCCGAATGTCCGTCAAAACACGGTCCGGATACTGTCACCGTCAGACCACCGAGCATTGGTCCGTAACTCGGACCTGTCGCTAGAGTACCTGTTTTAACAGCGACATGGGAATTATACAAACATTGCACATGTTAATATAACGATGCAACTGTTACGAGAATGCGAAAGAGTAAATACAAGTATCGAGACCTCGCATTCTGCTAAGCTGAAATTTTATTATTAATAATAATGCTTTAATTCAGACAAAAGTCCATATATGTTATTACGTCATATATAATATATAAATGTTTGTGTGACAAATGTTTATCAAGTTGATAGATAGTGTGTGAATCGCGATTTTCTTCTTACCACAATTATTGATTACTCAATGTGTCGGCTGCTGTTGGGAATAATGGGACAACTAGTTCTTCTTCTGTTCGCCAGTTGGATTAAAGAAGCCATATGGATTAGAAAGACGACTCCAAGACGATGGGGATATCGACTCATCCACGTACCGAGCGGCCTACTTGCCAAGCCAACTGGCGAACAGATGAAGAACTAGTGTTCCCAGAATTCCCGATGAAGGTTGCCGACGGCAGCCGAAACGTGGAGTAAGTATATCAATATTTGTGGTTAGAAGGAAAAGCAATTTTCAATTTTATCAGCTGAGTATGTCAGCAGTACCTTCGCTGTTGCAGCCGCCAAACTGGACCGATACATCATCTATGCGGAAGAACCAGCGGCCGGGAAGTCCCACGTTGGTCGTTGTCTCGACGTCAACAATGGCCGCCTGACGAGAGCCGGGCACGGAGGCGAAGACAATACCGTCACCCGCATTGAAGCCCACCTGATGGGAAGCAAAACAAGTCACATTACCTGATTATTGAAGAGAAATAAGTGTATATGTCATAATGATCAGTCACCGAAGATTTTACTTTTTTATTTTTTCAATCAGAGACTTCAGTAATACGTTTTAATATTTACATAATATTTGCGCTTGAGATATTACGCAATCATAATTTGTTTGACCCCTAAGTAATCAGATGAATGGAATTTCAATGGGTATATAAAAAATCAAATTTGGTCATCGTTTTTCGAGACACATCTTCTTGAAATTCAGTTCACGTGTGGGTGTGTAGCTTCTGCAAGTTGTCACAATTATGAGTTACCGAAGATTTTACTTTTTTATTTGTTTTACTCAGCAATACTTCAGGAATACGTTTTATAACGTATATAATATTGGCGTTTGAGATGAAATACAATAATAATTTGTTTCACCCTAAGTAATTAGATGAATTGAATGTCAAGTATATAAGACAAATAATTATCAAATTGGGTCATCGTTTTTCGAGAGACACATCTTCGTTCTGAAATTTAATTCGTTTCTGTGTGTGTAGCTACTGCAAGTTCCTGAGCACCAACTGCGAATTGAATGGGCTTATATCGAAAGTGAAACATGACCTGCACGAAACGTTATGTATGCCTGCATTGCCGTGACTGCTTAATCAATGTCCTCTTGCGAGGATCACAAAGGGGATCGTATTTATGAAAAGGTTTTTCTGTATATAGTTAACGTAGATGTTTATCCTAACGTTCCTCTCCGGCTACCGGTAAGATCACATGTAAACCTACTTGAGCCGGGGTGCCGCCCAGACCATTGCTATTTCCTCCACTCGCTGTTCCAGTTGTCCACGAGATGTCGCCATAGTTGAACATCGTGAACGAATGGCGGCCATTTGTAATCAGCACGGCTTGGAACGTATTCAGCTGTTGTGAAAACACCATTACTGAAGCTTAGTTTGTGCAGCCACATTCTATACGAATTATATTTAAACAATTTAAATTAATTCATATGTGCATAAGTGCATATATTAATATATATATATATATATATATATATATATATATATATATATATATATATATATATATATATATTACTCATTTGTTTTATCTCGAAACAAGCCATGTATCAATTCTATGTATATTTTCGTTTAGTGTGCAACGTATGTTTTAAAATGTCACATATTCAACACATATTCAACATTTCTCCCATATTGAACACGTATCTACGAACTCACACGTATCTACGAACTCAAATACACTTACAGAAGTGGAGGTCGACCCGCCGTAGTACGTGACTTTGTGCCAGGAGACGACAAAGACCCACGTGGCCGAGAAGTCAGTGAATCTCACGAAGGCCCGTCTCACGTCGTCTGTCGCCCGCTGCAAGATCGCGCTGTCCGTCGTCTCTCTGTCATTTAATATGGTTGTTAATATTTATATTCCTTGACTAATACAAACGACAAAACGTAGCTTTTTTATTGTGTAATTCTACTCAAGTAAATTGAATAATACAAATACGAGTATCGCTAAGATTATAATTCAAAACCATTTAATAGCTCAGCAGCAGATAATGGTCCTGATGACCGATATTTGACAATATAAATCAGTATAGTGGCACAACAATAGCAAGCCAACTTACTTCGTGTGTGTACGTGCGTGCGAAATTTTTTGTGATGATAAGTTTCTTCTAATATAAAAAAAACGTAATAAAAAGACATATCTTGCGAACCTATAGTACACGCGGCCGGCATTCATTCTAGTGTCCACGTCACCCCAGAACGGTGCAACGACTCGACGATTCCCTGACAGCGGGAAGGCGTCGGGAGTGAACTGGGATACCTCCCGGAGGAATGAAATCGCTCCGTTGGTGTTGACCTGGAAAACCCGTAAATATTTCACTCATCCCAACTGACATAATTTGATGCGCAAGTAATCTGAGCAAGTAATATGAACGATTGGTTTAATAAAAGAGTGCGTACCTGGGTAAGATCATGGAAATAATTAATTTTGTTCTTTAGTTGTTTGTACCGAAAGTGTGAATAGACTCGTGTCATATAGCTTTTACAGCGGACTAAGCATTAAACACTTTTGCCCTTTTTTTTGCCAAATGTCAACTGCGTTCAGTAGAACAAAATTTAGCATGGCGTCCTGGATCCTCGATATGTTTAGTTTTTGGCCGAATGAAAAATGTAATTGCGGAAGCCGTTTTAGATAGCTAAAAACGGTCATCACAGCCTCGAAAAACGTTTCAGAACACGCCCATCTCCCAATTATAAGACATAAGTAACAAAGCAGGGATGTTATTTAATTAATATTCGTGAGTCTGGTACACATTATTTTCCATACGTTAATCAAACGTATCCTTCAAATTTAAATGAATTAAACATTGATGTTTCTCTTATAAGAAAGCATAAAAAGGCATACAAGGCAAAGCGTCTCGGTGGAAGGAAGACTGTCTAAACAACAGGACACAAAGCGTGGTACTGAACGGCACTAAGTCAGAGTGGGCATACAAGGCAATGCGTCTCAGTGGAAGGAAGACTGTCTAAACAACAGGACACAAAGCGTGGTACTGAACGGCACTAAGACAGAGTGGGCCCCTGTCCTGAGTGGGGTCCCTCGGGGAACAGCCATTGGCCCGCTACTTTTCATCCTACATGTCAATGAGATATCGGACCTGGCAAAGTGTAGCATCAAAATGTTTGCTGGCGACACAAAGCTGTACGCACCAATAAAAAGCCAGGCTGATCAAGAACAACTGGAAAGCGACGTTGACACCTTGGAAGAATGGACAAGAGATTTGCTATTAGATTTCAGTGCGGACAAATGCAAGCTGATACAAATAGGGAGAGCAGCACCCGTAACCTACAAAATGACCAGTAAGCCTTGAGCCAGAGTGGAACTCATGACATCACAAAAAAAAGATATAGGAGTCTGGGTCACCAGTGACCTGAAGCCACCAGTTTAATGTCAAAAAGCTTCAAAGATGGCTCTGCAATTTCTTGGTATGGTGAAGAGATCGTTTAAACACATGGATAGACAATACTTTGAAACAATGTAACGAGCGTACATCAGACCATATCTTGAGTTCCGTGTGCAGGCATGGAGCTCATTTCTAGCAAACTACTTCGATAGCTTAGAGGAAGAACAGCGCAAAGCCACTAAACTAGTGCCCAACATCGCCAAGCTCGCATACGATGAAATATTAAGACACCTGGGATTATGTGTTCAATATGTGACTACTAATTGTACTACCGACGTCAGAGAGGAGACTTAGTCGAAACCTACAAAATATTAAATGGATAAGACCACGTCGAGGCTGGAAAGCAGTCAGCTTGGACTTACCAGAGGACACACAAAGAAGATATTCAAACAGAGCGCTAGGCTCAAGATTAGGCACCGTTTCTTCTCGCTTAGGGTTATTGACCAATGGATTGGACTTCCTCAAACAGAGGTTCATGCCAAGACAATCTCGCAATTCAAAGCCAGATTAGACCAATAGTGGCGCAGCCTGGGACGCGGGTACCAACAAAGGCCAACGGCCTAAAATAAACCATTAACCTGTAAATGTAAGTGACTGCTACAAACATCAGTTAGTACCAGTCACGCGTACTTACGTATAGAGATTCGTGCGGTACATCAAAGTAGGGGAACGGCGTGGATATCGGAATCACTCCCGTACTACCGTCGTCATTCACGGGGGCCGTCCTGTCCCCCACCCCCGGGCCGTACGGGTAGAAGTGTGCCGGGGCTGGAAGAGGCGCTGCCGTCGCGGTCGCTGAGAGCAAGGCGCCGAGCGCCAGCAGTGCCGTACCAAGTTCCAGTAGGAACATTCTCTGGCCGTCTGAGAACTGCCGTCGGGGGTCACTGGCGGGAGTTATATAGGCTCCAACGGGGAAGTCGTCGTGACTGCGCAGTTGCATGGAACAATGCCGCGCTGTGTTACTTGACGTCACTCGACCAACTGCTTGTGTATTCGTTCGTTGTTCCATTCTTTAGAGATGACACGTGACATGCATAGGATTGGCTGCCAAAATTAATGGTTTCTGCGTGCTTGCGTGCATGCGAGCGTGAGGGCGTGCGTGTAGGCACGACTGTACTTTTTGCGAGATGCATATATGTCAGCATAGCATATATGACTCACGATAACATATATCGAACTTTTACAAAAAAATCTTAAAATACGGATTTCAACTCCTTGGTGATTTAACGGTCCGCTGTGACTAATTGACCACTCGGGCAGTGCGACTAAAAGACGACTGTTTCATTCTGTGCAGTCCGTCGTAGTCGCCGATTACATCAATGTTTTCTCTGTGTTTATATCTTGCGTGGTAGATGGATTCTATTTGTGCGGTGAAACCTTTGTTGCCCATGTCACAGGAAAAAGTAGCAGACGACTAGAGCACTTCGAGTTAGAGGACCATTTCAGAACTGCGGCTATGAAAACCCCATAAGCACTGCGATTGAGAAGATCACTAACATATGGTAGCTAAGATGATTATCCATGTATTGTGATCACGAGGACCTCTCTGACACAGCGACTAAAATATCTACTATGTCGTTGTGACTATGAGGACATCTGTGTCATTGTGATCATTCAATGTGAATAAGATGACAACTCAATGTGACTAGGACAATAATTATGTAACTATGAGGATTATTATATCATTGTAACTAGGAAGATCGTTATGTTATTATGTTTAAGAGGATCGCTATGTCGTTGTGATTAGGACAACCACTCTGCCACTGTGACTAGGCGGATCAGTATGTCACTGTATTCAAGAGGACCACTCTGACATTTTGACTAGGCGGATCAGTATGTCACTGTATTCAAGAGGACCACTCTGACATTTTGACTAGGCGGATCAGTATGTCACTGTATTCAAGAGGACCACTCTGACATTTTGACTAGGCGGATCAGTATGTCACTGTATTCAAGAGGACCACTCTGACATTTTGACTAGGCGGATCAGTATGTCACTGTATTCAAGAGGACCACTCTGACATTTTGACTAGGCGGATCAGTATGTCACTGTATTCAAGAGGACCACTCTGACATTTTGACTAGGCGGATCAGTATGTCACTGTATTCAAGAGGACCACTCTGACATTTTGACTAGGCGGATCAGTATGTCACTGTATTCAAGAGGACCACTCTGACATTTTGACTAGGCGGATCAGTATGTCACTGTATTCAAGAGGACCACTCTGACATTTTGACTAGGCGGATCAGTATGTCACTGTATTCAAGAGGACCACTCTGACATTTTGACTACGAGCACCAGTTTGTCACTGTGACTAATAATATGCCGTTCCTATGTAACGGTTGTGTGACGCCTATTCTTGACCCGTTTCATTTTCTAAAACGAATGCTCAAGGCTGAAATTGGTACCCATCGGCTCGACATGCATACGAAATGCACCCCTGACACGCTTATCAAGGATCAACTTATACATGAAGTGTTCTCTGCATATATCAACGCCTTCTTTGTCTGTGTAACCGAGATTCAGTTGAGCAACATGCATTTTTTTAATTGTGGTTACCTTCGAGCACGTAAATAACCTAGCTTAGTCATCAATTAGTTTGTCAATTGTGACGCTGCCACGTAGTTGCACAACAGGTTATTCGTGTAAATGCATTTGATCCCAAAGCCATGGGGACGTGACCCCAAAAAAAGGTTTTGTGGAGGCCCCAATAAAAAATAGTTTGTGGAGGCCCCTGGGCAACTGCACTGAATAAGGAGTTGAATGGAGCTGCAAATTAAAAAAACAAGCTACATTTTCACGCGTCATCCGCGAATTTCACTTGTCAAAAACAACACAATGGCCGCTGACGGAGATAATTTGAGAGGAACTTGAACAGCATTCATTGTTTTTTTTCGAGAAACTTGATCGTCTACTGAACCTGCCTCAAGTCTATGTGCATTCACACTAGGCCTAGGCCCGGCTCGGGATATTTCGCAGAGGCCCGGCCCGCGGGCCACGGGCCGGCCGGGCGTGGGCCGAAAGTCCGACCCGTTGTGGGGAGGCACTAATATAGGCCTATATACAGAGCGTGGTGAAACTTTCTACAGAATGTGGAAGGGCACAGACCACAGTTATTGCTCCCATTGGTGGCAAATGTTAACTTTTTGCATTATTGAAATAACACTAGCAATATGTTCCAATGTTCTGAACGGTTTGGTGAAAATCACTTACATTTAAATATGATCTATAAGTGTGGATAGTCCATTGTGTGAGACCGTCTACGAGGAATGCGTTTGTCTAGTCGCGCGAATAAAGCTCGTCGCACCAACACAAATGACGATCCTTCATGCAAGCACCTCGGTTGAAACCTGCCACTACATTTCACTACAGTAAAATCGATGATATATCGCTCAAAACCATTCAGACGAGCTCCGTGTGTGGCCTCTTGCACTCTTGTGGGAAAAACTTGGACGTAGTTATTTTCTCACAATCACACACGGGCGTCATAGATGCGTAGATCAGTAGAGAGACAACAGGTGCTCCACATCCTGGAACCCGTGTGTACGTGGCGTGTGTATCATGCCCTTAGCAATTAGGTCCAACATTCTTAGATTTCACCCCTTGCCAAACATGTGTATTGAACACAACATTAACTTCTTTAGTTTCTCCGAGAAGCATTCAGGCACTCTGTAGTTGCTGCATAAAATATATTCGTACCCACAATTACATCACTCTCATATTGTCATACAGCTGGTTGAACTGGGGCAAAATGGAATGAAACAAATTGGCCAAGCTTCGAACGGCAGCAAATTTATTGAAACCCCAGTGTTCTGAATAAGAGCCAAGATAGATTTTTACATAGCAAGCAACTCTGGTTATGTCTTTGGACATTTATATCAACTCTATCTGTCTTCAACACCGGACTGACACGCCCGATGTCAGTCGGCCGATGAAGACTGAGACAGTCTGTCGACATTTTCGGAGACAGAACCAATTTCCTGAGAGGTAAAATCTATATAAAATGCTGCTTTATTAAGATTATAATTTTTAAATAAATTATTAAATAACGGACAAGTCTAAAATGTGTACCCAATCACAGTTGGCATACTCCTCAGTGGAAGTAAAAATTATTATTTTTAATGAGATTTTTGAACTAATCAGTGTGTCTGTGTGTCCATATTATGTTCGGAAGAGTTTAAAAGAGGCCCGAACAAAACGTCATCGGCTGGTTTTTACACAGGTGTTAACATCAAGTTGAAGCGTAGCTATCCGGCATCTAGAACCCCCCCTCCATCACCACCACCTTTAGATATGGTGGTTTTGTGATGCACGGGGGAATATGTTTATACAATCGAGCAAGTGAATACTCGTCCCACCAGCACTAAACGCTGTGAAATCTGACGGCGTCTGTCCTGCGTCACACCTGTCACTTCGTCGGCGTGTGTAATCTTTCGTTGTTTCACTTCTTTAGAAATGGCGCATAGGACTGGTTTTTCCAAATAGAAGGAAATTTGGACTACATTACACTTCCTGGTTTGTTGTTTCTTCATTTGTGCGTGCGTGCGATGACGTCAGTGTTTTAATGACACCAGATGAGATGACTACGCAGAGCTCTATTACTTCAAGACCACCCAGACCCTGTGATTAAGGGACCACGCGAACCCTGTGATTAAAGGACCACCATGAACATGTTATTAAAAGACCATTGACTTTAGAGCTGTTCGAGCAATGCTATTGAACTCTGACTACCAAATGACAAGCAATTTTTGCAGCAAGGACTCGGTCAAACTCGTCTACTTTTAATACTAACAGCTTTAACTATCCTTCGTTTTTTTTCCATCGCAGTAACTTATAATAGATACGCCTTCAGAGACCCGTCTCGATGTCCACAAACAACGCCGCCACTTCCTAATTCTTCAAGTTACATTTCTAAGAGCAACGTCTGTACCAGGCTGGCAAGTTGTCGCTCGTCATACCAACAAAAAAAGACGCGGAGCCACGCAATTGTATCGGCGTAAAGCTGCCACTCCATTTCGCAATACCATATAATAGATACGCCTTCAGAGACCCGTCTCGATGTCCACAAACAACGCCGCCACTTCCTAATTCTTCAAGTTACATTTCTAAGAGCAACGTCTGTACCAGGCTGGCAAGTTGTCGCTCGTCATACCAACAAAAAAAGACGCGGAGCCACGCAATTGTATCGGCGTAAAGCTGCCACTCCATTTCGCAATACCACATAATAGATACGCCTTCAGAGACCCGTCTCGATGTCCACAAACAACGCCGCCACTTCCTAATTCTTCAAGTTACATTTCTAAGAGCAACGTCTGTACCCAGGCTAGCAAGTCGGCGTTCGTCCCACCAACAAAAAAGACGCGGAGCCAAGCAATTGGAGTAAACCTGCCACTCCATTTCGCAACATAACCATCAGTGATATATCAGACAAAACTCGTGACGCGAGTTCTGTGCGTGGCCTTTGGTTTGATATAATGGTAGTGTGATGCACCGTTTCTCCGGGCATGTCTTAATGTTCTGATCTTTCTGGAACAAGGACTCGGACAAAGACATATATTTTTTAAGTCGTAACAACACCAGACACTGCCATCGCAGTAAACAACGTAGCCTATAATATATTTATATTAGTCCAAGAGCTCGTCTCAAAGGCTGCAAAAGGAGCGCCACCACTTCCAAATTCTTCAAATTACGTTACCACAAAGACCAGTGTGCTTGCTCACTAGATCTTGTCGCATCCACACAAAACGCGGCTATGACGTCTGACGTCATTAGTCCTTTCACTGCATGCTAGTGTAATCGTTCTGGATCTCATTTCTTTAGAACATGATAAGCATAGGATGGGTTGGCCAATGAAAACATTGGACTAGATTACATTATCTTTTTTATCACGAACGCGTCTCAAGTGAACATACTACAATTCTACGAGGAATGCGTTTGTCTAGTTGCGCGAATAAAGCTCGTCGCACCAACACAAAAGACGATCCTTCATGCAAGCACCTCGGTTGAAACCTGCCACTACATTTCACTACAGTAAAATCGATGATATATCGCTCAAAACCATTCAGACGAGCTTCTTGTGTGGCCTCTTGCACTCTTGTGGGAAAAACTTGGACGTAATTATTGTCTCACAATCACACACGGGCGTCATAGATGCGTAGATCAGTACGTACTGAGAGACAACAGGTGCTCCACATCCTGGAACCCGTGTGTACGTGGCGTGTGTATTATGCCCTTAGCAATCAGGTCCAACATTCTTAGATTTCACCCCTTGCCAAACATGTGTGTTGAACACAACATTAACTTCTTTAGTTTCTCCGAGAAGCATTCAGGCACTCTGTAGTTGCTGCATAAAATATATTCGTACCCACAATTACATCACTCTCATGTTGTCATACAGCTGGTTGAACTGGGGCAAAATGGAATGAAACAAATTGGCCAAGCTTCGAACGGCAACAAATTTATTGAAACCACAGTGTTCTGAATAAGAGCCAAGATAGATTTTTTACATCGCAAGCAACTCTGGTTATGTCTTCAACACCGGACTGACACGCCCGATGTCAGTCGGCCGATGAAGACTGAGACAATCTGTAGACATTTTCGGAGACAGAACCAATTTCCTGAGAGGTAAAATCTATATAAAAATGCTGCTTTATTAAGATTAAAATTTTTAAATAAATTATTAAATAACGGACAAGTCTAAAATGTGTACCCAATCACAGTTGGCATACTCCTCAGTGGAAGTAAAAATTATTATTTTTAATGAGATTTTTTAACTAATCAGTGTGTCTGTGTGTCCATATTATGTTCGGAAGAGTTTAAAAGAGGTCCGAACAAACCGTCATCGGCTGGTTTTTACACAGGTGTTAGCATCATGTTGAAGCGTAGCTATCCGGCATCTAGAACCCCCCCCCTCCATCACCACCACCTTTAGATGTGGTGGCTTTGTGATGCACGGGGGAATATGTTTATCCAATCGAGCAAGTGAATACTCGTCCCACCAGCACAAAAACGCTGTGAAATCTGACGGCGTCTGTCCTGCGTCACACCTGTCACTTCGTCGGCGTGTGTAATCTTTCGTTGTTTCACTTCTTTAGAAATGGCGCATAGGACTGGTTTTTCCAAATAGAAAGAAATTTGGACTACATTACACTTCCTGGTTTGTTGTTTCTTCATTTGTGCGTGCGTGCGATGACGTCAGTGTTTTAATGACACCAGATGAGATGACTACGCAGAGCTCTATTACTTCAGGCCCACCCAGACCCTGTGATTAAGGGACCACGCGAACCCTGTGATTAAAGGACCACCATGAACATGTTATTAAAAGACCATTGACTTTAGAGCTGTTCGAGCAATGCTATTGAACTCTGACTACCAAATGACAAGCAATTTTTGCAGCAAGGACTCGGTCAAACTCGTCTACTTTTAAATACTAACAGCTTTAACTATCCTTCGTTTTTTTTCCATCGCAGTGACTTATAATAGATACGCCTTCAGAGACCCGTCTCGATGTCCACAAACAACGCCGCCACTTCCTAGTTCTTCAAGTTACATTTCTAAGAGCAACGTCTATAGCCAGGCTGGCAAGTCGGCGTTCGTCCCACCAACAAAAAAGACGCGGAGCCAAGCAATTGTATCGGCTTAAACCTGCCACTCCATTTCGCAACATAACAATCAGTGATATATCAGACAAAACTCGTGACGCGAGTTCTGTGCGTGGCCTTTGATTTGATATAATGGTAGTGTGATGCACCGTTTCTCCGGGCATGTCTAACAATCAAACTGACGCTACTGGATGATTTTCTAAATACTAGTCACAATCAAATTAGGTGCTATAATAATTCATGCAATTTGTCTTTAAAAAGTGTGTGTAATTTTAATTAGTGAAACGTTTCAGAGGGGCAAAGCCAATGCCTTTCGCTGTGTCATGTGTTTTTATTAACGTGGAGTTGAATACAACGTGCGTTTGCAGCCAATGTTCTGATCGTACTGGAACAATAACTACGGCAAACTCGTCTATTTTATTAATAGAAATGACAATAGTAACAATTCCTGGAACTGCGGTAAAGAATGTTGCGTATAATAGAGATATTTCAGATTAGGGGGCGCTGCTGCTTGCATATGTTCCATTTTACATTTGCTACACACGCGTAACTGATTTCAGAAAACTCAAAGTGGATGGATTATATTTTCTATCGCCGCAGTCAGTTGTCAGTTAGTTAGTTATTAGTAGGTGCTGTTCCATTTACTAATTCCACCCCGACATGATGTAATTGCAGTATCACTGTTACTGCGGGAAGACTGGTGGAGGTGTGCGTAGTCGAGAATGGCAATGGGGATCTGCGAAACAGCGTAGGTTGGGGGTCGCAAAACTGCTGTGGACGAACGTGGACGGACAATTATGTTTCAAATATATTAGCTTGTTTACGTCATGGAAAGTTTCAGCATGAATATCAGCACGTCGGCACATGTGACAGGTGTGACGACAGTGTTGATCTCATTGACAACAACAAAAAACGAGGAAAGTCATTAAAAAGTTCACAACTTGGCACATGTACACAGTGCAATTGTTGTCAAACTGGTTGCCGTCGTATAGACGCGAATTCCGCAGCTCTTCCCAACTAATCAAATAACTTCGTAGCCGCTCTGGTCGTGTGTTGTATATATATATATATATATATATATATATATATATATATATATATATATATATATATATATATATATATATATATATATATATATATATATATATATATATATATATATATATATATATATATATATATACTGCCGGTTATATTTTGTTTGCATTTATTTTTTATGTTTAGCATTTGTGTAGACTACTCTTAGTATAATTATTCTCTTAGCAACTTGTGGCCTGTAAATTACTACTATGTACATAAAGCGCCTGAGAGCAATCTCGATTGATCATGTGTTATATAAGTACTTTTATTATTATTATTATCACCACGAATTGTTAGTACCGTATGAATGAACTTAAATATGGACGTTTGACGTAAATCACGTAACTCACATAACATTGCACGTAACTACGAACTCATGTTGTTCTGAATTGCGGAATCTACGTCAAATATTCACATAGATTCCCTCGTTAAAGTGCCACCCGCCGGGAAAATGCGATTTTTTTTAATGTACAAACAATCCCCGTGAGCCCCTGAGCACGCATAAATAAATCAGCCCCGTGCATGCCAAAGTAGCGTAGATAAGAGGGAAAAGACAAACAGACAAACAACACAGTTACTTTAACACTTATATGCACCCCTATTTCGCACGGCTTGTACTGAATGCGTGTTATAAGCGAGTGAACTGCTTAAGTCATCTAATGCTATGGATTGTTCTTTCATTATCAGAAATGTAGTATTTCATTTTGTGTGATCCCAAAGACACACAAACCATTTCACAGCCGGTGTTACCAAAAAAAATGGCACCCACAACACCAGAGTGATACTTAGTACATTCGGTAAAACATAGATACGTAAACTTTGTCTTGCTAGATTCATTATTAAGACATTTAAACATGAGTATATCTCAACCAACCATCAGAACGAAGAGATGGACATACTTGGGTCATGTGCTGACAATGACACCAGAAAGACATTTAAACACGAGTATATCTGAACCAACCATCAGAACGAAGAGATGGACATACTTGGGTCATGTGTTGACAATGACACCAGAAAGACATTTCAAAACGAGTATATCTGAACCAACCATCAGAACGAAGAGGTGGACATACTTGGGTCAAATGCTGACAATGACACCAGAAAGCAACAGTTAAGTACAATCCATATGTTGCAAATGAGAAGGCATAAAATCTCTGAAAGTAGCCTTTGTTTAAGAGGGAAAGGTTGTGAACCGTTAAGTATTAGACGGTATGGCTGGTGTGGCTCACGACAGGGGAAAGCTATGTGGGTGATAGATTCCACCCAGTGCGACGCACTTGGCACATAATGACATAGAAGAAGATTAGGACATGAGTATGTAAACTTCTCCCCACGGCCTTGTCTCCTATGCCCACCACAAACCCATATACTACTGGTTAGCTATTTTGTTTTAAATGGTAATATCGTACGAGGCTGGCTATGTTATTCCAGTTCTATCCATCAATACAACTGCAACGTCATCGTTAGTCATGTTGACCTGCACGTAGGTCATGAACAACATTCATATGCCCTGTTCAGTCGAGTACTTACACAGCAGATATGCCCTGTTTAGAAGAGTACTTACATAACCGACATGTCCTGTTGAAATAATTACTTTCACAAAACAAATGCCCGGTTCAATAGAGTACTTACACAACAAGCATGCCCTGTTCGGTGTAATATTTTCAACACAACATGTTTCAACACATACATGTGTTTTTCTGGAGAATGACCCCGCACATGGCGGAAACTATTGCACGCTACCTTCCTCTGTTCTGGGATACAGCAGCCACTCCGTCTAGTGTTTTACATTGATTAAATCAAGCGAAAATCAACATGTAATGCTTCAGTGAGAATTGGCGCCCAGGCCCATAGTTCAGAGCACGCAATAGCCAAATTACACACAAGATGTAAGGACGCACGATTGGTGTACGTGGCTGGTCAGCTACGCGTGATCGCTTTGTTGACTGCAGCAAGCTTTGTCAATGAAGACACGCGTCATTAAACAGGTCGCTGGGGTCGCGTTTCAGCGAGTTCATCACAAACGACTGCGTATGCATGTCCATTGTCTCGCTTCTTTAGAAATGACACTTAGAATGCATAGAATTGGATGCCCAAAATAGAACGGTGGACCGGATTACACATGGTTTGCCACGCAAGCGCCTTGGGGGACCCTGTGTTATATTGGTGTCACCTCAAGCAACAGTAGCTTTCTCTAGGAGAAGCAATGTCATAATTGTTGAGGACCAAAGGTGTACGTCACAGTCTGCGTTCCAAGAACAACTACCATCGGTAAAGACATTACATAGGAGGAAGAGGAAGTGTTGCTTCCTTCTCCTGTGTTCAGAAACTTAATAAGGTTAATTTTAGCCGAAGGCTTGATAGACTGATATGAAACATTTAAGTGGTCACATGGTATTCCGAAATAACCCGTGGAAAATAGTTGTTCCTGTTTGTGGGCTTAGAAAAGTTGCGCACTAGAAATGCCTTTCAGGTAGCAACCGGTTTGGCTATGCTATGTCCACAGACTAAAATTAGATATTAAGCATTTAATGTATTTTGTTGCATTTCGCATACGACTGTTAGTAGACACGTCGGAATAAACATAGGGGAACAAACAAACACTCACGTGGACTAATTCAACGTTTTATTGATTAAACGTTGTTTTTGTTAACAGTGTTAGTCGAATCTAGTGGCCTTGAGCACCGACTAGAATACGATGAGGTTTTTGTAAGTAAGTAATTACCTGTAATGGGCAGGAGGGGTCACAAATATCGAAATTGTCGGGGGATGGCAATTAACATGTTAGTCCAGAAGTTATGTAGGGAAGAGGAAGTTGGATTTGTGGATTTATGGGGAAGTTTTGTTGGGAGGGCTGATATGTACATGAAGGATGGGCTTCATTTAAGTGGAAAGGGGGCGGCAGTATTCGCGGACAAACTTTCAGCAGCAGTAGATAGTGACTTGGGTACAATGACAAATATTTTTGGAAGTAAACATTCTTTAAACTAGAAGTGCAAGGGGTTACCTAGAGGTGTCTCAAGCAGAACAAGAGGCCACTAGCACAGATAAACCAATATAAAATCATCCGAAAAACATCTCTGAAAAAGGTTATAGATGCGTATGTTTAAATGCAAGGAGCATAGTAAATAAGAAAAACGAATTAAACATTATGGTAGAAGATATTGACCCTCACATAATTGGTATAACTGAATCATGGGCCAACATAGATATAACAGATGCTGAATTAGGACTGACAGGATATGTAATGTTTAGGAAAGATCGAATAGGAAGAAGGGGCGGGGGAGTTATTTTATATATTAAAGAATCTATTCAGGTTTATGAAATAAAACTAGAAAGGGAAGTAGATTGCGATGAAGCTGTTTGGTGCAAAATTGTTTCAGGAAATTCAAAATTAACTATTGGATTAGTTTACCGAAGTCCAAACATAAACGAAGAGGACAACACAAAAATAAAAACGCTATAAAGGAAGTTAGTAAAGGGGAATGTATCATAATGGGAGATTTTAACCATGGACACATACAATGGAATTCTCTAGAGAGCACAGGGATTGAGGACCAACAATTTCTATTTTTAATCCAGGATAGCTTTCTTACTCAGCACGTACTAGAACCAACCAGAGGAGAAAATGTATTAGATATAGTTTTGTCATCACAAAAAGAATTAGTGGACAATGTAAAAATATTTGAACCATTGGATAATAGTGACCATAATCAAATACATTTTGACATCAATGTAAAATCAGAAAGTAAAAATAAGAAAACGTACAAGAGAAAGTTCCACAAAGGTAACTACAAAGATATGAGAAAATACTTAGCAAAGCTAGATTGGAATAACATGCTGATGAATAAGACCGCAATTGAATGTTGGAATATTCTAAAAAATGAAATTGAGAGTATCATCGATAAATTTGTTCCCTTCCAAAAACAAGGAAAACGGTGTAGAAAGAAACACTTGTCAAAAGAGGCTATTAGAAAAATAATGCTAAAACAAACTATGTGGAGGGTTTATAGGCGTACCAGAAAGGACGAAGACTATGCAAAATACAAAGAGGCACTTAATGCAGCTACAACTGAAATCAGACAATCTAAAAGAAGCTATGAGCAAAAACTAGCATGTAACATAAAAAATGACAGCAAGAGTTTTTATGCATATGTCAGGAGTAAACAAAACGTACAAGACAAGGTTGGACCTCTAGAAGACAGTGCTAGAAATATAATATCACAGGGGTTTTTAATGGCGGAAGACCTAAATGGTTACTTCAGTTCAGTGTTTACCAAAGAAGATATTAGTTCATTACCAGTTGCTGATGCTAAATTTCAGGGGGCTAAATCTGACTATTTAGGTCCGTTAGTTGTAACTCCAGAATTGGTAGCTAAGAAAATAAAGGCAATGAAGGATAACAAATCACCGGGAGTGGATGGGATTCCTCCAAAATTACTAATGGAAACAGTAGAACAAATCAGTATACCACTTGCAAGAGTATTCAACTTGTCATTAAAAGAGGGAGTTGTTCCGTTTGAATGGAAAGAAGCAAACATCATACCATTATTTAAAAAGGGTTCGAGAAATAAGTCAGAGAATTACAGACCAGTGAGTTTAACGTCAGTGATTTGTAAATTATTAGAAAGGTTAATTATAGACCATATGGTGGATTTTCCTCGTTAAGCTTAAATTATTAAATTCATCTCAACATGGATTCCTTAAAGCGAGGTCATGCTTAACAAATATGTTATGTTTTTTGGAAGAAATCACTAAGTGGATAGACGTGGGATCGCCAGTAGATATTATCTACTTAGATTTTCAGAAAGCTTTTGACAAAGTGCCACATCAAAGATTACTACTTAAATTAAAAGCCCATGGTATCGGGGATAGCATAACTGACTGGATAGAACAATGGCTGACTGACAGAGGACAACGAGTTGTAGTAGATGGAGAAGTTTCAAATTGGAAATCGGTTTTGAGTGGGGTACCTCAAGGATCAGTATTAGGACCTATATTATTCTTAATTTATATCAATGACTTGGACGACAGTATAACAAGTAACGTACTGAAATTTGCGGATGACACAAAACTGTTTAGAAAGGTTAATACTGATGGTGATAAACAACATTTACAAAACGATCTAGACAGATTAGTGAAATGGTCTGAGAAATGGCAGATGTTGTTCAATTTTAGGAAATGTAAATGCCTACATACAGGACATAGGAACTTGAATGTAAACTATAAAATGGGAGATACTGTTCTGGGTACTACTGTAAAAGAAAAGGACTTAGGAGTTACAATAAGCGCTGATATGAAAGTTTCAGAGCAGTGTGGTATTGCAGCTTCAAAGGGTAATCAAATTCTTGGATTGATTAGAAGAAACATAACATACAAGGGAAAAAAGTTAATTATACCTCTTTATAAAGCAATAGTTAGACCTCATTTAGAATACTGTATACAAGCATGGAGACCATATCGTAAGAAGGATATAGATACGCTTGAACGCATACAAAGGAGAGCAACTAAAATGATTCCAGAACTGAGAGACCTTAGTTATGAAGAACGCCTGAAAGAAGGTGGTTTAACAACTCTAGAGACAAGGAGGTTAAGAGGAGATCAGATTGAAGTTTTTAAGATATTGAATGGGTATGAAAATATTGATAGAAATATGTTTTTCTCACTCAAGAAGGATAGCAGAACTAGAGGACATGAGGTAAAATTAGTAAAGGATCAATGTAGATTGGACATCAGGAAGCACTCGTTCTCACAGAGGACAATAAATGAATGGAACAAATTGTCTACAGATTGTGTAACTGCTAGCAGCGTGAATATGTTTAAAAACAAGGTTGACACATATCTCAGGAGGGCGGGCTATAAGTAGATGAACATTGTTGGACTCTCGATAAGCCAATGGCTTCCTTGTCCACTTGCCATCTGGGCCTTTGGCTTGGATGGCAAGTCTTGTTAAATATCTTATAATAAATAGCATTGATTGTATATAATGTTTTCAAATACTTTGTGAGAAAACATGCAAAAGTTATATTAGTCTGTTGTTGGTAAATTTGGTATCGTCACTATTCTTGAATAATGATGATTGTTTGACTTGATACTTGTTTGGAAAGACTCATGCTCTGTCTGGAGAGCGAAAGTAAGCAGATTTCTAACGAAACCCATGATTGATGTAGATTCTGTACCCTGATAGATGGCGACACTCGATCGGAATCTATTTGCTATCTAGGACGAGAAGCCAGTGAAAACACGGATTTATGCACAATTTCAGTTAAAAATATGGATATCAACCAAATCAAAACGAGTCGTCTGATATCGGTCTCCATACATCCATTGTATTTATTCAGACAATTTTACCTGCGAAGCGAGCGCCAGTCAGAACAGTGGCGCCACACGGCGGCGTTCCAGAAACCACAAATGCGCATTGGCACACTACCCGACAGCGGCGCCACTCAGCATATCACCACTACCACAATTATAAATTATATTATGATTATAAATTCAAAATGGACTGTTACGGAGTGATATGATACGTCATTGCAACAGGCAGTTGAATAACCTGACGTAGTTTCAAACGAAAACGAACGTTATTGTGTTTCTAGACACATTTTGAATACTATCCACAATGGTATGCAATTGAAACTCAGAGATTTCTTGATAAAAATCAATATTGGCCCCAATCTAGCCAAAGAAATCATTAATCCTATAAATAAATTTTCAGATGCTACCTAAATGAGCAGTATAGCAATTAACTTAATTTTGAATGTATTGATGAAGATGCGATTTCTAAAACAATAGATAATATGCAACCAAAAACAAATTGTGGGTATGATGGTATTTCTTCAAGATGTTGTGTTAAATTAGTTAAAACTGCGATAATAAAATTAATTACACTAATTACAAACCAAATATTAGCTACAGGTATCTTCCATGATAAACGTAAAATCGCTAAAGTAATTTTTAAAAGGTGACAATACCCAAGTCGGCAATTACAGACAAATATCACATTTACCAGTTATGGCAAAAGTAGTTGAAAAAATAACTTACACCCAGCTAGATTTCCTTTTTTAAAACGCAAAATCTCTTGTTTGAAAACCAATATGGTTATAGAACGGAACATAGTACTGAATTGGCTGCCCTTGAATTAACCGATAGAATAATTTTTAAACAAGATTTGCCATCCAGGCCAAAGGCCCAGATGACAAGTGGCCAATGAAGCCATTGGCTTATCGAGAGTCCAACAATGTTCATCTACGTGTAAACCGCCCTCCTGAGATATGTGTCTACACTGATCCTTTAATAATTTTACCTCATGTCCTCACGTTCTGCTAACTTTCTTGAGTGAGAAAAACATATTTCTATAATAATGTATGTGTTCTTAGCATCCTATTGCATGGTGCAGAGACCTGGACAACCTGACGCAGACAGGAGTGGACACTAAACAGCTTCCATCTATGACATTCATGATACAATATAGATTGCTTGTTATTGAGTTATCTGCAACAAGACGTCAGTGAATAACTGTAATAGCTTTAAGAGCAATATTTTGAAAAGGGGAATTGCAATTATAGTTTAGCATGATGCAAATAATGCTGTTGCAATAGCTGTAGAGCAGAAAGAGACACATATGGCGAAGATAATGGGTATGATAAAATAGCGTCAAAATCCTTGTGCGTGTTGTTGCCGTAACAGTGGCGCCACACGGCGAATAGGCAAGTTGCCAAATGATCGCAGGGAAAGCGCCCTAATGTGGCTCCCTCTACAATAGCATACAAAACCACGCACTTACATAGCGTCCGCTGTATGCCTCGACTGTCAATCACGGAGGCCCTGGCGTCTAGTGCGGTGCTTCAAATCACACATTGCCCCTTGCCGACCTGCTTAAGCATGCACCATTTCTTTTATTTAACGTTTATTGAAACGTCCAGCTACGCCGCAATTGAAACATCCAGCTACGCCGCAATTGAAACATTCAGCTACGCCGCAATTGAAACATCCAGCTACGCCGCAATTGAAACATCCAGCTACGCCGCAATTGAAACATCCAGCTACGCCGCAATTGAAACATCCAGCTACGCCGCAATTGAAACATCCAGCTACGCCGCAATTGAAACATCCAGCTACGCCGCAATTGAAACATCCAGCTACGCCGCAATTGAAACATTCAGCTACGCCGCAATTGCTGCGCGAAAACTGTTCGTTCTTTTGATTCCATCACTGGAATCCCATTGCTGTCTATTGCCAGGTACTCGTTTAAACAGCTGGTTGAACGGAGGTAAAATAAACATAAAATACACGTAAGGCATTGTCCAAAGGAAACAACTGGATGCGAGACACAATGTGATTCAACGCCTTAGTTGTCTTAAAGAATGCGTTCAATTAGTAGATAATGGGTTTCCATCCAGTATTATCTTCCTAGATTTTCAGCAAGTATTCGATGAAGTGCCACGTCGAATATAGGTTCTTAAATAAAGCGTTCATGGAAATGGGAATATGTAATACATGGATAGAAAGATAACCGAGTAACTGGCAACAAAGGTATATCAGGTTCGTGGTGAGCGTCTCACGCAGGAACTGGTCTGAATTGGGATGGATCTATTGGTGGCCTGCCACGATCACAGAGGGAGTTTAACCTAAGTGGTTGGCATTTCGCGACGTAAACTTTCCATCAACGCGCCCTTTGGTGATGGGCCACTAAGGTTTGCCAAAGCCGCTGTTCAACTCGAACGAGCGCCTGCTAGAGGCGAGTTACGACTGGGTGATCCACTACTCCTGGTTGATCTACTACTCCTGGGTGATCCACTACTCCTGGGTGATCCACTACTCCTGGGTGATCCACTACTCCTGGGTGATCCACTACTCCTGGGTGATCCACTACTCCTGGGTGATCCACTACTCCTGGGTGCTCCACCATAAATAGGTATTTACCTATCAAACCAGTTTTCGGTTGTTACAGGGTTCCTCTCCTAAAGCCGTAATATACTGAAGCATTTGTATCATAAATATGTTATCATGAACGCAAGGGGCGTCTGATTAATAAGTTGACTTTTTTAAGACAATCTCTTTTGATATACGCATATTTAGTAGTATGGTAGAAAACAAAACTCGAGCGGCATAGGAAGTAGAAATAGAAAGCGAATGCTAATTCACACACTTCCACGCATAATTGTTTTTCCACCAGTCGCTAGGTGGCGTTCACTTCACGGCTAGCCTTTATTTCAGATTTTCTAATTAAACATCATTCTTAGCGTAACCGCAAGTATCAATATAAAAAGGAAGCATTAAAATAAGGACATTATTTCTTTGCATAGCCTTATTTATGTGGGCGTACACGTTGACCCCCTTGCATTGATCATTCATTCGTAGTTTCTTAAGAGGACAACATCGAAAATCGTCAGACAAAGCACATGTTTGTGAGTACGGGCAGTTAAGATCGTTAGACATATTTCCAAAGAAACCTTGCGGATTTCGATCGATGTAGGAATAGATATTTCATGTCCGGTCGTAGATGTCGATATTCGACCAGAATCTGAATGCTGTAAGCCGACTAACTAGTAATACAATTGATATGGATTTCTACAGACTTTCAAGTCAACCATACGTTTTTTAGCCAAGAATCAAAATGTGTCGGTGTTTCTCAGTAACACAATGGAGCATGTTTAGACTATGTCTCTGATTGGATGCATTTTGGGCATATAAACATATACGTGTAAATTCCACTAATATTTAAATAAGCTGAATGGTGCCCAACGGCAGTACGCTGACCCTCCAACTGTTCTAATTGTTAACAGTAACAGTTATATCTTAACAATGATCTTTTGTTGTAACTGGTATTTTAATTAAACATAAGAGACAAGGAAATGAAGTGCACGAAATTGTTTAATAGAGACTGTTCACGATATCGTACAAGAGATCACATGCATAGCACACATGGGCCAATTTTTTCCACGGGTCATAGATGAACAGATGCTTTGTCAAATATCCCCGATGAGCTGTTGCTCTGTTAACACAAGTAATACTAATAACAGTCCAAGAGTCTAAACATATGTCAAGCAATTATCAAAATAAAGACATAACGATGTTAGCATCATATTAATGGCGAGTTAGCGTTACCATTCATGCATTGTTCATAATTCGTACATTGTTCATCACATTTTCCTGAACGAAAACACATCTGAAACATGTAAACCTATTCATATCAAGCTAATAATGTAAACAAAATAGTTACACATTGTTAAATTCTGCATATTCAGTGGCAACGCCATACAAAATAATCGTCCTAGTCTTACAATGTTCAATCTAGTTTATCATAGGATAACACATCTACATATACAAAACCATTATACACACTTCTTGAGTAAATGCAGCAAGAACATTATTCTTACATTATTCTTAAAATGTTCATACACAACCATTATACACACTTCTGCAATGCAGCAAGAACACCATATATAAAAAAACACAAACTTGTTAACATTGTGATAATCATTCAGCAAATCTTATGGTAGGTCAATCAAGAACCTCAACAACAACTGTGCCGTACGTCATCAACAACTGTGTTGTATGTCATCAACACTTGCGCCGCACTGCACGGACGATTAGACTTTGAAGTGGCACAAGTGGAGAGCTTCGTTGTAGACGGTGCCGGGACTGCAGGCCTGGACGTAGCAGCCATAGCGGTAGCCGCACTGCACGAACTTAGTCTTGTCGAAGTGTCTGAAGTAGAGTTTGCGAGCAGCCCGGTTGGCCGGTGTACACGGCGAGTGGTTGTCGCAGTCATACCCTCCTGGAACAATACAAACACACCGATTCAGACAGTCATAAATAGCAGAAAGTACGATATAGATGTTATTAACAATTATCTTTAATAACATCTGAAAATATGTTCACCTACATACTCTCTGCGTCATAGCGTTTTGTAGCCAAAGCTGAGAGACTTTAGTTATGAAAAACGACTAAGTGAATGTGATTGAACAATCATAGAGACGAGGGTATTAAGAAGATCAAATATACGTTCTTAAGGTATTGAATGTTCATAGAAATACTGTAGAAGTACTATTTCTCACATAGGAAAGATATAAGAACCAGATAACACGAAGTAAAGTTAGTGAATGGAAAGAATGAAACAAATTATCTACTGATTGTGTAAAGGCTACCAGTGTCAATATCTTTAAAAATAAAATTGACAATTATCTCAGAGGAGGGGGTTTACACATATATTAACTATTCTTTGTCCATTTGCCATCCGGAGCAGCAGCGGGTGGCAATCTTGATAAATCTGGTTTTAAAATGTATATAAGTTTACCATAATTAACTACCATTTTTAACTTCTTAACTATAAATTGAGACTGGCTACACATTGAGAATGACCACCACACGTGCAGTTAAAGTAAATGGACTCACCGATACACGTGGTCTCCACGCCGTCCCACGTGCCCGCCTCAGTGCATGTCCTCCGCGCTGAACCACCCAGAATGAAGCCGTCGTTGCAAGAGAACGTGATGACGGAGCCAGCCAGTGGACTGCTGCCGTTCTTGCTGCCATTCCCGGGCGCTTCGAGGAATCCACACGTGACCACTGAAATGGAACATCAACGTGACTGTGAGTGAACATTCCGCAGAAGCGCACATGACACATTTCATAGTACAATACCGCTGTGAGACAAGTAATTGTGTAACAAGCAATTTCTTCAAAGTACATCGGTTCAGCGCATTCTCGCAGGCAAAGGCTCCATGCAATAAACCATTTAGCTGGTTCCATTGAAATAGGCGTTATCAGAACCTGAAAGCTGCAAAAGAAGACAAGGCTGTGTATGTAAGTATCGTTGATGTCATATAACGTAATGCATCTCGTATCTTGTGAACCAGGTTGGTGTTACCTGTCTGTGCTGCTTCCACGACCTCCTCGTGTTGACGAACTGCGTCAGCCGAACCCAGCGCCACGGACAGTTTGCCGGTCAACAAGTAATCATCAATACACTCTTCTATCCCGTCGCACATCCGGGTAACATTCTGCAAGGTAACGTTGTCTGTTACCGGACGTTCGAACTGTGGCTCGAATGAGGGGTCGAAGTAGCTGTCGTGGTTGGATCCTGCGCCGTAGACGAACAGGGACTGCGCTGATGTCGTCTTCCCTGCATTCGAAATGACGACAAACTGTTACAAACTAGTAGGTACAACAATTTTATTCGCAAGACATCATATGTACAAGAAATCCTGATTGGGTGAAATGCATCACGTGGTGGCTCTGATGTCAGGCGTTTTGATAGAAATGATAAAATAACTAATGAAATCGGTAAAGAAAACAAAGTGAAAAGCTGTCAACGTTGTCCTTTTCATTGTCTTTGCTTACGTCATCAGATTCGGCGTCGCCATCGTCGTCAGCATGATCAAATTAGTTATTATCGTCTTCTTTCCACGATTATCAAATTCGCAAGTTAAGATGATGTGTCACAATGTTGAAGTACGCTAACTTTCTCAACATACGTAACATTTTTATTTCACACGTGGTATACTCACAGGACATGGCAAATTCCTCGTGAATTTCTTTCGCAGGTGAGTTGCTGTCAACGATGTGCTGACTGGGGGTCATCAGGTCATCTGTCATGTTACCATTCGCGTTTCCAAGCAACCCACTTGGCGGACCTAAGAGATACATATATTGCATATCACTAATACTGTGGTAGAACGCTCGAAGATAATGTTACACCTACATACATATCAATATATATCATGCTGAGCTATTGTTTTTGTGTGCAGATACACTTTGGAAGAAGAGTCGTATAGCTCGGATTAAGTTGATGCAGAGGTTGATGATACAGAACAATAAAGAGATCTACATACCCCACATACGTACATTATCAAGAAACAACAAAACCATATGAAGCCACCAGGCGGTGGAGATCACTTTGTTCAGGTCAGATGGATCAACGATGATTTGGGGATATGTGGTTTATACGTATAATCAAAGTTCTTGCGGTGGCTTCTCGATCTTTTCTTAACTGTGTTCATGTTTAATTACATGTTCAGTGTTGATTGGCACTCATGTCTTGTTTGTGTGTTGTCGTAGTTGTAGTTGTTGTAGTTGTTGTTGTAGTTGTGGTCGTTGTTGTGGTTGTAGTTGTGGTTGTTTTTGTTGTTGTTGTTGTTGTTGTTGTAATTATTGTAGTAGTTGTTGTGGTTGTTGTTGTAGTTGTTGTTGTGGTTTTTGTTATAGTTGTTGTTGTGTTTGTGGTTGTAGTTGTGGTTGTTTTTGGTGTTGTGGTTGTTGTTGTTGTTGTAGTTGTTGTTGTGGTTGTTGTTCTTAAGAATTATTAACATATGTACTCCTATGAATCATTACATAATTAATGTTGTTTGTCGTCCTCTCTGTGTTTCTATGGTAAATTTTTCAATACTTGTGTTTTATCATGTAATTGGTTCGTGAGTCAAACCCCACCATCCCTGCCCTTCTTATATTAAATATATCCTGCCTTTAACGTGTGGTATTTGGTTTCTTGTGCAGCCACCCGTGGCTGGCGATTCTGTCGTCGTGTGATAAGGTGACAATAACGTCGTATCGGTCACAAAAATAGCGCAATTGAAAAACACTCACTTGCATATTTGGGCCAGCTGAGTGTATAAGAGAAGGTTCCTTCGATGGCTCTTATCTTGATCACGTAGTCGTCGACGCCGTGGAAGCGGATTTCAGCTGTGCCGTTGCCTACGTTGTACGTCACAGTGACACCTGGCGAGCAAGTCGTTATATGGGTTGTGACTCATGACCGGGAATGTTACACTATGTTATGGTTACATCGTAGCTACCCTGTATTACAACAGCCAAAGCAGTTGTTGCAATACATATATAAAAAAAGCATTATTTCACACCACCTCAGTAAAACATGGTTTATTTGTGAAGCATTCAGCCAGGTACATAAATTATCCCCAAATGTTTATAATGATATCACTATTTATTGCCAGTTTCTCGTTTGTACGGTTGAATGAACTTCGGCAAAGTGGGCTATACGGATTTGACCACGCCTCGACGATTAGGACACCATTCCTTTGAATCAACTGTTCGAACCTCGAACTGAGTCTATAAGAGTTATGTTCCCCTGCCACTCAGTGTGACATAAGATATAACGTTTACATCCAGCTAGGTTTGAACTTCAGATAGTTGGTATTTAACACTTACGTGTGAATTCTTGTGTGGACAGGTCTTCGAAGTCTTGCTTGATGCCGTCAATGAAGACGTCGAGTCCGGTCCTTGGGTTAATCTGCACCTGGACCACGCTGCCGTTGGCCGCCCGCGCCGCTATGGCCGTCCACGATGTCGCTCCAATTAACTCACCTGGCGAGATTCGGTGTAGAATACAAGAATAAATACACACAAGCACATCGATAACAATAACTGAACCGTAAACTTGGGTGACCTTGGCCCATTTTTTAAAGACCGCTCTGGAAACGTTTATCCTCGGTGATAAAGCAACGAACCAAGAGGCTACCACTAGTCCACCGACAGCCCTCAAAATGATCACCATTTTGATAACAAAATTGTTCCATAGGTAGGTGTCCGAATTCTACGATTTGTGTTGGGCCAAATTCACCCCATAGGTTGGGGGTGAATTTAACCCAATATATATATATATATATATATATATATATATATATATATATATATATATATATATATATATATATATATATATATATATATATATATATATATATATATATATATATATATATATATATATATATATATATATATATATATATATATATATATATATTGAAAAAGAATGGAACGCATGCTAAGGTCCCAGGTGTCAACACAATTCTTTTTTGCTCTGGGCCAAAGTCACCCCAGTTTTCGGTACCAGCGGTAGTAGATATGGTAATTTAATAAATAACGTGTTATAATCTTTAAGAATTTTAATAAATAATGTCGATACAGTATTGTGAGTAATAATAATTGTTCTAAGACAATATGAAAAGGAGTAACAGGCAGGAAGGAAAGATGAAGGAATTCGACGTAAATTAGGACAGAGTCAGTGATAATACCATCTAAATGCAATATGCACACTATTGATATTGCACAAAACAAGTAGTCACAACAACGCTATTTGGAAGTTGTAAAGCACGTCAAATAGTGGAAGATGATCACGACATGACGATACCTCGTACGTTCCTATCTTGGGTAGCCCTTCCTTGCAGTTCAAAGTGTGCGCTGCGAATCAGCCAGAATTCGCCGAGTCCATTGAATGTGTAGCGCAGCCCGTCCAAAGTTATGATGTGTGGTTCTCCAAACGTCGTTGCTAAAATTGTGCAGACAACACTTAAGCTAGGTTTGTGGAACAACTCCAGTGGAAAAGAATAGAGTGATAGGGAATATTGCGTAACTGGTTGAACAGGAAGTCTACGTGGCATGGCATACACCAGTTATCTCGTGAAGGAGACTGGCGAATACATAATGCACTGTATCAATTATGGGATGGGGAGAAATAGAGAGATACATACATACATACATACATACATACATACATACATACATACATACATACATACATACATACATACATACATACATACATACATACATACATACATACAGAAATACAGAAATACAGAAATACAGAAATACAGAAATACAGAAATACATACAGAAATACAGACAGGCAGACAGGCAGACAGGCAGACAGACAGACAGACAGAGATAGACTTAGAGAGACGGACAGAAAGACAGACACAACGTCACTCACCAATGACTGGCGGTTCAAATCTACGGCAGTTGTCTGTCGGCCTCACTTCTCTGTACTTGTCGCAGTTGTCCGAGAATTTGCAGCACAGGAACTGCGGCCACACATCCTCGAGGAGGTGACTCAAGCGGGGAATGGATCTCTTAGCGTGAGCTCGATGCATGGTTCCGCCGCCATTTTCAAAGGGCAGAATGTCTCCAGCTTCGTCGTAGCAGCACTGTTGACCCGTGCCGTGTGCACTGTGAGAAAAGTACAGTTTCACGTTTTGTATTTGTAACAAGTTTTGAGTCACCAAGACGGTATGTATAAAAAAAAATTTCTAGTAAATATAAATAACACATTTACGGTCATGAGACGAACCTGGGTAAGGCGGTGCGAACGCAGTGGTTGGCGCCGAGATGAAGAAGTCTGCACCCAGAGCCTCCGTTTGAACAGTCCGGATCGTCCTCGAAGCGGGTGTCAAAGCTCGCCTGTCGTCTTGTGCATGGACATGCGGGTAGGTCGGTCGCAACCAATGGTCTTTGTTTCTCTGCCTCGTACCAGGTCGTACACTGAGACCCCCAAACGCTTCTCATTCGCGCTACCACTTCTGGGGTGGCCAGAGCATTAGCGCTGGCCGTTCCTGCGCTAGTTCGTCGACGGAGCTCATTCAGGTACATGTTCGCATACCACTGAGCAACGTGTATCTCAGACCACAGACTCACGTCGTTCCTAGAACAAACAATTTAACGCGTGTAAGGATGCTTGATAACACGTTGTCGTTGATGCTGCTGCCGCTGCCGCTGCCGCTGCCGCTGCCGCTGCCGCTGCCGCTGCCGCTGCCGCTGCCGCTGCCGCTGCCGCTGCCGCTGCTGCTACGAAAGGAATCATCATTGTGGAAGTTGCCGGTTTCACTGGGCGATTTGGTTTGGACTATAATTATATCGACTGGAAGCACTGTCATATTGGTATATATTCCATAGTTCTTTCGCAGTTGTTTCGTCAGCAAGCGCAGTACATGCACATTTCACTGAAAACAAACCAGTCAAGCGCATTATCACGTGACTTACGTGTTGTCACGTGCTCCTGATGCCCTAACTCTCACTGCCCCCAAGCAGTCACTGGTCACGCCCCAGTAAGAGAGTCCAGTCCTCGACGTGTAGCGTCCTACATTTGAGGCTCCACCCATTAGATGCACGACTGTCTGCACTGAAGTGTGGCTCTCGTTGTAACTATGAACATAACATATGATAAAAAGGAATGTATAGTTGAACAAACAGAACATTGCAGCTGATTACGTATCTGTGGTTTAACACAAGCAACAACGTTGGGCTGTGTTGGTGCCACAATATAGCAGCAACAGTGACGCAACTATGTCTCTGCTATTACAATTTCCCGCAGTTTAAAATATGTAATTATATTTCCTGAAGAAAATATCAGGTGATCCTGCAAAAATATAGGCATTCTACAAGAAAGTCTGATATAAAATAACACAAAAACAAAATATATCAAGGGAATATATAAATTTAAGAACTTTCTAACAGATACAATAATCTATGCCTTCTCAGAAAGAAGCTAAACACGGAGTAGCATTTGCAGTGCATATCATATACAATTATTATTAATTACCTAAATATGACGAAGTCTATGTCGACGCGTGTGGTGTTGAAAAATGTCTGCGGCCACGTGATCCGAAGCCTTTTCGTGAAGCGTCCCAACATAAGTATGTCTTTATTCACCAGTGTTACTGAATGTTGCAGGTCCCTCGCAACTGTATCAAAACAACATTGATATCAGCAAAACAAGGTATCATATCTTGAAATATTAGTTTGATAACATAAAACAGTAATAATTATGCGATTGAAATTTAGGCGTATCTTTAATGTAATAAATTCGGATAATAACGATGACTAATTAAACATTTTAATACAGTTATGTTAACAACGATAGCAGCGATGGTTTTTATTCTTCATACAAAGAATACAAATACAAAATAGATTCGCACAAAACGACGCAGTCATCCACTTACCGAGTGTGAAGAGCCCAGCGTGGCCGTAGTTATGTCCACCACCAGTAGAGGCCGCCACCGGTACTTACGGAGTGTCAAGAGCCCATAATGGTCGTAGTTATGTCCACCATCAGTAGAGACTGCCACCGGTACTTACCGAGTGTGAAGAGCCCAGCGTGGCCGTAGTTATGTCCACCATCAGTAGAGACCGCCACCGGTACTAACCGAGTGTGAAGAGCCCAGCGTGGCCGTAGTTATGTCCACCATCAGTAGAGGCCGCCACCGGTACTTACCGAGTGTCAAGAGTCCATAGTGGTCGTAGTTATGTCCACCATCAGTAGAGACCGCCACCGGTACTTACCGAGTGTGAAGAGCCCAGCGTGGTCGTAGTTATGTCCACCACCAGTAGAGGCCGCTACCGGTACTTACGTAGTGTCAAGAGTCCATAGTGGTCGTAGTTATGTCCACCATCAGTAGAGGCCGCCACCGGTACAAACCGAGTGTAAAGTGCCCAGCGTGGTCGTAGTTACGTCCACCATCAGTAGAGACCGCCACCGGTACTTACCGAGTGTCAAGAGCCCAGAGTGGTCGTAGTTATGTCCACCATCAATAGAGGCCGCCATCGGTACTTACCGAGTGTGAAGAGACCAGAGTGGCTGTAGTTATGTCCACCATCAGTAGAGACCGCCACCGGTACTTGGCCAGTCTTCAGTAGCGCAGGAAGTACGCACTGCGCACGCGTGGCGTCGATAACCGTGGCCGGTGTCACGATGTCGTCGAACTTGCACACGACATTCGAAGTATCCGAATGTCCGTCGAAACACGGTCCGGAAACTGTCACCATCAGACCACCGAGCATTGGTCCGTAACTCGGCCCTATCGCTAGAGTACCTGTTTTAACAGCGACATGGGAATTATACAAACATTGCACATGTTAATATAACGGTGCAACTGTTACGAGAATGCGAAAGAGTAAATACAAGTATCGATACCTCACATTCTGCTTAGCTGATATTTTATCATTATTAATAATAATAATGCTTAAATTCTGACAAAAGTCCATATATGTTATTACGTCATATATAATATATAATTTTTTTTTGTTTTTTGTTTTTTTTGTTTTGTTTTTTTTTGCTGACAAATGTTCATCAAGTTGATAGATACCACAATTATTGATTACTCAACGTGTCGGCTTCTGTTGTGAATTCTGGGACGACTAGTTGTTCTTCTGTTCGCCAGTTGGATTAAAGAAGCCATATGGATTAGAAAGACGACTACAAGACGATGGGGATATCGACTCATCCACGTATCGAGCGGCCTATTTGCCAAGCCAACTGGCGAACAGATGAAGAACTAGCGTTCCCAGAATTCCCGATGAAGGTTGCCGACGGCAGCCGAAACGTTGAGTAAGTAAATCAATATTTGTAGTTAGAAGGAAAACGCGATTTACAATTTTTGTCAGCTGAGTATATCAGCCGTACCTTCGCTGTTGCAGCCGCCAAACTGGACCGACACATCATCTATGCGGAAGAACCAGCGGCCGGGAAGTCCCACGTTGGTCGTTGTCTCGACGTCAACAATGGCCGCCTGACGAGAGCCGGGCACGGAGGCGAAGACAATACCGTCACCCGCATTGAAGCCCACCTGATGGGATGCAAAACAGGTCACATTACCTGCGTTTTGAAGAAAAATAAGTGTGCATGTCACAATTATGAGTTACCGAAGATTTTACTTTTTTATTTATTTTACTCAGCGATACAGTAATACGTTTTATAATGAATATAATATTGGCGTTTGAGATGAAATACAATAATAATTTGTTTAACCCTGAGTAATTAGATGAATGGAATTTCAAGTATATAAGACAAATAATTATCAAATTGGGTCATCGTTTTTCGAGAGACACGTCTTCTTTCTGAAATTCAATTCGTTTCTGCGTGTGTAGCTACTGCAAGTTACTGAGCACCAACTGCGAATTGAATGGGCTTAGAAAGTGAAACATGACCTGCACGAAACGTTATGTATGCCTGCATTGTGGTGACTGCTTAATCAATGTCCTCTTGCGAGGATCACAAAGGGGACCGTATTTATGAAAAGGATTTTTGTGCACAGCTAACGTAGATGTTTTTCCCAACGTCCCCCCCCCCGGCTACCGGCCTGTAAGACCACGTGTACACCTACTTGAGCCGGAGTGCCGCCCAGACCTGTGCTTCTGTCCCCGCCACTCGCCGTTCCGGTTGTCCACGAGATGTCGCCGTAATTGAACATCGTGAATGAATGGCGGCCATTTGTAATCAGCACGGCTTGGAACGTATTCAGCTGTTGCGACACAACCATTATTGAAGGTTAGTTTGTGCAGTCACATTCTATACGAATTATTTTTAAACAATGTAAATTAATGTATATGTGCATAAGCATATATATATATATATATATATATATATATATATATATATATATATATATATATATATATATATATATATATATATATATATATATATATATATATATATATATATATATATATATATATATATTACTCATTTTCTTATATCGAAACATGGCATGTATCAATTCTACGGATATTTTCATTTAGTATGCAACGTATGTTGTGTTGTCCATTATAAATGTCACATATTCAACATTTCTCCCATATTGAACACATATCTACGAACTCAGATACACTTACAGAAGTGGAGGTCGACCCGCCGTAGTACGTGACTTTGTGCCAGGAGACGACGAAGACCCACGTGGCCGAGAAGCCAGTGAATCTCACGAAGGCTCGTCTCACGTCGTCTGAAACCCGCTGCAAGACCGCGCTGTCCGTCGTCTCTCTGTCAGTTGTTATTTAATGTAGTTATTAATACTGATATTCCTTGACTAATACAAACGACAAATCGTAGCTTTTTTATTGTGTAATTCTACACGAGTAAATTGAATAATACAAATACGAGTATCGCTAAGATTATAATTCAAAACTATTTAATAGCTCAGCAGCAGATAGTGGTCCTGATGACCGACATTTGACGATATCAATCAGTATAATGGCACAACAAGAGCAAGCCAACTTACTTCGTGTGCGTGCGTGCGTGCGTGCGTGCGTGCGTGCGTGCGTGCGTGCGTGCGTGCGTGCGTGCGTGCGTGCGTGCGTGCGTGCGTGCGCATGTCGACATTTTTTGTGATGATAAGTTTCTTCTAATATAAAAAAACTTAATAAAAAGACATATCTCGCGAACCTATAGTAGACGCGGCCGGCGTTATTTCTAGTGTCTACGTCACCCCAGAACGGTGCAACGATTCGACGATTCCCTGACAGCGGGAAGGCGTCGGGAGTGTACTGGGATACCTCCCGGAGGAATGAAATCGCTCCGTTGGTGTTGACCTGGAAAACACGTAAATATTTCACTCATCCCAAATGACATAATTTGATGCGCAAGTAATCTGAGCAAGTAATATGAACGATTGGTTTAATAAAAGAGTGCGTACCTGGGTAAGATCATGGAAATAATTTATTTTGTTCTTTAGTTGTTTGTACCGAAAGTGTGAATAGACTCGTGTCATATAGCTTTTACAGTGGACTAAGCATTAAACACTTTTGCCCTTTTTTTGCCAAATGTCAACTGCGTTCAGTAGAAAAAAATTTAGCATGGCGTCCTGGATCCTCGATATGTTTAGTTTTTGGCCGAATGAAAAATGTAATTGCGGAAGCCGTTTTAGATAGCTAAAAACGGTCATCACAGCCTCAAAAAACGTTTCAGAACACGCCCATCTCCCAATTATAAGACATAAGTAACAAAGCAGGGATGTTATTTAATTAATATTCGTGAGTCTGGTACACATTATTTTCCATACGTTAATCAAACGTATCCTTCAAATTTAAATGAATTAAACATTGATGCTTCTCTTATAAGAAAGCATAAAAAGGCATACAAGGCAAAGCGTCTCGGTGGAAGGAAGACTGTCTAAACAACAGGACACAAAGCGTGGTACCGAACGGCACTAAGTCAGGGTGGGCATACAGGGCAATGCGTCTCAGTGGAAGGACGACTGTCTAAACAACAGAACACAAAGCGTGGTTCTGAACGGCACTAAGACAGAGTGGGCCCCTGTCCTGAGTGGGGTCCCTCGGGGAACAGTCATTGGCCCGCTACTTTTCATCCTACATGTCAATGAGATATCGGACCTGGCAAAGTGTAGCATCAAAATGTTTGCTGGCGACACAAAGCTGTACGCACCAATAAAAAGCCAGGCTGATCAAGAACAACTGGAAAGCGACGTTGACACCTTGGAAGAATGGACAAGAGATTTGCTATTAGATTTCAGTGCGGACAAATGCAAGCTGATACAAATAGGGAGACCAGCACCCGTAACCTACAAAATGACCAGTAAGCCTTGAGCCAGAGTGGAACTCATGACATCACAAAAAAAGATATAGGAGTCTGGGTCACCAGTGACCTGAAGCCACCAGTTTAATGTCAAAAAGCTTCAAAGATGGCTCTGCAATTTCTTGGTATGGTGAAGAGATCGTTTAAACACATGGATAGACAATACTTTGTAACAATGTAACGAGCGTACATCAGACCATATCTTGAGTTCCGTGTGCAGGCATGGAGCTCATTTCTAGCAAACTACTTCGATAGCTTAGAGGAAGAACAGCGCAAAGCCACTAAACTAGTGCCCAACATCGCCAAGCTCGCATACGATGAAATATTAAGACACCTGGGATTATGTGTTCAATATGTGACTACTAATTGTACTACCGACGTCAGAGAGGAGACTTAGTCGAAACCTACAAAATATTAAATGGATAAGACCACGTCGAGGCTGGAAAGCAGTCAGCTTGGACTTACCAGAGGACACACAAAGAAGATATTCAAACAGAGCGCTAGGCTCAAGATTAGGCACCGTTTCTTCTCGCTTAGGGTTATTGACCAATGGATTGGACTTCCTCAAACAGAGGTTCATGCCAAGACAATCTCGCAATTCAAAGCCAGATTAGACCAATAGTGGCGCAGCCTGGGACGCGGGTACCAACAAAAGCCAACGGCCTAAAATAAACCATTAACCTGTAAATGTAAGTGACTGCTACAAACATCAGTTAGTACCAGTCACGCGTACTTACGTATAGAGATTCGTGCGGTACATCAAAGTAGGGGAACGGCGTGGATATCGGAATCACTCCCGTACTACCGTCGTCATTCACGGGGGCCGTCCTGTCCCCCACCCCCGGGCCGTACGGGTAGAAGTGTGCCGGGGCTGGAAGAGGCGCTGCCGTCGCGGTCGCTGAGAGCAAGGCGCCGAGCGCCAGCAGTGCCGTACCAAGTTCCAGTAGGAACATTCTCTGGCCGTCTGAGAACTGCCGTCGGGGGTCACTGGCGGGAGTTATATAGGCTCCAACGGGGAAGTCGTCGTGACTGCGCAGTTGCATGGAACAATGCCGCGCTGTGTTACTTGACGTCACTCGACCAACTGCTTGTGTATTCGTTCGTTGTTCCATTCTTTAGAGATGACACGTGACATGCATAGGATTGGCTGCCAAAATTAATGGTTTCTGCGTGCTTGCGTGCATGCGAGCGTGAGTGCGTGCGTGTAGGCACGACTGTACTTTTTGCGAGATGCATATATGTCAGCATAGCATATATGACTCACGATAACATATATCGAACTTTTACAAAAAATCTTTAAAATACGGATTTCAACTCCTTGGTGATTTAACGGTCCGCTGTGACTAATTGACCACTCGGGCAGTGCGACTAAAAGACGACTGTTTCATTCTGTGCAGTCCGTCGTAGTCGCCGATTACATCAATGTTTTCTCTGTGTTTATATCTTGCGTGGTAGATGGATTCTATTTGTGCGGTGAAACCTTTGTTGCCCATGTCACAGGAAAAAGTAGCAGACGACTAGAGCACTTCGAGTTAGAGGACCATTTCAGAACTGCGGCTATGAAAACCACATAAGCACTGCGATTGAGAAGATCACTAACATATGGTAGCTAAGATGATTATCCATGTATTGTGATCACGAGGACCTCTCTGACACAGCGACTAAAATATCTACTATGTCGTTGTGACTATGAGGACATCTGTGTCATTGTGATCATTCAATGTGACTAAGATGACAACTCAATGTGACTAGGACAATCATTATGTAACTATGAGGATTATTATATCATTGTAACTAGGAAGATCGTTATGTTATTATGTTTAAGAGGATCGCTATGTCGTTGTGATTAGGACAACCACTCTGCCACTGTGACTAGGCGGATCAGTATGTCACTGTATTCAAGAGGACCACTCTGACATTTTGACTAGGCGGATCAGTATGTCACTGTATTCAAGAGGACCACTCTGACATTTTGACTAGGCGGATCAGTATGTCACTGTATTCAAGAGGACCACTCTGACATTTTGACTAGGCGGATCAGTATGTCACTGTATTCAAGAGGACCACTCTGACATTTTGACTAGGCGGATCAGTATGTCACTGTATTCAAGAGGACCACTCTGACATTTTGACTAGGCGGATCAGTATGTCACTGTATTCAAGAGGACCACTCTGACATTTTGACTAGGCGGATCAGTATGTCACTGTATTCAAAAGGACCACTCTGACATTTTGACTAGGCGGATCAGTATGTCACTGTATTCAAGAGGACCACTCTGACATTTTGACTAGGCGGATCAGTATGTCACTGTATTCAAGAGGACCACTCTGACATTTTGACTAGGCGGATCAGTATGTCACTGTATTCAAGAGGACCACTCTGACATTTTGACTACGAGCACCAGTTTGTCACTGTGACTAATAATATGCCGTTCCTATGTAACGGTTGTGTGACGCCTATTCTTGACCCGTTTCATTTTCTAAAACGAATGCTCAAGGCTGAAATTGGTACCCATCGGCTCGACATGCATACGAAATGCACCCCTGACACGCTTATCAAGGATCAACTTATACATGAAGTGTTCTCTGCATATATCAACGCCTTCTTTGTCTGTGTAACCGAGATTCAGTTGAGCAACATGCATTTTTTTAATGGTGGTTACCTTCGAGCACGTAAATAACCTAGCTTAGTCATCAATTAGTTTGTCAATTGTGACGCTGCCACGTAGTAGCATAACAGGTTATTCGTGTAAATGCATTTGATCCCAAAGCCATGGGGACGTGACCCCAAAAAAAGGTTTTGTGGAGGCCCCAATAAAAAATAGTTTGTGGAGGCCCCTGGGCAACTGCACTGAATAAGGAGTTGAATGGAGCTGCAAATTAAAAAAACAAGCTACATTTTCACGCGTCATCCGCGAATTTCACTTGTCAAAAACAACACAATGGCCGCTGACGGAGATAATTTGAGAGGAACTTGAACAGCATTCATTGTTTTTTTTCGATAAACTTGATCATCTAGTGAACCTGCCTCAAGTCTATGTGCATTCACACTAGGCCTAGGCCCGGCTCGGGATATTTCGCAGAGGCCCGGCCCGCAGGCCACGGCGGGGTGAAACTTTCTACAGACGATGGAAGGGCACAGACCACAGTTATTGTTCCCATTGGTGTCAAATGTTAACTTTTGCATTATTGAAATTTTAACACTAGCAATATGTTCCAATGTTCTGAACGGTTTGGTGAAAATCACTTAACTCCTGCTCTTTAAATCATGTCGCAAACGTGCTTACCCACCAAATGACCAGATTTCGCAAAATACTAATACGCCTACGGTGTTTCGATAACTTCACTACCAAAATACTAATACGCCTACGGTGTTTCGATAACTTCACTACCAAAATACTACTACGCCTACGGTGTTTCGATAACTTCACTACCAAAATGCCTACGCGTTTTCAAATCTACTTCATACTGCAACATCTCAATGCCAAATGTCCGCCATTTTAAACGTTTCAGCTTTCTTGGCTGAATACGGTTACCTCTTGTGGCAAATAAAATCATTGCCATCGGCTAACTTGCGTATGGCAGTTACTTGTGGCAATGTCTCACGTTGCTATGTTAGAAATGCATTGCTTTATAATGCATGCCTACGATTTATACCTTGTTGTTGCCTGTCCGAAACATGAAAGACGTTGCTAGGCGTAAACAACTCGAACACGAAATTCCAGTGCTGTCGAGTTACTGGTTTTCGGCGAGTGCTTTTCGAATCCCGCCATCCACCAATGGTTTCCTTTTATATTGCGGTGGGTCGATTGGCCGCCCTAGTCCTAGTCCAGTATTTTGCCATTTATTAATTGTGAAGTTTATCGAAGAACATATTGTATCTTGTGTACATTTATGTTTCATCTGTGCGATCCTTGAAGCACTCTGTGCATTTGCAATTAATAAAAATTAATGTAATGATCTTTTACAACTGTTCTTTTGTGCCTAATTAGCAAACAAGCCATCTAGCCTCAGCAGGATATAAGGTTATGTAATCGCCTGTAATATAAGTTATTGTGTAAATAAGACCTTTTATCAGTTTCGCTGTTCAAGAGAAGTATGCTTTTGTTACATTTAAATATGACCTATAAGTGTGGATAGTACATTGTGTGAAACCTTGTCATGTGGTTCTTTCGGACGAGGCAGTAAACAAGTGAGTTGGCGCTAAAAATAGTAACACTTTTCGCTCATTCTCTGGTTGTCCGCCAGGCGCCCTTATCGTGTAGCAAACATGTGATGTAAGGAATCAAACAAACAATAATAGTTGCGTTTAGTGGAGCAATATCTACAACTACTCTCAATTCACAACTATTGATAATAAATCTTAGTTGCAGACTCGACTGTAAATATTAGTTTATATGTACTTATTTATCATCTGACAATTACTGCTACTTTGGATTTTGTTTCTATTTGTCAAATACATAAAACGTTGGATACGGCATTATCTAAAGAAAATGTTTACTTACTATGACCTATGCATATATAGTATGCCTGTGCGAAACAACGGAAAAGCTAGTGAACATACAAACTACACTGGTTCAGTTAATGGAAAAATCCTTTAATGCGTCCACACAAGAATATTGAAATCCTGACTACGTGTTAAAACGTTAACTAATCTACAGAGTCCGTAGTTCGCTTGTCGTTCCATCCCGATTCACGCTGCTATTAATGTTCTGATCTTTCTGGAACAGGGACTCGGACAAAGACATCTATTTTTAAGTCGTACCAACACCAGACACTGCCATCGCAGTAAACAACGTAGTCTACAATATATATTTATATTAGTCCAGGAGCTCGTCTCAAAGGCTGCAAAAGGAGCGCCACCACTTCCAAATTCTTCAAATTACGTTACCACAAAGACCAGTGTGCTTGCCCACTCGATCTTGTCGCATCCACACAAAACGCGGTTATGACGCCTAACGTCATTAGTCCTTTCACTGGATGCTAGTGTAATCGTTCTGGGTCTCATTTCTTTAGAACATGATGAGCATAGGATGGGTTGGCCAATGAAAACATTGGACTAGATTACATTATCTTTTTTATCACGAAACGTCTCAAGTGAATATAATACAATTCTACGAGGAATGCGTTTGTCTAGTCGCGCGAATAAAGCTCGTCGCACCAACACAAAAGACGAGGCTTCATGCAAGCACCTCGGTTGAAACCTGCCACTACATTTCACTACAGTAAAATCGATGATATATCGCTCAAAACCATTCAGACGAGCCCCGTGTGTGGCCTCTTGCACTCTTGTGGGGAAAACTTGGACGTCGTTATTTTCTCACAATCACACACGGGCGTCATAGATGCGTAGATCAGTACGTACTGAGAGGCAACACGTGCTCCACATCCTGGAACCCGTGTGTACGTGGGGTGTGTATCATGCCCTTAGCAGTCAGGTCCAACACTCTTAGATTTCACCCCTTGCCAAACATGTGTATTGAACACCAAATTAACTTCTTTAGTTTCTCCGAGAAGCATTCAGGCGCTCTGTAGTTGCTGCATAAAATATATTCGTACTCACAATTACACCATTGTCGTGTTGTCATACAGCTGGTTGAACTGGGGCAAAATGGAATGCACCAAATTGGCCAAGCTTCGAACGCCAGCAAAATTATTGAAATCCCAGTGTTCTGAATAAGAGCCAGGATAGTTTTTACATCGACAGCAACTCTGGTTATATCTTTGAACAATTATACCAACTCTATCGGTCTTCAACACCCGACTGACACGCCCGATGTCAGTACGCCGATGAAAACTGAGACAGCCTGTCGACATTTGCGGAGACAGAACCAATTTCCTGAGAGGTAAAATCTATATAAAATGTTGCTATATTAATATTATAATGTTTAAATAAATTATTAAATAACGGACAAGTTTAAAATGTGTACCCAGTCACAGTTGGCATATTCCTCAGTGGAAGTACCTTAAACAATATTATTTTTAATGAGATTATTGAACTAATCAGTGTGTCTATGTGTTCATATTATGTTCGGAAGAGTTCCGAAGAGGTTCGAACACAACGTTATCGGCTGGTTTTCACACAGGTGTTACCATCATGTTGTACCATAGCTATTCGGCATCTAGAACCCCCCCTCACACACACACACACACACACACACACACACACACACACACACACACACACACACACACACACACACACACACACACACACACACACACACACACACACACACACACACACACACACACACACACACACACACACACACACACACACCTTTAGATATGGTGGCTTTGTGATGCACGGGGGAATATGTTTATCCAATCGAGCAAGTGAATACTCGTCGCACCAGCACAAAACGCTGTGAAATCTGACGGCGTCTGTCCTTCGTCACATCTGTCACTTCGTCGGCGTGTGTAATCTTTCGTTTTTTACTTCTTTAGAAATGGCGCACAGGACTGGTTTTCCAAATAGAAGGAAGTTGGGACTACATTACACTTCCTGGTTTGGTGTTTCTTTATTTCTGCGTTCGTGCGTGCGTGCGATGACGTCAGTGTTTTAATGACACCAGATATGACTACGTAGTTCTATTACTTCAGGACCACCCAGACCATGTGATTAAGGGACCACGCGAACCCTGTGATTAAAGGACCATCAGGAACCTGTGATTAAAAGACCATTGACTATAGAGCTGCTCGAGCACTGTTATTGAACTGACTACCAAATGACAAGCAAGTTTCAGCAGCAAGGACTCGGTCAAACTCGTCTACTTTTAAAAATTAACAGCGTTAACCATCATTCGTTTTTTCCATCGCAGTAACATATAATAGATACGCCTTCAGAGACTCGTCTCGATGTCCACAAACAACGCCGCCACTTCCTAATTCATTACATTTCTAAGAGCAACGTCTGTACCAGGCTGGCAAGTTGTCGCTCGTCACACCAACAAAAAAAGACGCGGAGCCACGCAATTGTATCGGCGTAAACCTGCCACTCCATTTCGCAATACCATATAATAGATACGCCTTCAGAGACCCGTCTCGATGTTCACAAACAACGCCGCCACTCTTCAAGTTACATTTCTAAGAGCAACGTCTGTAGCCAGGCTAGCAAGTCGGCGTTCGTCCCACCAACAAAAAAGACGCGGAGCCACGCAATTGTATCGGTTTAAACCTGCCACTCCATTTCGCAACATAACAATCAGTGATATATCAGACAAAACTCGTGACGCGAGTTCTGTGCGTGGCCTTTAATTTGATGTAATGGTAATGTGATGCACAGTTTCTCCGGGCATGTCTAACAATCAAACTGGCGCTACTGGATTATTTTCTAAATACTAGTCACAATCAAATTAGGTGCTATAATAATTCATGCATTTTTTCTTAAAAAATTGGTGTAATTTTAATTAGTGAAACGTTTCAGAGGGACAAAGCCAAGACCTTTCGCTGTGTCATGTGGTTTGATTAACGTGGAGTTGAATACAATGTACGTTTACAGCCAATGTTCTGATCGTCCTGGAACAATGACTACGGCAAACTCGTCTATTTTATTAATAGTAATGACAATAGTAACCATTTCTATAATGGAACTGCGGTAAAGAATGTTGCCTACAATAGATATTATTTCAGATTATGCGTAGCCAGGGGCTCATGGGGATGGGTTGTACATAAAAAAAATCGAAATTCCCCGGCAGGTGGCACTATTACGAGGGAATCTATGTGAACATTTGACGTAGACGGGAAACAGTAAATTGTCCCATGTTGTATCGAATAAACCCATGGAAATCGATGTCCTGTGTATGGGCTTAGAACGGAATGTGCATTAGAAATACATATCAGAGAATCAACCCGGTTGTTTTTTTCTATGAACTAAAAAATATGCTAAGCAATTTCTTTATTATCTGGTAATTAGCCAACGAGTGTATCTAAACATACGGTAATAAACAGGTTCATGCGTTCAATCTCCGGTTAGCCCATTGAACCTTTCGTGTTCCAACATTGCTGTAAAGTACATTTCATGTATGTTAGTTCACTGTTACCTCTGTCTGTTTCACAAATTTGCGTAGAAGGCGCTAGAATCCTTCAAGACGCCACATAATACAAAGACCCACGCATATACTGGTGTACCGACCGTCGTTTCGCGCACACTAATAAACTGACCACGCTATCCCTTGGCACATTTTTACCAGCCCTGCCATTACACAAAAACAATTTACAGCGAGAATATCAGTTATATTACAATTGCAAAAACAAATTATCTACAACTAGCAAAGTTGTTCAGCGTTGCACGTGAGAAAAGGCAGCTAGTGCAAGGTCATCGCACTACCCAGTCCTTGCACTACCCAGTCCTTGCACTACCCAGTCATTGCACTACCCAGTCCTTGCACTACCCAGTCCTTGCACTACCCAGTCCTTGCACTACCCAGTCATGCTTTGGCAAGGCAATGCCAATGGCAACGATACATACAACTGCCAGTTATATGCTAACACTTATTTGTATCAATGAATATATTTAAAGTAGTTTTGATATTTTATGTATATTTAATTTGTTTCATGATCATTTTCTTACTTTTACTTGCATTACTAATTATATTTAAAGTAGTGTTATACAATATTTTAACATGTTTATTTTGTTTGCATTTCTTTTTTATGTTTAGCATTTGTGTAGACTACTCTTAGTATAATTATTCTCTTAGCAACTTATAGCCTGTAAATTACTATTGTGTATGTAAAGCGCCTAAGAGCAATATCGATTGATCGGGTGGGATATAAGTACTTTTATTAGTAGTAGTAGTAGTATCACGAATCGTTAGTACCGTATGAATACACTTAAATGTGGACGTTTGACGTAAATCACGTAACTCACGTCACATTGAACGTAACTACGAATTCATTGCATAATCTACGTCAAATGTTTACATAGATTCCCTCGTAATAGTGCCACCCGCCGGGGAATTTCGATTTTTTATGTACAACCCATCCCCATGAGCCCCTGGGCACGCATAAAAAAATCAGCCCTGTGCATGCGAAAGTAGCGTAGCTATGAGGGAACAGACAGACAGACATACAAACTAACACAGTTATTTTAACTATATATGTACCTCTATTTCGCACGGCTCGTGCTGAATACGTGTGATAAGCGAGTGAACTGCATTTAATGCTATGGGTTGTTCCTTCATTATCAGAAATGTAGTATTTCATTTTATGGGATCCCAAAGACACACAAACCGTTTCACAGCAGGTGTTACAAAGCAAAAAAATGGCTCTTACAACACCAGAGTGGTATTTAGTACATTCGGTAAGACATAGATAAGTAAACTTTGCCTTACTAGATTCATTATTAAGACATTTCAACACGAGTATATCTCAACCAACCATCAGAACGAAGAGACACCAGAAAGCAGCAGTTAAGTGCAATCCATACAGGGCAAATGAGAAGGCATAAAAAACTCTGAAAATAGCCTTCGTTTGAAAGGGAAAGATTGTGAACCGTTAAGTATTAGACGGTATGGCAGTTGTGGCTCAGGACACAGGAAATTTGTGTGGGTGATAGATTCCACACAGTGCGACGCACTTAGCACAGAAGGATATAGAAGAAGATTAAGACATGAGTATGTAAACTTCTCCCCACAGCCTTGTCTTCTATGCCCGCCACTAACCCATATACTACTGGTTAGCTACTTGGTTAGCTATTTTGTTTTAAAGGTAAAATTACGTTCTTATATAGCGCGGTATCCAGTCCGTATGTCCGCTCAAAGCGCTTTACACTTCACCCCCTGGTAAACCTTTTCATTCAAAGGCCATCTCAACTTCTCTGGGAAGCATTCAACCACGCTACAATTGCGCGAAGACTATTCGTTCACATTTCCACCACTGTCTGTATTACCAGGTACTCATTTATACAGCTGAGTGAACTGTGGCAACGTGGGGTGATCAAACTTGCCAAAGGTTCGAAGCGACCGCAGTGGGATTTGAAACCGGGTTCTCTCGATTGAGAGGCCGGCCTTCTAACCGGTATGCCATCGTGACTCACAAAAATGGTAATGTCGTACGAGGCTGGCTCTGTTATTCCAGCTCTATCCATTAAGCATAACTGCAACGTCATGGTTAGTCATGTTGATCTGCACGTATGCCATAAACAACATTCATATGCCCTGTTCAGTCGAGTACAGCAGACATGTCCTGTTCAGTAGAGTCATTACATAACCGACATGTTCTGTTCAAATAATTACTTTCACAACACACATGCATTGTTCAGTAGAGTGCTTACATAACCGACATGCCCGATTGAATAGAGTACTTGCTCTGTTCTGGGCCACAGCAGCCACTCCGTCTAGTGTTTTACATTGGGTAAAACACGAGAAAATCAACATGTAATGCTTCAGTAGTTAACACCAGTCATCTTGATAGTTTGAAGTGGGGGTAGGCGAGGATATAGAGAGTTGGCGCCCGATGATGAACCATTAGGCAAGTTTTATCATACGTTTTCAAATTCGAAATAAGACGGTGGTTTTTATATGGTTTTTAGCTGTAGCACAAATGTTTAACGATCTAAAAGGTAGCATTGTCTTCAATTCAGTGGTAGAATGTGTTGTGTCCTTATAACGTCGACTCTAAAGACCCATAGTTCAGAGCACGCAAAAGCCGATTTACACACAGGGTGCAATGAAGCACGATTGACGTACGTAGGTGGTCGGGTATCGGTGACCGCACGCATTGTTGACCGCGGCAATTTTCTCACTGAAGAGACGCGTCATTAAACAAGTCGTTTGGGATCATCATAAAACGCCGTGACATCTGTAAGTAATGTAAGTAATATGCCCTTCTTCACAAACGACTGCGTATGCATGTCCATTGTCTCGCTTCTTTAGAAATGACACTTAGAATGCATAAGATTGGATGCCCAAAATAGAACGGTGGACCGGATTACACATTGTTTGCCACGCAAGGGCCTTGGGGGACCCTGTGTTATATTGGTGTCACCTCAAGCAACAGTAGCTTTCTCTAGGAGAAGCAATGTCATAATTGTTGAGGACCAAAGGTGTACGTCAACAACTACCATCGGTAAAGACATTACAAAGGAGGAAGAGGAAGTGTCTACACAGGCCTGTTTATAGTGTAATACTGCTTCCTTCTCCTCTATTCAGAAACTTAATAAGGTTAATTTTAGCCGAAGGTTTGATAGGCTGATATGAATAATTTAAGTGGTCACATGGTATTCCGAAATAACCCGTGGAAATAGTTGTTCCTGTTTGTGAGCTTAGAAAAGTTGTGCACTAGAAATGCCTTTCAGATATCAACCGGTTTGGCTATGCTATGTCCACAGACTAAAATTAGATATTAAGCATTTAACGTATTTTGTTGCATTCCGCACACGACTGTTAGTAGACATATGGCAGTAAATATACGGGAACAAACAAACACTCACGTGGACTAAATCAACGTTGTATTGAACAAACGTTGTTTTTGTTAACATTGTTAGTCGAATCTAGTGGCCTTGAGCACCGACTAGAATACGATGAGGTTTTTGTAAGTAAGTAAGTTAGACAATAAAACTATAGTAATACAGTTAATTGAATCGTTCATTGCCAAATCGTTTACTTTCCAAACTATGAAGAGGTGACAGATCAGAAATACTTCGTATGGATGTTACTTTAACCAACCGAGTTTCTGTAATACATTCAATTTTGCAATATCCAGTACAACAATCGTTTAGTGAACCAATCTACGTAGAAAATCGTTTTACATTCCCGTTAACCAAATATAAAAAATATGTGCACTCTTTCAATGAAATATTATCTGTTTTGTCATTAGCGGGTATAAGATAGTGTGTCTCGTTTGAAGCAACCTATACTTGGATATCTTTATTATTTAAGTATATTTTATTTAGTTTAAGCCATTCACTTCATGTTCGTCAACTCTGTGTTTACCATGTAATCAATGTGAGTATTCTCATTATAAATTTAATTGATAGGCATAGTAAATAGTACAGTGAATAGTATAGTGCATGGCATAGTACGCGTTTTAATTACGCTAAATGGCTTACCTGCATTTAGGAAGTCATTTATGTATAAAATAAATAGTAAGGGTCAAAAGATAGCACTATGAAGAATACATACCTGATTAAATTCTTATGTCATAACAATTTAACATATTTAGCTAAATGGTATCGAATGTTTTATAAGTCTAACATAGGCTTATATTTACTAGATTAACGTGATTATCCATAGTTGTTTGTAATCTATAAATTATATAGCTGCCAATTGGGTGGAGTGTTTGGTCCGAAGGCCATGCTGACGTTCACAAAACAATCCATGTTCTTATAATAAATAGCATTGATTGTATATAATGTTTTCAAATACTTTGTGAGAAAACATGCAAATGTTATATTAGTCTGTTGTTGGTAAATTTGGTAACGTCACTATTCTTGAATAATGATGATTGTTTGACTTGATACTTGTTTGGAAAGACTCATGCTCTGTCTGGAGAGCGAAAGTAAGCAGATTCCTAACGAAACCCATGATTGATGTAGATTCTGTACCCTGATAGATGGCGACACTCGATCGGAATCTATTTGATATCTAGGACGAGAAGCCAGTAAAAAAACGGATTGATGCACAATTTCAATAAAAAATATGGATATCAACCAAATCAAAACGAGTCGTCTGATATCGGTCTCCATACATCCATTGTATTTGTTCAGACAATTTTACCTGCGAAGCGAGCGTCAGTCAGAACAGTGGCGCCATACGGCGGCGTACCAGAAACCAGAAATGCGCATTGGCACACTACCCGACAGTGGCGCCACTCAGCATATCACCACTGTCACAATTATAAATTATATTATGATTATAAATTCAAAATGGACTGTTACGGAGTGATATGATACGTTATTGCAACAGGCAGTTGAGTAACCTGACATAGTTTCAAACGAAAACGAACGTTATTGTGTTTCTAGACACATTTTGAATACTATCCACAATGGTATGCAATTGAAACTCAGATATTTCTTGATAAAAATTAGGAATTTAACAAATGAAATAAAGTGTGCAGAATCTGCACATCAAATGTAACTTGTGTTAGTTGTGAAATGATTAGTAGCGCCGCTGTAGGGGAGTGTCACACTCCCAGACAGGTACGCCGCACATCATATCGCCACTGCCTCAACTTGATTATAAATTCAATGAACAGTTGCGGAGTGGTATGACGTAATGGTTGTCTGGGCAACGACATTGTTGTTTTCGACTTATTAGGTCATTGCAATAGACCATTGAGTAACGTAACATAGTTTAAAAAAACGAAAGTTATTGTGTTACTAAACACATTTTAAAAACTATCCACAATTGCATGCAATTGAAGCTGATAGCTTTCTTGAAAAAAATTAGGAGTTTACCAAATGAAATAAAGATGTGTAGAATATGTACATTAAATGTAAGTTGTGGCAGTAGGGAAGTGATTAGTGTCGCTACTCGTTTGCAGTTTGCGTTGGCTTGACGGTTAGCAACTGATCATATCACCATTGCCACAAACATCACCTCTGCTACCACTGTGATGCCCATTAGAATGTGACTGTGGAGAAGATCACCAAACGATGCAACATTTACTAGAACATATTATGCTACTAGAGCCTTGCAGACCAAACGACTTCGCAATTTAGATTTGGAAACCTTTTTTTCACTTGTTAAATTCGTAATATTTATCAAGATGTCTCCCAATTTCAATTGAACATTTCACCAGTAACACGATAATGTCCATCTATTGTGCACTATTACAAGTTCACAATGGCCAATATTCACATGCGCATTAGCACTATATTGACGTCCCACAGCCGTGGTTTCATTCTTAGCTAACAGGTGTCAATAGCATATAGGATGGAACGGATGAGATGCTGGCGGATTGCGAGGCCCGGGGCAGGCGCTTGGCGCACCTGATGTCCTACGGTGGCACCAAGTAGCGGATAGTGATAACACTATTGTAGCGGAAAAAACAATCGCTGAATGCTGGACTTATTCCGGAAGAGTACTGATAAAAGCAATCAGTGGAGTGATCAAGGAAATCCACGCGATCATAAACTTAGACAATGTGTAAAGTTACTCTTTGATGCACCATTTGTGAGTTGTTACATCGAACAGCGTATTTGCGCAGTCCATTGTTAAGTAATATAATTATCATTAACGCATATTTATTTTCACATGTATATTTGGGGTAACATAACTTGTAATGCAAAATCATTATTTGCAGTGTTTTCATAATGTCATTCCAATGGGAAGACCGGGCTGGATACGATACGTCTCATTTCTAATGTTTTTGCGGTTTTTTTTTTCTATTTTTGTTTTACTCTTATTGTTGCATAGACATGTATGGTGACATGTATGATGACATGTATGGTGACATGTATGGTGACATGCTACACAGAATGGAGAATGCTAGTTTCGGATCACTATGGTAAAATAAGGCTTTTCGATTTATAGTAGTAAATATGAATTTAAAGAATGTTAGCTAACGAATCATTTCCCCGTTTTTCCTCCTTAAGGAGGTGCAAACGTTAATTCTTTACTTAATATATTACAGCTAAATGAGGCAACTGATGACGATATTCAACCAATACGTAATTCCTCCTATTATGATGTTGACAATTTTAAATTACTAGCACAACGAAATAACGAAAGGTTTAGTATACTAAATACAAATATAGAATCTATTAAAACAAAATTCAGCAAAATTGAAGCTTACTTAGAGGAACATAGCCAGATAAAATTTTAAGTTTAGTTTAATATGTTTACAGAGATGCTGGCTGTCATATAACGATGATTTATCACATCTACAAATCGATGGGTATCTTTGCATTACACAAGGCAAAATCTGTAGCAATAAAGGTTTAATAGTCATTTATTTAAACAAATTAAACAAATTTAGCTTTAACATTATGTCGTCGCTAAATCAGTTTCAACACTGGGAGGACAATTTTTCAAAATAACTGATGGTGGGCTCTTAAAAGACATTATAATTGGAAATATTTACCGACCTCCAAGAGATCTCAGTGAAAATTATAAAGAGTGTTTTAGCGAATTCACGACAATTGTCTCATCCTTTGATAAAACAAAATGCGACGTTATGATTGCTGATGATTTCAATATAAACCTTCTTAAAATAAAAGAAAAAGAATTTTTTGGGATTACACTCCCTACAAGATTTTCAAATAGTAATGGAACTCTAATAAATAAACTCATTTTGTAAATTAACCGATCCTACAATAACACCAAAATCAGGTACTCTAACAAAACAATTATCGGACCATCAGCCATGTTTTACCTTTTTTTACAGTTCCCCATAGAGAACCATCACCAAAACATATTAAAATTAACATCAAATCAAGACAAAATCAAGAAGCAATTTCCAAATTCATAAATTAAATAACCTTATCAGACGTTTACAACAAACTAAATCAATCGCCTTCTGTTGACTAAAACATAAATTATAATATCTTACATGACTCGATCACATACATAAAAAACAAACACATGCCATGTAAAATAGCTAAATTCAAAAATATACAAGCACAAAAAATCAGCATGGATTACACTTGGCTTGCTCAAATCAATACGATGCAGAGACAAGTTATATAAGACACTCAAAATGACAGCCTGATTCACCAGAACATTTTGTAGCTCGAACTAATTTGACAACGAACAACAGCATACTTAAAAAAGTATACGTACAGACAAACAACTGTATTATGAGTCTTGTTTTAACAAGTTCAAAAATAATATTAAAAAACATGGGAAACTATTAATGATATTCTGTCTAGAACATATGAAAAGAACACCTTCCCAAAATCCTTTTTATAAAACGAATAAATCATACTAAATAAGACGGTTATTGCAAATACGTTCTTTATCAATATTGGCCCCAATCTAGCCAAATAAATCATTAATCCTATAAATAAATTTTCAGATACTATCTAAATGAGCAGTATAGCAATTCACTTAATTTTGAATGTATTGATGAAGATGCGATTTCTAAAACAATAGATAATATGCAACCACAAACAAAATGTGGGTATGATGGTATTTCTTCAAGATGTTGTGTTAAATTAGTTAAAACTGCGATAATAAAATCATTAACACTAATTACAAACCAAATATTAGCTACAGGTATCTTCCATGATAAACATAACATCGCTAAGGTAATTTTTAAAAGGTGACAATAGCCAAGTCGGCAATTACAGACAAATATCACATTTACCAGTTATGGCAAAAGTAGTTGAAAAAATAACTTACACCCAGCTAGATTTCCTTTTTTAAAATGCAAAATCTCTTGTTTGAAAACCAATGTGGATATAGAACGGAACATAGCACTGAATTGGCTGCCCTTGAAATAACCGATAGAATAATTTGTAGACAAGAATTTGCCATCCAGGCCAAAGGCCCAGATGACAAGTGGCCAATGAAGCCATTGGCTTATCGAGAGTCCAACAATGTTCATCTACGTGTAAACCGCCCTCCTGAGATATGTGTCTACACCGATCCTTTAATAATTTTACCTCATGTCATCAAGTTCTGCTATCTTTCTTGAGTGAGAAAAACATATTTCTACCAATATTTTCATATCCATTCAATATCTGAAAAACTTCAATTTAATCTCCTCTTAACCACGGTGTTCTTCATAATAAGGCCTCTCAGTTCTGGAATAGTTTTAGTTGCTCTCCTCTGTATGCCTTCAAGCGTATCTATATCCTTCTTACGATATGGTCTCCACGCTTGTATACAGTATTCTAAATGAGGCCTAACTATTGCTTTATACAGAGGTATAATTAGCTTGTTTCCCTTGTATGTTATGTTTCTCCTAATCAACCCAATAATTTGATTACCCTTTGAAGCTGCAATACCACACTGTTTTTAAACTTTCATGTCAGCTATTATTGTAACTTTTAAGTCCTTTTCTTTTACAGTAGTACCCAGAACTGTATCTCCCATTTCATAGCTTACATCCAAGTTCCCATGTCCTGTATGTAGGCATTTACATTTCCCAAAATTTAACAACATCTGCCATTTCTCAGACCATTTCAATAATCTAACTCGATCGTTTTGTAAATGCTGTTTATCAATGTTGTTTATCAGTGTTAACTTTTCTAAACACTTTTGTATCATCCGCAAATTTCAGTACGTTACTTGTTATGATGTCTTCCAAATCACTGATATATATTAAGAATAATAAAGGTCCTAATATTGATCCTTGTGGCACCCCACTCAAAACTGATTTCCAATTTGAAACTTCTCCATCTACTACAACACGCTGTCTTCTATCAGTCAACCATTGTTCTATCCAGTCAATTATTCCATCCCCGATACCATGGGCTTTTGATTTAAGTAGTAATCTTTGATGTGGCACTTTATCAAAAGCTTTCTGAAAATCTAAGTAGATAATATCTACTGGCGATCCCACGTCTATCCACTTAGTGATTTCTTCCAAAAACATAAAGTATTTGTTAAGCATTACCTCGCTTTTAGGAATCCATGTTGAGATTAATTTAATAATTTATGCCTAACAAGGAAGTCCACCATATGGTTTTAATTAACTTTTCTAATAATTTACAAATCACTGACGTTAAACTAACTGGCTTGTAACTCCCTGACTTATTTCTCGAAACCTGTTTAAATAATGGTATGATGTTTGCTTCTTTCCATTCAAAAGGAACAACACCCTCTTTGAATGACAAGTTGAACACTCTTGCAAGTGTGGATAAAAATGAAATTCCTATAAATATTTATTTGGACCTATCCAAATCATTTGATACCCTGGATCAAATAGATATTACTAGATAAATTAGAATATTATGGCGTAAAACAGTAGCTTTAAGTTTAATTAGAAATTATCTAACAAGTAGAAAACAATATGTTGAAATATAGGATGTCAAATCTGAAATGCTTAATATTTCAACAGGCATACTTCAAGTTTCGATTATAGGCCCCATTATTGTTTATTATATACATTAATGACTTTGCCAAGGCCAGTCAAAAGTTTAATTTCATAATGTGTGTCGATGATACTACCCTCTCAAATACCTTGACTCATTTTCCACGTACGAACAAAATGGAAACGTAGACTTTGTTATAAATACAGAATTGAACAAAATTAGTGAATGGCTAAAACTAAGTAAATTGTTTCTTAGCCTAAAAAAAAAGAGTATGTGCCTTTAAAAACAGCCAGAAGAAAAATTGTGACTTCCCCATTACTAATAATAGATAATACACCTATTGATAGATTGGCTGAATTTTGTTTTCTTTGAATAAATTTGAATGAACAAGTTACCTGGAAAAGTCACGTTGACAAGATTTTAAAAAGTTGTTACCTCTGAATATAAAGATCATATTGTACAACATACTGATACTGCCACACTTAAACTATTGCGTAACCGCTGGGGGCTACACATACCATAGAATTCAGAAACTTCAAAAGAAACTTGTCCGAATTATTAGTGTAAGCAAATATAACGCTCACACTGAACCAAAAGTCTTAAATTGTTAAAAATAGGACACATATTAAAATTACAAGAACTAAAACTGTATTATAAATTCACACATAACAAACGTCCTGTTTACCTTCAAAATGTACCGCTTCATCAGAACAACAGTTTTCACAATTTTAACACACGTGGACAATACAATACATACACAATCAGAGTTCAACACGAATTTGCGAAACAAAGTATCAGATTCACCTTGCCACATACAAAGAATAATGCACCTGATTTATTAAAGAAAACTCTACACTCACAGCTTACACGGTTTTGCAATTATTATTTGCACACTTACGTAGCTGTGTGTACACTCCGAATTTGTTACATTTGCCATCATGGGTGAATAACCAATAAGAATAAGCTTTTATGTGTACCTCTTTGGATGAATAACCGTTCAATCTGTAATCATGTACAATGTCATGTTGTAAGCCTTGCCAGTCTGTTTACCGATTTATGCTACTATTTCTTTACACCAGGATTTGTATTTAATTATACTTGGTTGCTCCTATGAGAGCAGCTTTTAGCCTTCTTGGGAGTCTCCCGGACCCTAATTTGATAATTGTATACTATATGTAATTATTATATGTATGCTTTTACATACTCACTTGTTGAGTGATATGTTTATGGGTCAAAATAAAGTACATATGTCTGTCTGTCTATGTATGTGCCACTTATGCTATGTGATAACGGTATGTACCGCTTTTATCTATGTAGAAACGCTTCCTCGCTATGTATGTGCCACTTCTGCCACGCGGTAATGGTTTCCTACGTATGCGTATACCAGTTTTGTAACATTTCTCTAACATCGTCTTTAAATGTGTGACATTTTTGTGTAATTTTCTTTAAACGTGTAGCATTTTTGTGACATTTTATTTAACAGTGTGACATTTTGCTATCATTTTCTTTAACTGCATAACATTTTGCATTCATTTTCTTTTAAAATGTTACATTTGTAAAATTTTCTTTAAATATGAGAAATTTTTCTGTCATTTTCTTTAACAGTGTGACATGTTTGTGAAATGTTCTTTAGCTGCGTGTCATTGCATTGCCTGCCTTTACAGCCAAACACCTTTGGCCTTCTATTCAACCCTTCTGCTAGCATCTTCATACGTTACATGCCACTGCATCCCATCCACATTCGATCGTCATTATCTCTTCAGCCTTACCGTCCATCTCTCCCTTCATTCGCCGTCCTCTCACTACCCATACATTGACCACCATCTGACTGTTCCTAGTATTTTAGTTAATCGTGGTGCACTTTCGTTTGCAGCATATCAACAAAACAGCTCAGAAACGAAGTAGCAAATATCCGTTCAACTAACATTATGGTGTATGCAACTATGCGTCAAGTTCAACCATTGTGTGTCCCTAGCGAGCACGAGCGTAATACTTTGACCTATATTCTACCAAAGAAGCGCCCCTGCCGACCAAATAATTAATAACATAACCTATATTTTCCCCAAGACCAGCCCCTAGCGACGGTTGAATAATTTTATTTATTAATGTCACGTTATACATTTTAGTGTGTTCACCTCCGTCTCTTCAGTCATTATCGCACATCTCTCCCTTAGTTTCCCTTCTCCCACTATCCATACATTGACCACCGTCCATCTACCCCTAACAAAGAAGCAAAGCAGCGAAGCAACGAAATGACAAGGGACCGAGGCTAGGAGACGGCGAAGCAACGAAATAACAAGGCACCGAGGCTAGGAGACGGCGAAGCAATGAAGCAGAAAAGTAGCGAAGTAGCGGAGTAGTGAAACAGTTAAACAGCAAAAACAGCAAATACAGCGAAATGACGAAACAACAAAGTAGCAAAACAACGAAACAGTGAAACAGTGACGGTATATGTATTGCCTCCTAGTGACAGTATATGTATTAACTTGACCTGTTTTCTCCCAAGAAGCGCCTCTAATGACAATAGACATAACAACTTGACCTATTTTTGCCCCTAGCGAACACAAACATAATATATTGGCCTACATTACGTCCAATAATTATCTTTAGTTATCAAAGGTTGAATAATTTGACTGATTGAGGTCATGTTATACATTTTAGTGTGTTAGTTTATATCCGAAGGACTGTGATTGGTAATTATTGCCCATATCCATCACAAGTATGTAACGCTTTCATCTAAGTATTTTATCGCTTTTAACTATGCATTTCAAGGTTTTCGTTACGTATGTATCACTTTTTCTGTGCGGTAAAGCTTTTTATGCAGTAACGCTTTTATCTATGTATTTGTCCCACTTACTTACGTATGTAATACTTTTAGCTAAATATGTACCAGTTTTATCTCTGTAAGTTGCACTTTAAACAATGTCTGTTCGCCCGGTTTCCCCTATCATTACTTCCGCCGGTTTGCTTCTTCATTCATCACTGTCCGCCTTCATGACCTGTCATGACCTGTCATGATCTGTTACTCAGTCAATGTAATTATATTTGACTATGCAGCACCAATGATGTTGTAATTAGGCTGATTTATAAAGCCGCCAGTTTTTTACAGCTTTTTTGCTGATGACTGATTAAAACGAAATGTACATTATATCATGTTCACGCGGAAGTAGTCAACTCGGCAGTGAGGCGATTATTACAAATTTAGTTAAGTTGCCTGTTGCACAGGACTGTTTCTACGGTTAGTAATTACAATGTTCGAGATGTGATTGATTTGTTTTCAGAACAACAACATTATTATCGTTTCATATGAAACGTCGAGTAAGTAAATATCAATAGTTGTGATTAGAAAAAATCGTTACGTCATTATAAATGACCTCCTTGCGTGATTTATGAACCCTCTTAAAAAATACATCCGCACATATAGAATCACGCGTATTAATTTCAACCATTTCCATTTTTTGCCGCAACCGCAGACAACGAACGCTTGTTCGAAAACTAGCGAAATGGCGAACACATAATTTGATGAGACCAGCGTTTATTCAGAAAGTTTTAGTGACGAAAACGCCAGTGACAGTAGCGACACGTCAGTTGACTTGTATGATTCGGATGACGAACCGTCACCGGGATCCGTCGCGCCAGATATACATGCGGTAGATGGACATCGGTTCGGGCCGCCCGTCACCGACTCCGAGATTGACGCCGACGATACGGACCGTCGGGCTAACGACGCTGGGATCCACTCGTCCCTAAACGACTGGGCATCTATGCCGAACTTTTTACATTTGTTTATAACCGTTGACGTTGCATTCATTCGGTGTTCGCTAGTTTAGAGTAATACATTTTACATACATTTTGATAATACATAAATGACAAGCTGCACTTGTTAGTTATTGCAATACTTTTCTGTTGGCACTTCTGCATTTAGCCAACAACGAGTAGGTAATATACGTTTCTCTAAGCATGTGATGAGATTATGATGAATATTCATGGTACATAAGTATACTAAACTTTCTTAAGAATGAAAAACGCCTGATATATTTTGGAAATTGCTTGTTTAATAACTGGTCGACAAAGAGAATAACATCGTTGTCATCACTACCATTGCTACTGTCACCTTTGGCAGCTGACATTTGGTTCACCATTTTGCTTTTCTTGTAGTGTTTGTTTTTGTCACCAAACCGACACACGGCCCTGATGTGGCCCGGCTTCCCACATCCGTGGCAGATTTCGTCTCTGAAGCGACAATCGTCCGACCTGTGCCCGCGGCCATTACATCTGTAGCATATGTTATTTCTTTTCGGTTCTCCGTCTCTCTCTCTTCTGACGTGGCTGCTGTTGAGAATACAGCTTGTGGACAGATGCAGTAGCCTCTCCGTGTCTAATTTGTAGTTCGTCTGTGTCACGACTAGCTGTTTCGTCTATCTTCGCTGTTTCGATAGCAGTTTCTAGACTTAGGTTTTTGACTTTTACCAGCTTCTTCTGTGTTGACTCCGATCGTAGACCCAACACAAACTGGTCTCTCAGGGCTGTAGTTGGGTTGTCTGCATAACTACAATGCAGCGACAGTCGCCGAAGCTCTGCCACGAACAAGGCGACACTTTCACCCTCGTGTTGATATCGGCGGCCAAAACGGAAACTCTCCCCCATTTCAGTGGTTTGGGGGTCTAGATGATCCCCAAGTGTTTTTACTAAGTCCGCAAATGACTTAGTTGACGGTTTTTGTGGGAGCCATCAATGTTTTCAGTAGTCCATAGGTGTCGCTCCGTATCACACTTATCAATAGCACCGCCTTTTTTCGCTCATCTGTGTCGTTCACATAGAAATAGGACTCCAGCCTCTCAACGTACGCCGCCCATGCTTCTTTAGAATGAGCAAACTCACCCAAACTGCCAACTGGCGCTGCCATAATGTTTTTTTTTACTTATGGTCTTATCCCATCCTCGTCGCCACTGTAGTGTATTACACACGTTTTATTATTCCAATGAAAAACATGGCAGACCACTCACAGCCTATGAGCGGTCGCTCATCGCCTTGCCACAGGGAGCATGCATAAATGCCCATTAAACACCAATACACTACACCACCAAACCCGACTAATTAACGGAGAAAACCACTGAATTTGTAACCCGCCAAAGCAATGGACTTTGACCGGCAGCGAGAACGTTCCTCAGGTAACCTTTGACACGTGACGTAACAGCGGGAACCTTTTCGCTACACTGGATCGCAGACAACGAACGCTTGTTCGAAAACTAGCGAAATGGCGAACACATAATTTGATGAGACCAGCGTTTATTCAGAAAGTTTTTGTGACGAAAACGCCAGTGACAGTAGCGACACGTCAGTTGACTTGTATGATTCGGATGACGAACCGTCACCGGGATCCGTCGCGCCAGATATAGATGGACATCGGTTCGGGCCGCCCGGCAGCGACTCCGAGAGTGACGCCGACGATACGGACCGTCGGGCTAACGACGCTGGGAGCCACTCGTCCCTAAACGACTGGGCATCTATGCCGAACTTTTTACATTTGTTTATAACCGTTGACGTTGCATTCACTCGGTGTTAGCTAGTTTAGAGTAATACATTTTACATACATTTTGATAATACATGAATGACAAGATGCACTTGTTAGTTATTGCAATACTTTTCTGTTGGCACTTCTGCATTTATCCGCCAGTGAACTTACGACATGATTTGACAGGCCCAATTTGACCCCAAACAATGATTTCATTGAAGGTTTCAGTGTTGCCAGTGCCAAACACTGTACACAGAAGAAGAAGAATGTTTATGTTGCCGAGAAAACGACTCTATGGTAAGCACCACAGAGGAGTCTGCGGCTGAGGTGCAGTGCACCACTGAGAACGTTGGTTTCCGGCCAGTAGTGCTGGGTGTCGACATCCTGCAGACTGCTTACTTCAATATAGGCCTCTGAATTTAGCCAACAACGAGTAGGTAATATACGTTTCTCTAAGCATGTGATCAGATTATGATAAATATTCAAGATACATAAGTATACTAAACTTTCTTAAGAATGAAAAACGCCTGATATATTTTGGAAATGGCTTGTTTAATAACTTGTTTAATAACTTGTTTAATAACTTGTTTAATAACTGGTCGACAAAGAGAATAAAATGGTTGGACTGGAGTGATATAGAAAAGTTTATTTTTCATGTACTTCTGGAACATACAATGTGTTGGCATCCATTCAACCTCGTGGACAAAGCATACAAAACGAACAAAGCCACAGTTTCAATAATTAATCATCATGCATGAATATACAATTATGTATCATTATTCATCGTCAATAGTCATAGTACACTTGACATTTTTGAGTATTTTTCCTGTGATATAACTGCCATCGTTCTTTGTATATTCTGTGTGTCCATTTGATTGGTTTTGTCTTCAGACAGTTTCATTATGTGGGCTGCAAACAGCTGGCTAGATGGTGCTGGGGATGGCTCGGCAAAGACATCAGGGTGATTCTTCCAGCATGTGCTGTACACAAACTTCTGGACATATTTCCACTTGCCACTGGCCAACAACAAGTTGATACAGGGATAGGCTGTAGTGTTAAAACTTAAATATGAAAGTATGCATGCATGATGAACTTTCCATTTTTGTCATGTTTGTTTTTGAAATAAAACAGTTCTCACTTGTCTTCGACTAGCTTCTTTACAAAGAGACCAAGAAAACAAAAGTTACAGAACAAAACCTATTGGTTACAACGCGATTGGTAATGTAAAGCCATTACATCGACGGATAACAGATCATGACTGAAAGTCAGTGCGTGAGCTACTGTGGCGGCCAACGTCAAAACTAACTGTAAAGTCAAATATAATTACATCGACGGATAACAGCTCATGACTCAAAATCAGAGCATGAGTTACTGCAGATGGCCAACCTTAAAAGTAACTGCATAATGTGTTACTATGTGCTAACCATTTCCGGAATGTTCATAGAGAAATAGCATTGTCCAAAGGAAACAACTGGATTCGTGATTCAATGTGATTCAATAGCTATCTCAGCTGTTTTAAATAATGCGTTCAGTTTGTAGATAATGGGTTTCCATCGAGTATTATCTGTCACATCGAATATTGTTTCTTAAACAAAACGTTCGTAGAAAATGGAATATGTAATACTTGGCTAGAAAGATAACTGACTAACTGACAACAAAGGTATATCAGGTTAGTGGTGAGCGTCTCACTCGGGAGCTAATCTGAATAGGAATGGATCTATTGGTGGCCTGTCACGTTCACATAAGGTGTTTGACGTAAGGCGTGTCATGATATTTCGCGACGTAAACTTTCCACCAAAGCGCCCTCTGGTGATGGACCACTGAGGTTTGCCAATGCCGCTGTTCATCTGGAACGGGCGTCTGCTAAAGGCGAATTACGACTAGGGGCTCCACCTTACATAACTACATCAAACCAATGTTCTGTATTGTATCTTTGCATAGCCTTATTTCTGAGGGCGGACCCGTTGATCCTCTTGCATTGTGATGATTCGTTCATTGTTTCTTAAGAGGACAACATCGGAAATCATCAGACAAAGCACAACGTCTGTGAGAATGGCCAGTTAAAATCGTTAGACATATTTCTAAAGAAACCTTGCGGATTTCGATTGCTGCAGGAATATATATTTCGTAGCTTGATGGATGTCGACAAGAATCTGAATGCTGTAGGCCGATTAACCAATAACACAATTGATACGGATTTGTACAGAATTTCACGTCAACCATACGAATTTTATCCAAGAATCTAAATGTTTTGTTGTTTCTCAGTGACACAATGGAGCATGTTTAGACATATCTGATTGGATGCAAGTTGGGAATGTAGACATATAAGCGATGAGCTGTTGCTCTATTAACACAAGTAATACTAATAACTGTTCAAAAGACTAAACATATGTCAAACAATTATCACAATAAAGACATAACGAAGCTTTACCATTCATACATTGTTCATTACATTTTCCTCAAAGAAAACACATCTGAAAATATGTAAACCTATTCATATGAAGCTAATAATGTAAAAACGATATAGCTACATTATTAAGTTCAGCATATTCAGTGACAACGTAATACAAATAATCGCGCAACGTCACTATTCTTACAGTGTTCAATCTAGTTTATTATAGGGTAACACATCTACACATACAAAGCCATTACACACTCTTTATTAGTAAATGCAGCAAGAACCTTATATATAAAAGCCACAAACTTGTTGTGTTAATCATTCAACAACTCGTATGCTAGGTCAATCAAAAACCTTATCAACCACTGTGCCGTACGTAATCTACAACTGTGCTTTACGTCATCAACAACTGTGTCGTACGTAATCTACAACTGTGCTTTACGTCATCAACAACTGTGTCGTACCGCACTTCACGGACGATTAGACTTTGAAGTCGCACACGTGAATGGCTTCGTTGTAGACGGTGCCGGGACTGCAGGTCTGGACGTAACAGCCGTGGTAGTAGCCGCACTGCACGAACTTAGTCTTGTCGAAGTGTCTGAAGTAGAGTTTACGAGCTGCCCGGTTGGCCGGTGTACACGGAGAGTGGTTGTCGCAGTCATACCCTCCTGGAACAATACAAACACTCCGATGCAGACAGTCAAAATAGCAAAAAGTACGATACAAAAGTGATTAACAATTATCTGAAAATGTGTTCACCTACATACTGTACGCGTTATAAGTTTTGTGGCAAGAACTGAGAGACCTTAGTTATGAAAAACGCCTAAGCGAATATGATTGAACAAACATAGTGACGAGGATATTAAGAGGATAGAATATAAGTTCTTAAGATATTGAATGTTCATAAAAAAATATTGTAGAATTGTTATATCTCACACAGGAAGCATAGAAGAACCAGATAACACGAAGTAAAATTGGTGAATGGAACAAATTATCTACTTATTGTGTAAATGCCACCGGCGTGAATATGTTTAAAAATAAAATTGACAAATATGGAGGAGGCGGTTTACACATAGATGAAAAATTCGTTGTCCACTTGCCATCTGGAGTTTTAGCAGTGTATAGCAATTTAACTAAATCTTGTTTTAACATATTTATATAAGTTTACCATAATTAACTACCACTTTTGACCTCTTAATTATAAATTGAGACTCGCTACATATTGAGAATGACCACCACACGTGCAATTAAAGTAAATAGACTCACCGATACACGTCGTCTCCACGCCGTCCCAAGTGCCCGTCTCATTGCATGTCCTCTGCGCCGAACCAACCAGAATGAAGTCGTCGTTGCAAGAGAACGTGATGACGGAGCCAGCCAGTGGACTGCTGCCGTTCTTGCTGCCATTCCCGGGCGCTTCGAGGAATCCACACGTGACCACTAAAATGGAACATCAACGTGAATGTGAGTGAATATTCCGCAGAAGCGCACATGACACATTTCATTGCACAATACCGATGTGAGTCAAGTAATTGTGTAACAAGCAATTTCTTCAAAGTACACCGGTTCAGCGCATTCTCGCAGGCAATGGCTACTCCATGCAATAAACCATTTAGCTGGTTCCATTAAAAAAGGTGTTATCAGAACCTGAAAGCTGCAAAGAAGACAAGGCTGTGTATGTAAATATCGTTGTATGTCATATAACGTAATGCATCTCGCATCTTGTGAACCAGGTTGGTATTACCTGTCTGTGCTGCTTCCACGACCTCCTCGTGTTGACGAACTGCGTTAGCCGAACCCAGCGCCACGGACAGTTTGCCCGTCAACAAGTAATCATCAATGCACTCTTCTATCCCGCGGCACATCCGGGTAACACGCTGCAAGGTGGCGTCATCTGTTGCCGGACGTTCAAACTGTGGCTCGAATGAGGGGTCAAAGTAACTGTCGTGGTTGAATCCTGTACCGTAGACGAACAGGGACTGCGCTGCTGTCGTCTTCCCTGTATTCGAAATGACGGCACGGCATTGTGAAGATTGCGACAAACTAGTAGATACAACAATTTTATTCGTAAGACATCATATGTACAAGAAATCCTGATTGGGTGAATTGCATCACGTGGTGGCTCTGAAGTCAGACGTTTTGATATAAATCATAAAATAACTACTGCAATGAAGTGAAAGTGAAAAGCTGTCAACGTTATTATTTTCATTGTTTTGCTTACGTCATCGGATTTGGCGTCGCCATCGTCGTCAGCATGATCAAATTAGTTATTACCGTCGGCTTTTTGCACGATTATCAAATTCGCAGGTTAAAATGATGTGTCATAATGTTGAAACACACCAACATTCTCAACATACGTGACATTTTTATTTCACACATAGTATACTCACAAGTCATGGAGAATTCCTCGTGAAGTTGGTTTGCAGGAGTGTTGCTGTCAACGATGTGCTGACTGGGGGTCATCAGGTCATCTGTCATATTACCATTCGCATTGCCAAACAACCCACTTGGCGAACCTAAGAGATACATATATTGCATATCACTAATACTGTGGTAGAAAGCACGACGATAATGTTACATATATATGTACATATCAATATATATCATGCTGAGCTATTGTTCGTGTGCAGATACACTGTGGAAGAAGAGTCGTATAGCTCGGATCAAGTTGATGCAGAGGCACGCTGGGGTAGAACAATAAAGGTTCCATCTTCTATGTAAGGTTGTGCGATTTGCCTTCGTAACCAAACACTTCCGAGATCTACATACCCGACATATATACGTACATTATCAAGAAACAACAAAACAATACGAAGCCATCAGACGGATGGGGTCAAATGAATGACACGGGGCGGTGGAAATCAATTTGTTGAGGTCAGATAGATCAAAGATTATTTAAGTAGTTGTTAAACAAAGTTATTGCGGTGGCTTCTCGATCGAAGTGTCGGTATTCTCTTAACAGTGTTTACGTTTTACTACATGTTCAATGTTGATTGCTACTCATGTCTTGCTTGTGTGTTGTTGTAGTTGTAGTTGTTGTAGTAGTTGTTGTTGTTGCTGTTTTTTTGTTTTATATATGTATATATATATATATATATATATATATATATATATATATATATATATATATATATATATATATATATATATATTAAAGCTATTAACTATGAAACATGGCATAATTATGTTGTTTGACGGTGTCTCTTTGTTTGTTTCAATTTATAAATACTTGTGTTTTATCGTGTAATTGGTTCGTGAGTCAAACCCCACCTTCCTTTCCCTTCTTATGTTAAATATATCCTGCCTCTAACGTGTGGTATTTGGTTTCTTGTGCAGCCACCCGTGGCTGGCGATACAGTCGTCGCGTGACCGAATACATTAACGGGTCCCTAGACATAACTGTTGTCAGGTTATATGGCGACAATAACGACAATAACGAAAAACACTCACTTGCATATTTGGGCCAGCTGAGTGAATAGGAGAACGTTCCCTCGATAGCTCTTATCTTGATGACGTAGTCGTCGACACCGTGGAAGCGGATTTCAGCTGTGCCGTTGCCTACGTCGTACGTCACAGTGACACCTGGCGAGCAAGTCGTTATATAGGTTGTGACTCACGACCGGGAATGTTATGGTTACACCGTAGCTAGCCTGTATTGCAGCAGCCAAGACAGTTGTTGTAATACATATATAAAAATCACATTACTTCACATCATCCCAGTACAACATGGTTAATCTGGGATGCATTCAACCATGTACATAAGTTAGCCCCAAATGTTTGTAATGTGTATAATGGTAGCACTATTTGTTGCTAGTTTCTCGTATGTACAGTTGAATGAACTTGGGTAAAGTGGATTATACGGAATTGGCCACGCTTCGAACACCAGTCGTTTTAACCAACAGTTCGAACTTCGAACTATGCTACTGAGTGTATTGCATTTATGCTCCCCTGAAATGACAGGCAGTGTGGCAGTTTGTAACGTTTATATCCAGTTTGGTTTGTGCTTCAGATAGTTGGTATTTAACACTTACGTGTGAATTCTTGTGTGGACAGGTCTTCGAAGTCTTGCTTGATGTCGTCAATGAAGACGTCGAGTCCGGTCCTTGGGTTAATCTGCACCTGGACCACGCTGCCGTTGGCCGCCCGCGCCGCTATGGCCGTCCACGATGTCGCTCCAATTAACTCACCTGGCGAGATTCGGTGTAGAATACAAGAATAAATACACACAAGCACATAGATAACAATAACTGAACCGTAAACTTGGGTGACCTTGACCCATTTTTAGAGATCGCTCTCGAAAACTTGTATCAACAATGGCCGCCTGACGAGAGCCGGGCACGGAGGCGAAGACTATACCGTCACCCGAGTTGGAGCCTGCCTGAGGGGAATAAAACAGGTCGCATTGCCGGCGTGTTGAAGAGAAATAAGTGTGTATGTCATAATTATGAGTTACCGAAGATTTTTCTTTTTTATTCGGTTTACTCAGCGAGACTTCAGTAATACGTTTTATAATTTATATAACACTGGCGCTTGAGATATAACACAATAATAATTTGTTTGACCACTAAGTAATGGGTATATAAAAAATAATCATCATAGGTATATAAAAAACTGGTATATAAATTGGGTCATCGTTTTTCGAGACACATCTTCTTCCTGAAATTCAACTCGCTTCTGTGTGTGTAACTACGGCAAGTTACTGGGCACCAACTGCGAACTGAATGGGCTTACATCGAAAGTGAAACATGACCTGCACGAAACGTTATGTATGCCTGCATGGTCACGACTGCCTAAGCCAGGTCAGCTAGCCGGACAGACAGAGGGGATCGTATTTATAAAAATGTTTTTTTGTACAGAGCTAAACGTAGATGTTTATCCTAACGTTCCTCTCCGGTACCGGTAAGATCATGTGTACACCTACTTGAGCCGGGGTACCGCCCAGACCATTGCTATTTCCTCCGCTCGCTCTTCCAGTTGTCCACGAGATGTCGCCATAGTTGAACATCGTGAACGAACGAAGACCATTTGTAATCAGTACGGCTTGAAACGTATTCAGCTGTTGTGACAACACCACTACTGAATGTTAGTTTATGCAATCACGTTCTATACGAATTTTATTAAAACAATTAAAATTAATTTTTATGTGCATAAGCGTATATATTAATATATTATGTTTTTGTTTACTCACTGTCTTGTCTCGAACCATGCCATGTTTCAATTCTTCCGTAATTTTTATTTAATAAGCAATGTATATTGTGTTGTATATTACATATGTCACATATTCAACACATACTCAACATTTCTCACATATTGAGAACATATCTACGAACTCAGATACACTTACAGAAGTGGAGATCGACCCGCCGAACTACGTGACTTTGTGCCAGGAGACGACGAAGACCCATGTGGCCGAGAAGCCAGTGAATCTCACGAAGGCCCGTCTAACGTCGTCTGACGCCCGCTTCAGGATCGCGCTGTCCGTCGTCTCTCTGTCAATTGTTATTTAATGTAGTTGTTAATATTTATATTCCTTGACTAACACAAACGAATATTTCAAAACGTAGGTTTTCCTATTGTGTAGTTCTACACGAGTAAATTTAATAATACAAATACGAGTTTCACTAAGATTATAATTAAATACTAATTAATAGCTCAGAAGCAGATAGTGGTCCTGATGACCGATATATTTGCTGATGTCAAACATTACAATGACGCAACTTATTTAGTGCGTGCGTGCGTGCGTGCGTGCGAGCGTGCGTGCCGGCGTGCAGGCGTGCGTGCGTGCGTGCGTGCGTGCGTGCGTGCGTGCGTGCGTGCGTGCGTGCGTGCGTGCGTGCGTGCGTGCGTGCGTGTCGACATTTGTTGATGATAAGTTTCTTCAAAAAAACATGGTAAACTACATATTTAGCGAACCTGTAGTACACGCGACCGCCATTCCTTGTAGTGTCCACGTCACCCCAGAACGGTGTGATGACTCGACGATTCCCTGACAGAGGGAAGGCGTCGGGAGTGTATGTGGATACCTCCAGGAGGAATGAAATCGCTCCATTGGTGTTGACCTGGAAAACCCGTAAACAGTCCAATCATCCCAAATGACATAATTTTATGCGCAAGTAATCTGAGCAAGTAATATGCACGATTTGTTTAATAAAAGAACGCGTACTGATGTTAAGATCATGCAAATAATTGATTTTATTCTTTAGTTCGTTTGTTGCGAAAGTGTGAGTAGACCTGTGTCATATAGTATATAAAGCGGATTACACATAACCCTTTTGCCCCTTTTCAGCAAATGTCGACTGTGCTCAGTAAAAATAATTTAATAGTATATCCGATGATTTCATAAATCTGAATAACACCATTAGCACAAATGAGCTAGCATGGCGTCGTGGATCCTCCATATGTTTGGTCTTTGACTAAATAATTCTAAGCCAAGAAGAGCGAAAAATATGATTGCGGAAGCCGTTTTAGCTTGGCCATTAGAGCCACGAAAAAAGTTTTACTACACGCTTATCTACCCAATTTTAAGATATAAATAACAAAGTAAGCATTTTATCTAATTAATATTCGTGAGTCTGGTACACATTATTTTCCATACTTCAATCAAACGTATCCGCGGTAAATTAAGTGTCGTGACTTATATTTTAGCTGCAAATTTAAATTAATTAAACGTCGGTGTTTCTCTTACAAGCAAACATACTAAAGGCATAGATTCTTAATTTAAAACATTTTAAAGAATCTGACATGACTACCATGCACATCAGTTAGTACCAGTCATGCGTACTTACGTAGAGAGATTCATGGTCTACGTTAAAGTAGGGGAACGGCGTGGATATCGGGATCTTTCCCGTACTACCGTCGTCATTCACGGGGGCCGTCCTGTCCCCCACCCCCGGGCCGTACGGGTAGAAGTGCGCCGGGGCTTGAAGAGGCCCTGCTGTCACGGCCGCTGAGAACAGGGCGCCGAACGCTAGCAGTGACGTGCCAAGGTCCAGTAAATGCATTCTCTGGCTGTCTGAGAACTGCCGTCGGTAGTCACTGGCGGCACTTATATACCCTCCAGCGATGAAGTCGTCGTGACTGCGCAGTTACCTGGCACAATGCTGCACTGTGTTACTTGACGTCATTCGACCGACTGGTTGTGTAACCTTCAGGTGAGTCATTCTTTAGAAATGGCCCGTTGCATGCGTCGGATTAGCTGCCAAAATTAATGGAAAGTTGGAACCGTGCGTGTGGGTACGAATGTGCATATATGAATCCCGATAACATTTAACAAACTTTTGCAAATACAAAACTTAAAAATATGGAATCTTCACAATGCATTTCAACTCCTCGATGACTTAACGGTCCACTGTAACTAACTGACCACTCAGACAGTGTGACTAAAAAACAGCTGTTTCATTCTTTGTAGTCGGTCGTACTCGACGATTACATCAATGTATGATGCTTTCTCTATGTTTAGATCTAACGTATTTAGAAAAATCATGTTTGAGCGGTTAAACCTGTTCTTGTTGCACCTTCACAGAAAAAAGGTAGAAGACGACTAGAGCACTGCGAGTTAGGGGACCATTTCGGAATTGCGAATATGAAAACCACCAAAGGACTGTGATTAAGAGGATCATTCATATGATGCAACTGAGATGATTATCCAAGTATTGTGATCACGAGGACAACTTACGCAATACAACGACTAAAAGACACACTTTTTCACCGTGACTAGGAGGATCACTATGTACGTCGTTGTGACTAAGAGGACCATTGTGTCGTTGTGACTAGGTGGACCATTCTGTCAATGTGATTAACAGGACCATTCAGTATGACTAAAACAATCATTATGTCAATGTGACTATGAGTATCATTATGTCGTTGTGAATAGGAGGGTCATTATGCCACTGTGTCTATAAGGATCACAATGTCGTTGTGATTAGAAGGAACATTTTGCCGCGGTGACTAGGCGGATCATTCTGTCACTGCGTCTAAGATGATCACTCTGTCTATGTGACTGGGAGAACCACTTTGTCACGGTGACTAAGAATATCATTCTGTCACTGTGTCTAAGAGGATCATTCTGTCTATGTGACTGGGAGAACCACGTTGTCACGGTGACTAAGAATATCATTCTGTCATTGTGACTTGGAGGATGACTAAGACAAATCTGTTTCATATAACAATTTTATTTCAGAATATATACCTGCAGATACAAAAGTGACATAAAGCTGAACAAAGGTACGACATAAAACAAATGCGTCTATTTTAAGTGGTAACAACGACACGGATTTGCAAGGATTTGTAGACGAGAAGCGGCTAATTGCGCCTCTGGCTACTTCTCAGGAGCCAGGAAAATCAACTAACCAGTATTTCTCCACGACACACCATTTTTTGTGTCAATACCATGTGTTATAAATGTCGCATCTATTTTCCAAAATGGCGGAAATCGTAAGTAACTTAAACAATATTTATTAAAAAGAAGATATGTTGTCTTTAATTAGACAAACTAGAAATATCAGAACGCCAAATTATATACAAAAATATGACAACATACATTGTGTACACCTATATTTCAAACCAAAGTCATTGATGCACCAAAGCATCTCCAAATCGCTCCAACATTGTACGCTGTATTACATTTGTCATGTAATCATGAGCTAAGATGTTTGCATCCCAGATAGGCTCACAACGTAGCCTATGAGATATGTGTGTGAATGTGTGTGTGAGTGTGTGTGTGTGCGTGTGCGTGTGCGTGTGCGTGTGCGTGTGCGTGTGCGTGTGCGTGTGCGTGTGTGTGTGTACTCCCCGATCATCTTTATATATATATATATATATATATATATATATATATATATATATATATATATATATATATATATATATATATATATATGTATTGAAATGAGCTACCAAAATGTTTTACTTTTCTTACCAGATGATACATTTAGTTGAGTATTTGCACCAATAATGACAAATCCGGGAGTGCGTATTAACAATGGATTCACTTAGTGTCTCCACATGATATTCCTTCTGTGTTAACAATGATATAATCCCTTTTTAGGAAATTGATGGTGGTTTATACCTTTACAAAACGCGTATTGCACTAGACACATTGTCATGTGTCTAGTGCAATACGCCTGCGTGCGTGCGTGCGTGCGTGCGTGTGTTCGTGCGTGCGTGCGTGCGTGCGTGCGTGCGTGCGTGCGTGCGTGCGTGCGTGCGTGCGTTTTGGATAATCCACGACGACCTACTTTTCTAGATGAAATCTAGCATGCAAATATGTCATCATACTTGCTTGTGAAAGAAGGCCATTTACTTTGTTTAGATCGTTGATCTTTAGAAAATAATCAGATCCAAAAGTTCATGTAAGAATTTTATTTTCCACGTAAAAATATGGAATTCATTAACTTATCAAGTAATTCCCGTTCTGCGGATTTCCACAGTAGGTGCATAGTGTGGGAATGGCCCCAGTAATTCATATTACCTACACTCTGGAGATTCCGAACAGTTATCTGTGGAGAAAAACTACATGGCACACTCTTCCCTGTGGCCCACTCCTCCCTGTGGCCCACTCCTCCCTGTGATCCACTCCTCCATGCGGCCCACTCCTCCATGTGGCCCACTCCTCCCTGTGGCCCACTCCTCTCCCTGTGGCCCACTCCTCCAGGTGGCCCACTCCTCCAGGTGGCCCACTCAACCCTGTGATCCACTCCTCCCTGTGGCCCACTCCTCCCTGTGATCCACTCCTCCCTGTGCCCCACTACTCCCTGTGGCCCACTCTTCCATGTGGCCCACTCCTCCCTGTGGCCCACTCCTCCATGTGGCCCACTCCTCCCTGTGGTCCACTCCTCCCTGAGGCCCACTCAACCCTGTGGGACACTCATTCATGACCCATTCATCCCTAGTCTCCCATACAGCCTGTATGGCTGCAAAGCGTAAAAAACTATTATTATAGACTCGTCGTTATGTTGCTGTCAAATCATTGATGTTAATATAGTACATGTGACATAACATTTTAAGAACGCGAGATTGGTATTACATGATATATATATATATATATATATATATATATATATATAGACCATGCCATCAGTAGCATATATATATATATATATATATATATATATATATATATATATATATATATATATATATATATATATAATATATATATATATATATATATATATATATATATATATATATATATATATATATTTATATATATGTATATATATATGTATATATATATATATATATATATATATATATATATATATATACTGACTCATCAACCTCCGATTTGGCACACATATGCACTAGTTCTCCGCATAGCAATACATTCAGGATAAATCTCAACAGTGGCCATGTCTGATTTAAAATGCACGATTCCCGATCGCTGACGCCTATTTCTGGCATGGTCGAATATTTGGTTTAGTTGTCAAATGTCATTAGCTTAAACATTTAAGATTGCGTGTTACTAGAACATAAATCCATGTTTTCCTAACATGAATTTAATGCAGTGTAAAAATCATGGCGTTGTTCCATTATGTCTTGTAAATCGAGGTATTTCAAAACATTTATGTCTGAACCGGTATCAATTATGTCTGATAATTTAAAATTGGATACATAGTACTGCTTTATTTACTTGTAATTATCCATTAGCATGGATTGTTACTAACGTGAATTTCTCTGACAAAACGCTTTTGAAATACGCGAATTACTGTTCATATAGCATTACTAACCAGAACTTAGACACGCGGGATGTCTACGTAACTACCCCAGATTAATTGAGATTGTGTTATCTACGCATAATTAGCCGTACGTCGTGCGTTTAAGCAACAAGACATCAGGCACCACTAATGAGCCAACATTAACACAGATGAAGGAACACATTTATAATATGACGGAGCCTACTATTATTGGGACTTGTACCAAGAATGTTGTGGCAATTGATTATGAAAGTTATTTGTGGCAGTGTCCCACCTTTATGTGTTAGAAATGTCCTGTTCTGAGGGACAAGTGCAGTGCGTCACCTCGCGGTGTCTTGACAACTAATTCTGACTTTATGAGAAAAACCGACCACACTAAAGTGCACCTAGTGGACAACGCCTGGATCAGCCCATGAAGGGAGTAATATTGTGGGGGTCATTACTACCTAGACAATGATGACCGAGGGGGTGATTATTATCTATATAACAATGACAATATATCATATGGGGGTACTTATTAGATGTGACACCGCCACTTCCCAATTCTTCAAACTACGTTATGACAAAGACCAGTGTGCTTGTCCACTCAATCTTGTCGCGGCTATGAAGCCTTACGATAGGTGGAGACACTAATTGACAGTTTGGATGTACACGACGTGCGCTACAAATATCGATTTTTTTTCGAAACGTGTACTACTTTTTACGATATTTCAAGTATACCACCCAGTGGACTGCTGTGTCCCGACACCAGCGACGGCACGTTTTGTCACATATCTACATCTGACACAATAAGTGGAGAAAAAACAGTTTGGCAAACCTTTGTCTTGAGCTCCCGCCATTGCTAATTTTAAGGTCATGTAAACAATACCGTTTACCTCCTAATAGAGACACGTTATTATGGCGAGCAGCATTGGCAAGTGTGTGAAATGCAACAGAGGAAGGGTAAAGACTGGTAGTACCCTCTGTACAGCATGTACACGGAAGAACGGCCTCATACAAGCGCAGAGATCTGATTACTGTGACGTTGTCGTTCTGGTGAGTGAGCCTCTAATGTATGCCCACTACCACAGATACTGTGCCAGCAGAGACAGCATCGTAAAAGTGATGGTGGCATTCTATACTAGTGATACACTGAGTGGGGCGACGTGTATGTTGTGGTCACATTTTGAAGATTCTAACTTGTTAGAACCTATGCATACGAGACTAACATCGTGTAATAGAAGCGACAGAGACGCTATGAGTGATGCCATTCTGAGAGGTATCGGAAGCCTAATCGAGAATGGTATCAAAGTGCAATGTGTAGCACGGGACTGGCTAATTCTAAAAAGTCATCCGGAGGGAGTAAATGAGTTGAGTCTCGCCGAGAAACTGGCAGACCTCGAGGGTAAGCTTAAAGTGCTCGTGGACACTCTTGGTGGCACTAAATCCGATGCCGCTACTAACGGCCAGAAGATCTCTGCATCGGAAACTGACTCTAAATTACACGGACAACTGATACAGCAAGTATTGGCTAAAACCAATAATCATAATGCGAAGTACCCATCACTGGCAGAGGTTGTTGCCGGTGGCTCCAGCACTCGGCCACTACAGAAGACAGAGACTTCTTTATATGCCGAGTTCATAAATCGGACAAGGTCAGTGAAGTCGGTGAATACATCACACGAAAAAGAGTGAAATTCCGTAAAATAACAAAAGCCAGCAATGACAATGCAAAACTGAACTCCTTCAAATTAACAAACTCTACGGATGACATAAACAAAGTGAAAGACCCTCTACTCTGGCCCAAGGGCTGGAATGTGAGGAGATGGTATGTTAAAACATAGAGTGAATCCACCAGGAATAAGGATGATGTATCACTGTATGAATCTTTGCAATAACGTTCAATGCTCCACCGACTAACTGTATGCAGCCACTGTCTGTCATTAGTTATAACTGTAAACATTTTAGAGACAGAGGTCCGAAATTTGATTTTATATGCAATATTAGTAAAGAATGTGATATGTTACTTATGCAAGAACATTGTCTATATAAAAGGGAATTAAACAAGATGTGCAAATTAGGTGACGGTATGGCAATAACTGGTAAGATTTCCATGGATGAATGTTTTGCCAGGGAAGGACGCCCATACGGCGGATGTGCAATCCTGTGGAAATTATCACTTAAGTCTGAAGGGAAAGAGCTTAAATGCAATCACGTGAGGTTGTGTGAGATTATGATTCAAATTAACAACTGTGAAATCATGTGCCTTAATGTATACGTGCCGTGCGATGGCTGGTCGGAAGACGATAAGTTTGCGGAATATATGGATGTGTTAAGTGAAATACAGCAGTTAATACACACGTACTACCCCGGTCACGTCATATACGGGGGTGACTGGAATACAGATTTAACTAGAATACGCCTCACGCATATGCATTAAGGAATTTTATATCGGATTTTAATCTTACGGTATGTATTGATGCTCCTGATGCGCAAGTGCCATATATTTACGTAAGTCCAAACGGTTTGACCTCGAGAATTTATAAAAAAATTTACCACGGCAAATTTAGGACAGAAGGTACTCGAATGTGCTATTATAGACAACTTGTTGTTTTCTGACCATGTGCCACTTAAAGTTAGGTTGGATATAAATGTAGACCACATGTTCGAAAGGAACTATTGTCGCAAACTAGCATGGCATAAAGCCAGTACTGAACTCATTAACCAATACAGTAGTGATCTTGAGTATAAACTCTCCATGTTACAATACGACGAAGAGGCTTTGCTGTGTAAGAATGTAATATGTAAAAAACATGATAACGAATTATCTAGAGTATACAATGACATACTAAATATGTGTATAGAATGGTCAGAATGTATACCTACAACCTGTCCTAAAAACAACCTTAATTCAGGTGGTGGCAGAAGGAAGCTTCCTGGGTGGTCTAAAGAAGTTGAACACCTGAAGCAGGAGGCTATATTCTGGCATCGACTTTGGCGAGCTGTGGGAAAGCCTCACCAGGGTGACATTACAAAAATGAGACGTATAACAAGAGCTCGGTATCAAACCCGACAACAGAACTGTGTTTTTTAATGACACCGAGTTGTATAGTACCCAAGATGCTGTACATCTGGGCCATCATATATCCGTTGTTAATAAGGATAGTTTAGTTGCCGATGTCACTGCCAAATTCTGGAGAGGGTATAATATGTTCATGCCCGATTTCGGTCATATTAAAACGAATGTTAAATGCAATTTATTTAAACAATATTGCTGCTCTTATTGTGGAGCCCGACTATAGGATCTCCAGAGTAAGAGTGTTGGCACTATTTGCACTGCATGGCGAAAAGCACTTAGAAAGTTGTGGAGGCTAGCACCGCTTACACACGGTGATGTTATAGCATTGTTATCGGATAGTTTGCCATTATTGGTAATCGTAAAGCAAAGGTTTTCAAAATGTATTCATAAAGCTATGAACCACAATTCACCGATTATAAACAGTGTTGCTGAATTGTCCATTGTAAACCCATGGTCAAATTGTAACGCAAATTACCGTCATATCCTAAATGAATATGATACAATGTATAATAATATAATAATAATAATAAAAGACTTCTTTGGCGCCAATATCCTCGGAAAATCCGAACTCAGTGGCGCAACAAAACCAAAGGATTAGGCATTCTCGTAATCATGTACAATGCAGAAAGTCGTCAACCGATGGATGGAGGTGCCAAGAAGCTAAGGAGGATAGGCCATTTTGAAAAAATAGGTTTTCAGATTACGGCGAAATGAAGCTATATTTCTTGCTGATTTTACGCTGTCGTGGAGTGAATTCCACAGGGTTGGTGAGGCAACCGAGAAAGCTCGAGTTCCAGCGTTTGTCTTAACTCTGGGAACAGAAAGTAAACCAGAACCAGACGACCGAAGCTGTCTGGGCTGTCTTGCTGGAGTGAGCATTGAATGTAAATATGCAGGTTGTTTGGATGAAAGGGCTTGATAGGTAATTGTACAGATCTTAAAAATAATGCGATATCGCACAGGGAGCCAACGCAATGATTTTAGAAGTGGCACTGAGCGAGAGAAACGAGGAGATCGTGTAACTACCCTAGCCAGACAATTTTGGACACGTTGAAGTTTTGTAATATCCTTGATAGCAATATTATGAAGGATGGAATTGCAGTAATCAAGTCTGCTGCTAACAAGAGCTGTTGCAATAGTTTTAGCGACAGAAAGTGACATATACTGGCGAATACGGCGAAGATCACGGATATGATAAAAACAGCAACGACACGTTTGAGAAATATGTTGTCTAAAGTTGAAATTCTTATCAAAAGTGACTCCCAAATTCTTCGCTGAGGCTGCTGGTGTGATAGTTTGATTCAGGATACATGTCGGGAAAAAACCATCAAATTTGCCACACTGCTTTGGAGTACCAATGATGAGAAATTCAGTTTTGTCTGCGTTTAACTTTAATTTGCTGTCAGTCATCCAGAGGAAGACATCCTGGAGACAATCGCTGAGCTGATTTAGGGAGCCATTTGTATCCGAGGTAGCCAAAGAAATGTAGATCTGTGTATCATCTGCGTAAAGGTGGTGGTCCAAATTATGATTTTGGATAACAGAGCTGAGTGGCGTAGTGTAAAGAGTGAACAGCAAAGGCCCCAGAACAGAACCCTGGGGGACACCACACGAAGTGGGGAGTGCGGCCGAGAAACAGTTTGCAATCTTTATGGTTTGGTGTCTACCAGTTAGGTATGATAAAAACCAGTTCAGAGCTATGCCAGATCTGCCGTATGACGTGTCTGTGCATGACATTGGCCGTGTGTGGCAGGCTGGTTTGTCTAACGTAATAATATCAAATGTGAACGTTTTATCGGAAATGTTAGACATCAGAAATGGTTTTAAGACATGTAATATTTTAGACGATGATGATGTCAACTGTATTATTACGGACATTACTGTATTTTAAAGAATGTACAATTGCCATTTTTAATGTGCGAAAATAAAGATGTTATTTATTAGTCATTTTACCGCATGCTAATGTAATCGTTCTTGATCTCACTTCGTTAGAATATGGTATGCTTGTTAACAAATGCATGTCAACGTATTTGAATGCAAATGCAAATGTTTCACTTAATGCAAATGCAAATGCCAGTTTCCAGGAACGCATTCGAATACAAATGTTTTGGGGTCGCACTCAAATGCAAATGCAAATGTTTTGGTTACACATTTGCAAATGCATTTGAATTAATTTCAAATGTTTTGGCTTTATATTGAAGTTTTTTTTACTTGGAGAAAAACAACGTAATGTATACAAACACATTATTAATTTATTTAATAAAATACATTATCGTAACCACTAAGTCCCACTACATGAACACGTATGTAGAGTCATACACTGAGTCACACAGTTCCAGGCCTGCAGAGGTGTTGGAAATGGGAGGGAGAAATATACAATTGACAGTTCACTGTGAACCATGGCAGGGAATGAAAGGCTAATCATTCAGGTAGGCCAGAATGGAAGGAGAACCCAACACAATAGACTTTCCACTGATGTGGTCACTGGTGGATAATTACAGCTACTACTAATCACTATCTCTGGCTGTAAATATTTAGGGCTGGCATTGCTAATGAGCTAACCCACCCCAACAGTGCCAACACAACACGAGGAGTCACTTTCAAATGCGCATTCAAATGCATTTGCATTAGTTAACAAACCTGGAACATGGTGAGCATAGGTTGGATTGACCAGTGAAAACATTGGACTAGGTTACACTATCTGGTTTATCACGCAAGCGTCTCAAGTTAACATATTACATTTTTAGGACGAATGTGTTTGTCCAGTGGCGCGATTGGAAGCTCGTCGCACCAACACAAAAGACAACGCGTCATTCAATCGCCTCGGTTGAAACCTGCCACTACGTTTCACTACAGTACAATCGATGATTTATCGCTGAAAGCTATTGAAGCGAGTCCGTGTGTGGCCTCTTGCACTCTTGTGGGGTAAAAACTTGCACATAGTTATTTTCTCACAAATCATACTCAAATATTATAGATACGTGGATTAGTGCGTACTTAGAGGTAACACCACAGTCTGGAACCCGTGTGTACGTGACGTGTGTTCAGGAAATGTATAAGATAAGATAAGAAGAACATTTGTATAGCGCCGTAAATCTAGATAAATCCATTCGGAGGCGCTTAAAATACATTTATATGCACAACATTGATAAGTTATGTAAACGGTGATAAATTAATTCAGATAGAAGAGAATATAGTAAATTAAAAGAATAAGTTATATAGAAGATAATTAATAAAGATAATAAGTAAGTATAAACATGGTGTAATATTGATATAAAAACATGTAAAGATAATTAATAAAGATAATAAGTAAGTATAAACATGGTGTAATATTGATATAAAAACATGCAAAGATAATTAATAAAGATAATAAGTAAGTATAAACATGGTGTAATATTGATATAAAAACATGTAAAGATAATTAATAAAGATAATAAGTAAGTATAAACATGGTGTAATATTGATATAAAAACATGTAAAGATAATAATAAAAACTTAATATTAAATATAATTAACTATTGAACAAGCAAAACAATTAATCAGTGGTGCATTCCACATTCGTGGAGCAGAAACCAGTAGAGTCGGTAAGACATGAATGCGTAAATTTTACCTTACTAGATTCATTATTAAGACATTTCAACACGAGTATATCTGAACCAACCACCAGAACGAAGAGATGGACATACTTGGGTCATGTGCTGACAATGACACCAGAAAGACATTTCAACACGTGCATATCTGAACCAACCACCAGAACGAAGAAATGGACATACTTGGGTCATGTGCTGACAATGACACCAGAAAGACATTTCAACACGAGTATATCTGAACCAACCACCAGAACGAAGAGATGGACATACTTGGGTCATGTGCTGACAATGACGCCAGAAAGACATTTCAACACGAGTATATCTGAACCAACCACCAGAACGAAGAGATGGACATACTTGGGTCATGTGCTGACAATGACACCAGAAAGACATTTCAACACGAGTATATCTGAACCAACCATCAGAACGAAGAGATGGACATACTTGGGTCATGTGCTGACAATGACACCAGAAAGACATTTCAACACGAGTATATCTGAACCAACCACCAGAACGAAGAGATGGACATACTTGGGTCATGTGCTGACAATGACGCCAGAAAGACATTTCAACACGAGTATATCTGAACCAACCACCAGAACGAAGAGATGGACATACTTGGGTCATGTGCTGACAATGACACCAGAAAGACATTTCAACACGAGTATATCTGAACCAACCACCAGAACGAAGAAATGGACATACTTGGGTCATGTGCTGACAATGACACCAGAAAGACATTTCAACACGAGTATATCTGAACCAACCATCAGAACGAAGAGATGGGCATACTTGGATCATGTGCTGACAATGACACCAGAAAGACATTTCAACACGAGTATATCTTAACCAACCACCAGAACGAAGAAATGGACATACTTGGGTCATGTGCTGACAATGACACCAGAAAGACATTTCAACACGAGTATATCTGAACCAACCATCAGAACGAAGAGATGGACATACTTGGGTCATGTGCTGACAATGACACCAGAAAGACATTTCAACACGAGTATATCTGAACCAACCACCAGAACGAAGAGATGGACATACTTGGGTCATGTGCTGACAATGACGCCAGAAAGACATTTCAACACGAGTATATCTGAACCAACCACCAGAACGAAGAAATGGACATACTTGGGTCATGTGCTGACAATGACACTAGAAAGCAACAGTTAAGTACAATCCATATGTTGCAAATGAGAAGGCATAAAATATATGAAAGTAGCCTTTGTTTGAGAGTGAAAGGTTGTGAACCGTTAAATATTAGACGGGATTGTTGTTGTGGCTCAAGACAGAGGAAGGTGATGTGGGTGATAGATTCCACCCTGTGCGACGCATTTGGCACAGAAATATATAGAAGAAGATTAAGACATGAGTATGTAAACTTCTCTCCACGGCCTTGTCTCCTATGCCCACCTCTAACTCATATATTACCGGTTAGCTATTTTGTTTAAATGGTAATATCGTGCGGGGCTGGCTGTTATTCCAGCTCTATCTTTTAGGCAGAACTGGAACGTCATGGTTAGTGTGCAATATATATGTCCCCATATAAACACGTTTCTAATGCTGGTCGGATATATCTGTATTATAAATCACGACTAGCTGCAAGGGGTGATTCTATTTAGTAAAACAGTAAGTCCATGTTGACCTGCAAGTCATCTTATTATATCCAGTCTTCTATAATATTTAATTTGTCTATCATGTTATCGTTTTTATGCTTTGTTTTTACTGTCTATGATTATTCTATTCGTTGTGTACAGGGCTTTTAAGCAGGCATTTATGTATGAAAAGAGCGCTTTATAAGTTCGGTATAATAATAATAATAAATAAGTATACCACCACGAGAAAATCAACATGTAATGCTTCAGTAGTTAATCTTGATAGATTGAAGTGAAAATAGGCAAGTATATAGAGAGTTGGCGCCCGATGGTGAACCATTAGGCACGTTTTATCATACGTTATCAAATTCGAGATTAGACGGCGGTTTTTCTGTGGTTTTGGCTGTAGCACAAATGTTTAACTATCTAAAAGGCAGCATTGTCTTCAGTTCAGTGGCAGAATTTGTTGTGTCCTTATAACGTCGACTCTACAGGCCCATAGTTCAGAGCACGTTAAAGTCAGCCAATTTACACACACGGTGCAAGAAAGCATGATTGACGCTGGTCAGCCACGCGTGATCGCAGGTTTTGTTGACTGCAGCAAGCTTTGTCAATGAAGACACGCGTCATTAAACAGGTCGCTGGGGTCGCGAGTTTTTGTCGGATCAACATAAAACGACTTGACACCTGCCTGAAGTAATGTTCCTTCATCACAAGCATGTTCATTGTTTTCCTTCTTTAGAAATGACACTTAGTGTGCATAGGATTGGATGTCCAAAATAGACAGTTGGACCGGATTAAACAAGTGCCTTGAAGGATTATACAAGCGCCTTGGGGATTAAACAAGCGCCTTGAAGGATTATACAAGCGCCTTGGGGGATTAAACAAGCGCCTTGAGGGATTATACAAGCGCCTTGGGGGATTAAACAAGCGCCTTGAAGGATTATACAAGCGCCTTGGGGGATTAAACAAGCGCCTTGAGGGATTATACAAGCGCCTTGGGGGACTAAACAAGCGCCTTGAGGGATTATACAAGCGCCTATGTATTAAGCATTTAACGTATTATGTTGCATTCTGCACACGACTGTTAGTAGACATATGGCAGTAAATATACGGGAACAAACAAAGACTTACATGTAATAATTCAACGTTTTATTAATTAAACATTGCTGTTTTTGTTAACAGTCAAATCTAGTTGCCTTGAGCACCGACTAGAATACGATGAGGTTTTTGTAAGTAAATAATACAATGACTAGTACAGTGAATAGTACAGTGAATAGTATAGTGAATAGTATAGTGAATAGCATAGTGAGCGTATTTAATGACGCTAAATGGTTTACCGGCATTTGGGAAGTCATTTATGTATAAAATAAACAGTAACGTTCCGAAGATTGCACTGTGAAGAATACCTATCTGATTAAATTCTTATGTCATAACAATTTAACATAATTAGTTAAATGGTATCGAATGTTTTATTAGTCTAGTATTGGCTTATATTTATTAGATTAACATGATTATCCATAGTTGTTTTTAATCCATAAATTGTATAGCTGCCAATTCGGTTGAGCGTTTGGTCCAAATACCATGCTGACTTTCACAAAACAATTCATGTTCTTATAATAAATAGCGTTGATTGTATATCATTGTTTCAAGTACTATGTGAGAAAACATACAAAAGTGATATTAGTCTGTAGTTGATAAATTGTGTGTCTTCACTATTCTTGAATAAAGGTGATTGTTGTGACTTGTATGGAAAGATTCAGGTTCTGTGGGGAGAGCGAAAGTAAGCAGATTCCTAACGAAACCCATACTAGCGGAATGTGATTGATGAAGATTCCGTTGCCTGATAGATGGCGACACTCGATCGGAATCTGATTGATGTCTAGGACGAGAAACCAATGTAAACACCGATTTATACATATACAAAAATATGGATACCAACCAAATCAAAACGAGTCGTTTGATATCGGTCAGCACTATATATTTTGACGTCCCACAACCGTGGTTTCATTCTTACCCACCAGGTGTCGTACGTGTTCTAAATAATGTTTATTGTACGGCAGCAGATAACAAAACTGACTACAGACGCATTTACCGAAGTAAAACAACCGCTTTCGAAAATTAAAACACATTTTAAATATTGTTATGACCAATTTCGAAGTCTAAATGTCTCATGCGTTGCAGTGACGTCACAAACATATGACAAGGACGTCACACTCGTATCGCAATGACATCACAAACACGACCCGCAACAACAGTTATATTCTTAGCCACTAGGTGTCGTATGTGTTGTGAATATTGTCTACAGCTACGACGTAGCAAGTCGTAAACAACAATTGTGTTGCCCTCTAATCTAACGTGTCCAAGTGGACCGATTATGAGGGAATTTTTTTATCTACCTCATGGCACGGTCATCGCCTACAAAAGGGTGCGTGTATTGACGACGGAACTATTGTATACGTCATCACAAAGAAAGCATCTTACAAGTGCTGCCAACTATCGGCGCTGGTTGGCGGTTCCTCACTGCGTTGCGAACGTGCGTACACACGCCAGCACTGATTACTGCAAATACTTGCCGCGTTCGGCGCTTGCAGCCGTTGCTATGACGACGGCGTGGTGCGCGCGACGGTAGCCGATGATTGTTGATTCGACCAGCATCCGCAAGATCTCGTCAGACTGGCTGCGACAGCGACTCCGCTGCGGATATCGCCGACTTGGATCGATAAGTAACTGGACGTCGCCGTGTGGCTGGTTGCTGGCGGTGCCGTAGCGGGAAGATGGTGAGTAGACGCAGTAGCTGGTTCAACGGAGGCAGAATACCGACTGTTAACACGATAGGTATTTTGTATCGCAGTCAGTGCTTCTCTGCACCTTGTTGGTCATTGTGCAAGCTCATCCGTGCCGGTCTACCGAGTGAACGACGACATCTTTGTTACGAAGGAGGCTGTTGGCAGTGGCTACATGCACTGGCCACTCTATGTACATTCGATCCAGGTATATGTGCTGGTATTTTTCCCACGCTTCTGTTCCATTCTGAGGACCACAAAGCCTGGGTGAAGACAATCCTATTCGCGAACCGAGCGTCGTCATTACCGTTAGGCCCAGGGCGTCGGTGTGGTGCAGATCGAATCTCAATTGCATATCCTCTTATCGATAAGGAACGTTTTGCCCCATGGCAATTCCGTCGTTCGTCTCCAGTAGTAATGTGAGAAAGTGATGTGCAGGACTGCAGGCCGTCCATTCACGATGCCACGTATGGCCAAGTTCACATATAGGCTCCTACTGTCAACTTAGCTGAAAACGGGATATAGAAAGACATTGGCATGTTGTATAATTCAGTCATATCAGTGTTGTATCCATGTGTTCTGCCTGCCAAGTGACGGTGCTTGATGTATATCACACGTGACAACGGCGAAACTGTTGTCTTTCCGTCTCTACTTGCAAGTAATCATAACATTTCAAAGTAATAAGAACAGTCAATGTTAGTTACCAATTATGATTTTTATCAATTTACCGTACTTGTGTGTCGTGATGTACTTGCATATTGTTATGTTACCAGTACGTGTGCATTGTGAAAATGTCAATACTATGCTTGTGTATTATGATGTCATAAATACTTGTGTATTATGACGTCATCACTACTCGTGTTGCAGTACGGCTACGTGAACCGGGCGCTCGAACTGATGATCGTCCGCAGGTTCGGCAGCGACACCTGGCGCCAGATCAAGTAAGTGCAGCTTCTGCGTCGAATTGGTTCGGTTCTTGCAGTGGTCGAAAGCCAATGTTGGAACGAAGGATAAGTTAATTGAAAATAAGTATATTAACAGTTCACCACTAATTAACTAAGTAAGGTTTACCAGTTCACTTCAATAATATGAATACACGATCTGTCATATCGTAATACTTTCGGAAAAACACGATCGATTTGGCTATGACAAAAAACATGTTAATTTAACGACATGTAACACATAGTATATTATAGAGATCGTTTCACGACAATTCATAACAGACAATCAATCGCCAGCATTAAAGGTGGAATATTTTCATCGGATGATTGGTGTATCAAATTATCGTTTTATACAAGTTTGACCATAAATATATAGTACAGCAATACCCCAATGACGACTAAGACATGAAGTTTACCACTGTTAATTTAAATTACAATTTTATGGAAAGTTGGTGCGTTTTAATAATACAAACCCCCAACAGTGAAGCAATGAAAGCCATTGTGCATTCTCATTAAAGGGACACATTGAATAAACTAGGGCCAACATATATGCTTTTAATCATATGTGGTCGTTGGTTGCAGAGAAATGGCTTCGGTGAACTTGACAAGTCCGTTCAACATGCGCATGTTGTACGATGACAAACTTACGTTCAGCATAATTGAATCAACATCGCAGGCTGTCGGTGAGAACGTGTCATTACTTAATTAATCTGGCATATTATCAGTGATGTTAATGTTATAGGACCTAAGCTACTATGGACCGCTGTAGCCCATTGCTGAGAACTGGGCAGTAAGAAATGCTCGAGGAAGTCAAGCCGAGTGTCAGAAGCAATTATTGTCAGCCAACGTATTCCCAAAAGGTGACAGCACAACACACTATTGCCCGCGTATTTGCGAGCGTTGGGTAGTAGCAAAACATGGGTGCGGACACTTGAATATACAGATATTCATAGTGGTTTTAATTATTCTAATATTTTATGAACTGGCATTGACTTTATGCTTGATTTGCTCGTGTAATCCAGAAGATGGTGGCTAGCCATCCATGTGTTTATTCTCAATCATTAGGGTAAAGTCCAAGTCTATGTGATTGTGGACAGCCCATGTGAACTGGGGGATAGCCCACTTGAGAGTACAGGTATCAAGCCCACTATTGCCTCGACGCCTCGACCAACACGACGACGACGACCACCAACAACAACACCGTGCAACACCAACACGACGACGACCACCACCAACAACAACACCGTGCAACACCAACACGATGACGACCGCCACCAACAACAACACCGTGCAACACCAACACGACGACGACCACCACCAACAACAACACCGTGCAACACCAACACGACGACGACCACCACCAACAACAACACCGTGCAACACCAACACGACGACGACCACCACCAACAACAACATACAAACGACGACATACAAACATACATACAAGAAAATACAGACGTCACTGCGCCAGACTTGTCAATATTAATATATAACTAATACGCTAGATAGCATTACTAATATAGTTCTGTCACAAATTTCACGTCTGTATTTTCTGACGTTATCTTCACCGTATTCGCCCTACACCACTTTGAGGCGGTGTCACAATCACAACTATAGCACATATGGTCGGAGCCCGATTCAAGGGAAGCGAATGGAGACTAAGCGGCTAATCAGGTGGATTATGAGTGATTTAGTGGCGGACCTGATACAAGTGTATCACTTGTATCATGGTTAGTCCATGTTCCAGGGCGCAGCACAGACGATATCTGGGAGATGTTTGGAGAGAGCTTCTTTAACTTTTGTGAAGAGTCCGGCTACGATAAGATACTGCGTGTGCTCGGTCGAACTCTCTTGGACTTCTTGCAGGTACATAACGCTTAGGTTGTCGGTCGTCACTTGTACGGTTTATTTCACTTCCTTCAGGCATTTCGCACTCATATCGATTGACTCATCTTTCGCAGCGTTCGTTCATTAATACAAACTCCCAATAAGGCAATTGTCATGGTATAAATATAAAAAACAGGCTGGATGAAGGTTGGTTATATATGTTACTAAAGCATTGTTAAAATGTGCTTTAGAAATAATATTATCACAAGACTCTTGTCTTAGCAAACGTCCAGTGTTGCTCCCCGTACAGATAATGTTAAAACTATTTGAAAGAAACCCCTTGTGAATTTAACGTCGCTCAACTTCTGTAGAATCTTGACGCACTGCACGACCACCTATCAACCATCTTCCCACGCATGCGCAGTGCGTCATTCCGGTGTTCACAAAGGCGCAAAGATGGCGAATTGATTCTGCACTACTACTCGCAGCGCAAGGGCATGGAATACATGGTGGTTGGGCTCGTCAAGGCTGTCGCACGCAGGTTACGACCAATACATTACTCCGCCTAACGTTAATGATTAAGTATTTCTTATTTTGAAAAATTTATTATTGGGAATCATTCATCGAAAATAGGAAGAATACGATAAAGAATGAAAGAAACGTATTTTCCATGTTCCACCATGATAGTACAAGTGCGTATAAAATTTAAATTATTTAAAATAATAGGTGCCACTCACAGTTAAAGAATCGGGACAAAGTAGATTCTCCTGGTGGATATAAAACTTAAGTAAAGAGGGTATCGTGGGAGGGCGGACCCCGACCTTGACCCTCCGTTTCCCACGACCACGTGGGAGGGCGGACCCCGACCTTGACCCTCCGTTTCCCACGACCACATGTGTCTTCAAAGAGTTTTGCTTTGCTCACTTCTAACGAGGCTACTAGACCATCGAAGATTTTTTTTTCAACCTCTCCTTCTTTCATTATTACTGAACATTCTTCAGGATAGTTCATTTTCAAATCAAATAACTTTCATTTTACATATCCAAGGTATGTTTAGTTTACCTGGTAGAGGCTTTCATCAACGTGTCACGTTGATTTCATCAGTACCTATGACGCTTGATGACGTCATCGTACACGTGAGGCAGTTCATAATTGCCCTCGTCTCTGTTGATGGGTGTTGTAGGTATCACCCATTGTTGTCAACTTGTACATGGAGGACCTGGAGCAGAAAATAATAGCAACAGCACCGGTAGATTGCCAACCGAGAAACTGGAAACGATATGTGGACGATGTAATTTGCCTGGTACACACGGGAAAGGCAAAGAAATTACAACAACACATGAACACTGTAGACCCCACAGGGAGCATCATTTTCACGCGGGAAGATGAAGAGAACAACAGCATGCCCTTCCTGGATGCGAAGTTCACCAGAAAGGAAGATGGCAGTGTGAAGTCTACAGTGTACAGGAAGAAGACACACACCGACCAATACTTGAACTTTGCGTCCCACCACCCCAAACATCAGAAGTTAGGAGTGGTCAGAACCCTTATGCACAGGTGTGAGACGACAACTTCAGAGGAGGGGGACAAGAAGGAAGAGGTGGAATACTTGAGAGAAGCTTTAAGAGTATGTGGCTATCCGTCCTGGGCCTTGAACAAGGTGACAGATAGCTGTAAGAAGAAAAAGAACAAGCAAAAAACAAATGACAGAAATTACAGGAGCCAAGTAGTCATCCCATACGTAGAGGGGGTCTCAGAGAGAGTACACCGAGTACTGAAGAAATATGGAGTAGCAACAACTATGCGTCCCCACACCACCCTCAGGCGCTTGTTGGTACATCCCAAAGACAAAGTAGAGCTAGAAGAACAGGGTGAACTGGTGTACCAAATACCATGCAAGAACTGTGGTGCTGAGTACATTGGGGAGACAGGAAGACTACTAAAAACACGACTGGAGGAACACAGAAAGGATGTAGACAACACGAAAAAAGAGAAATACACAAGGAGCGAGAAAAAAAGATTGATGTCTACCATCAATAAATCCGCCCTTACAGACCATGCGACAACTGAAAACCACATCATAGACTGGGAGGGAGTGAACATTGTAGACAAGGAACCCAACCGAAGAATCCGGCACATCAAAGAAGCCATCTGGATCAGAAAAACTACAACACCCATCAACAGAGACGAGGGCAATTATGAACTGCCTCACGTGTACGATGACGTCATCAAGCGTCATAGGTACTGATGAAATCAACGTGACACGTTGATGAAAGCCTCTACCAGGTAAACTAAACATACCTTGGATATGTAAAATGAAAGTTATTTGATTTGAATTACTCTCCTTCTTTCCCTCAGTCTGTCCCGTTGTCAATAGATTTTCTCTTTTTCATCAAGTGGCCTATACGTTCTGTTTGTCGTTTCCTTGTTCTGCATATGTTGTGCTAATACTGCAGTCGTGACCACACAGGATAGAGAACAAGGAAGTAGATGTTGAGATACTGCCGGGCGTACACTCCGATCACGTCCAGTTCTTGGTGACAGAAAAGACAACCCAGCAAACTGTTACCAGCCATAGCAACAACGACGACGGGGACGCGCTCGAGTTGCTTAGCAACGAACCTCGCATCAGTCCCGCGACGTTCTGTCGCGCTTTCCCCTTCCACGTGATGTTCGATCGCGACCTGAAAATAGTTCAGACAGGATTCACAATCGCGAGGGTCGTCAGCGAACTGCAAGATCAAAAGTTCACGTTCCCAGACATTTTCTCCGTCGTCCGGCCTTCCATCGACGTCACCTTCGACAACATCGTTGCGCGCGCCAACACCGTGTTCGTGGTGCGTATGCGCGACCGGATCGCCATATCGTCTCGCGCTCCACTCGGTGACGAGTTTCCGCTCGATAGATGTCGCAGCGGTAGTGCCTCAGAGGATCCGGAAGTTATCGACGGTCGACAGATCCGACTGAAGGGAGAAATGCTGTACGTTGCCGAGACGGACAAGATCATGTTTCTGTGTTCGCCGAGTGTCGCCGGACTGCAGGATCTGTTGCGCAGTGGTCTCTCTCTGGCTGATATCCCCATCCACGACTCGACACGCGACCTCTTTCTACTCAGTGAACAGTTCAGGGCCGAATACAGGCTCACACAGAGACTGCAGGTACGTAAGATAAATTTTCATGGGTTCTTACCCAGAGACTACGGGTATGTGAGATATATTTTCATCGATTCTTTCTTCTTACGCAAAGACTGCAGATATGTAAAATACGTTTTCATCGGTTCTTACGTAGAACATTATTCTGGCATGTAAGACAAACATTTCTATTGGTTCTAACGCAGAGGCAGCAGGTATGTAAGATACGTCTCCATTGGTTCTAACACAGAGGCAGTAGGTATCTAAGATACGTCTCCATTGGTTCTAACACAGAGGCAGTAGGTATGTAAGATACATCTCCATTGGTTCTAACGCAGAGGCAGCAGGTATGTAATATACGTCTCCATTGGTTCTAACACAGAGGCAGCAGGTATGTAATATACGTCTCCATTGGTTCTAACGCAGAGGCAGCAGGTATCTAAGATACGTCTCCATTGGTTCTAACACAGAGGCAGCAGGTATGTAATATACGTCTCCATTGGTTCTAACACAGAAGCAGTAGGTATCTAAGATACGTCTCCATTGGTTCTAACACAGGGGCAGTAGGTATGTAAGATACGTCTCCATTGGTTCTAACGCAGAGGCAGTAGGTATGTAATATACGTCTCCATTGGTTCTAACACAGGGGCAGTAGGTATGTAAGATACGTCTCCATTGGTTCTAACACAGGGGCAGTAGGTATGTAATATACGTCTCCATTGGTTCTAACACAGAGGCAGTAGGTATGTAATATACGTCTCCATTGGTTCTAACACAGAGGCAGTAGGTATCTAAGATACATCTCCATTTGGTTCTAACACAGAGGCAGTAGGTATCTAAGATACGTCTCCATTGGTTCTAACACAGGGGCAGTAGGTATCTAAGATACGTCTCCATTGGTTCTAACGCAGAGGCAGTAGGTATGTAATATACGTCTCCATTGGTTCTAACACAGAGGCAGTAGGTATGTAAGATACATCTCCATTTGGTTCTAACACAGAGGCAGTAGGTATGTAAGATACGTCTCCATTGGTTCTAACACAGAGGCAGTAGGTATCTAAGATACGTCTCCATTGGTTCTAATACAGAGGCAGTAGGTATCTAAGATACGTCTCCATTGGTTCTAACACAGAGGCAGTAGGTATGTAAGATACGTCTCCATTGGTTCTAACACAGAGGCAGTAGGTATGTAAGATACGTCGCCATTGGTTCTAACACAGAGGCAGCAGGTATCTAAGATACGTCTCCATTGGTTCTAACACAGAAGCAGTAGGTATGTAAGATACGTCTCCATTGGTTCTAACACAGAGGCAGTAGGTATCTAAGATACGTCTCCATTGGTTCTAACACAGAGGCAGTAGGTATCTAAGATACGTCTCCATTGGTTCTAACACAGAGGCAGTAGGTATGTAAGATACGTCTCCATTGGTTCTAACACAGAGGCAGTAGGTATGTAAGATACGTCGCCATTGGTTCTAACACAGAGGCAGCAGGTATCTAAGATACGTCTCCATTGGTTCTAACACAGAGGCAGTAGGTATGTAAGATACGTCTCCATTGGTTCCAACACAGAGGCAGTAGGTATCTAAGATACGTCTCCATTGGTTATAATACAGAGGCAGTAGGTATCTAAGATATGTCTCCATTGGTTCTAACACAGAGGCAGTAGGTATGTAAGATACGTCTCCATTGGTTCTAACACAGAGGCAGTAGGTATGTAAGATACGTCGCCATTGGTTCTAACACAGAGGCAGTAGGTATGTAAGATACGTCTCCATTGGTTCTAACACAGAGGCAGTAGGTATGTAAGATACGTCTCCATTGGTTCTAACACAGAGGCAGTAGGTATGTAAGATACGTCTCCATTGGTTCTAACACAGAGGCAGTAGGTATGTAAGATACGTCGCCATTGGTTCTAACACAGAGGCAGTAGGTATGTAAGATACATCTCCATTGGTTCTAACACAGATTCAGCAGGTATGTAAGATACATCTCCATATTTATTCAAAGGTGTATTTCCATCCTAAATACTCGACAGTCCCTCGTTCAGGTGATGACTTATGCGCGTCCTTGTTCATATAATATAATGTTTAACGCTTTGTTGCTCCTTGAACTCAGAGGATATAGGCATTCTTTGTTGCTCCTTGAACTCAGAGGATATAGGCATTCTTTGTTGCTCCTTGAACTCAGAGGATATAGGCATTCTTTGTTGCTCCTTGAACTCAGAGGATATAGGCATTCTTTGTTGCTCCTTGAACTCAGAGGATATAGGCATTATTTGTTGCTCCTTGAACTCAGAGGATATAGGCATTCTTTGTTGCTCCTTGAACTCAGAGGATATAGGCATTCTTTGTTGCTCCTTGAACTCAGAGGATATAGGCATTCTTTGTTGCTCCTTGAACTCAGAGGATATAGGCATTCTTTGTTGCTCCTTGAACTCAGAGGATATAGGCATTCTTTGTTGCTCCTTGAACTCAGAGGATATAGGCATTCTTTGTTGCTCCTTGAACTCAGAGGATATAGGCATTCTTTGTTGCTCCTTGAACTCAGAGGATATAGGCATTCTTTGTTGCTCCTTGAACTCAGAGGATATAGGCATTCTTTGTTGCTCCTTGAACTCAGAGGATATAGGCATTCTTTGTTGCTCCTTGAACTCAGAGGATATAGGCATTCTTTGTTGCTCCTTGAACTCAGAGGATATAGGCATTCTTTGTTGCTCCTTGAACTCAGAGGATATAGGCATTCTTTGCTGCTCCTTGAACTCAGAGGATATAGGCATTCTTTGTTGCTCCTTGAACTCAGAGGATATAGGCATTCTTTGCTGCTCCTTGAACTCAGAGGATATAGGCATTCTTTGTTGCTCCTTGAACTCAGAGGATATAGGCATTCTTTGTTGTTCCTTGAACTCAGAGGATATAGGCATTCTTTGTTGCTCCTTGAACTCAGAGGATATAGGCATTCTTTGTTGCTCCTTGAACTCAGAGGATATAGGCATTCTAGTGTTAGTATTATTATTATCGTCGTCATTATTATCACAAATGACTGTCCGTGTGTCCGTAGTCGATGACGGAGCAGCTAGAGCATATGACTGTCCGTGTGTCCGTAGTCGATGACGGAGCAGCTAGAGCATATGACTGTCCGTGTGTCCGTAGTCGATGACGGAGCAGCTAGAGCATATGACTGTCCGTGTGTCCGTAGTCGATGACGGAGCAGCTAGAGCATATGACTGTCCGTGTGTCCGTAGTCGATGACGGAGCAGCTAGAGCATATGACTGTCCGTGTGTCCGTAGTCGATGACGGAGCAGCTAGAGCATATGACTGTCCGTGTGTCCGTAGTCGATGACGGAGCAGCTAGAGCAAATGACTGTCCGTGTGTCCGTAGTCGATGACGGAGCAGCTAGAGCATATGACTGTCCGTGTGTCCGTAGTCGATGACGGAGCAGCTATAGCATATGACTGTCCGTGTGTCCGTAGTCGATGACGGAGCAGCTAGAGCATATGACTGTCCGTGTGTCCGTAGTCGATGACGGAGCAGCTAGAGCAAATGACTGTCCGTGTGTCCGTAGTCGATGACGGAGCAGCTAGAGCATATGACTGTCCGTGTGTCCGTAGTCGATGACGGAGCAGCTAGAGCATATGACTGTCCGTGTGTCCGTAGTCGATGACGGAGCAGCTAGAGCATATGACTGTCCGTGTGTCCGTAGTCGATGACGGAGCAGCTAGAGCATATGACTGTCCGTGTGTCCGTAGTCGATGACGGAGCAGCTAGAGCATATAACTGTCCGTGTGTCCGTAGTCGATGACGGAGCAGCTAGAGCATATGACTGTCCGTGTGTCCGTAGTCGATGACGGAGCAGCTAGAGCATATGACTGTCCGTGTGTCCGTAGTCGATGACGGAGCAGCTAGAGCATATGACTGTCCGTGTGTCCGTAGTCGATGACGGAGCAGCTAGAGCATATGACTGTCCGTGTGTCCGTAGTCGATGACGGAGCAGCTAGAGCATATGACTGTCCGTGTGTCCGTAGTCGATGACGGAGCAGCTAGAGCATATGACTGTCCGTGTGTCCGTAGTCGATGACGGAGCAGCTAGAGCATATGACTGTCCGTGTGTCCGTAGTCGATGACGGAGCAGCTAGAGCATATGACTGTCCGTGTGTCCGTAGTCGATGACGGAGCAGCTAGAGCATATGACTGTCCGTGTGTCCGTAGTCGATGACGGAGCAGCTAGAGCATATGACTGTCCGTGTGTCCGTAGTCGATGACGGAGCAGCTAGAGCATATGACTGTCCGTGTGTCCGTAGTCGATGACGGAGCAGCTAGAGCAAATGACTGTCCGTGTGTCCGTAGTCGATGACGGAGCAGCTAGAGCATATGACTGTCCGTGTGTCCGTAGTCGATGACGGAGCAGCTAGAGCATATGACTGTCCGTGTGTCCGTAGTCGATGACGGAGCAGCTGGAGCATATGACTGTCCGTGTGTCCGTAGTCGATGACGGAGCAGCTGGAGCATATGACTGTCCGTGTGTCCGTAGTCGATGACGGAGCAGCTGGAGCATATGACTGTCCGTGTGTCCGTAGTCGATGACGGAGCAGCTAGAGCATATGACTGTCCGTGTGTCCGTAGTCGATGACGGAGCAGCTAGAGCATATGACTGTCCGTGTGTCCGTAGTCGATGACGGAGCAGCTAGAGCATATGACTGTCCGTGTGTCCGTAGTCGATGACGGAGCAGCTGGAGCAGACATACAAAGAGTTGGAGGCAGAGAAGAAGGTAAACGACAACCTCGTCTACTCCATCCTTCCGCCAAGCGTCGCCAACAGACTGCGCATGGGGGAGCCAGTGGAGGCGGTCAAGTACTCGTCGGTGACGATCCTCTTCAGTGGCGTGTGCGACTTCAACGCCTTCTGCGCCAACAACGCCCCGATGAAGGTCGTCGCGATGCTGAACGCTCTCTACACGCGGTTCGACGCTCTCGCTGACCCGCGCATCTACAACGTCTACAAGGTAGCCTATGGTTGGTTGTACGGTCATGCCGCAGTTAAACAACGTCTACAAGGTAGCCTATGGTTGGTTGTACGGTCATGCCGCAGTTAAACACCCGGCTGTGTTTCAGCGAAAATAGTGGCTAAATATGTAGTGTAGATAGATCTAAGTTAGCCAAAAACAGCGATTTTATTTTACGTTGCACTGTGAAGCAGATTTGCAGAAGCGTAAGGGTTTTGGTGGTGTCATTCCTGAAACACCGATAGGCGATTTAGAATTCTGCGAAACTGCCAGTTTTTATGGTAATGTGATTTTGGCGAAATTTGATCAGCAGATTGGTGACATTCTACAATCACACAAAACGTTAACATAGCTGCCAACAGGAAAAAAATCAAGTGTGGCCTGGCTCGTGCGTAACTGCAATAAGTTGACAAAAATATTATTTTCTAACAACCCAGCGTACATAAAAGAGGATAAATGGTACTTTCGTGAAAGGGAGTGCGTAATTTCTGAAGAATTGCGAATTGTTGTTTATTTCTCTTAAATTATGTTAGCATCGTTGTTCTTGAAACAGTGATTGACGTTTTGATAAACTGTGATCAGTGAAAACCCGTTGACATTGTGTCACGCAGGTAGAGACCGAGTGTCACGAGTACATGTTGACATTGTGCCACGCAGGTAGAGACCGTGGGTGACAAGTACATGTTGACAATGTGCCACGCAGGTAGAGACCGTGGGTGACAAGTACATGTTGACATTGTGCCACGCAGGTAGAGACCGTGGGTGACAAGTACATGTTGACATTGTGCCACGCAGGTAGAGACCGTGGGTGACAAGTACATGTTGGCATTGTGTCACGCAGGTAGAGACCGTGGGTGACAAGTACATGTTGACATTGTGCCACGCAGGTAGAGACCGTGGGTGACAAGTACATGTTGACATTGTGCCACGCAGGTAGAGACCGTGGGTGACAAGTACATGTTGACATTGTGCCACGCAGGTAGAGACCGTGGGTGACAAGTACATGTTGGCATTGTGTCACGCAGGTAGAGACCGTGGGTGACAAGTACATGTTGACATTGTGTCACGCAGGTAGAGACCGTGGGTAACAAGTACATGTTGACATTGTGCCACGCAGGTAGAGACCGTGGGTGACAAGTACATGTTGACATTGTGCCACGCAGGTAGAGACCGTGGGTGACAAGTACATGTTGACATTGTGTCACGCAGGTAGAGACCGTGGGTGACAAGTACATGTTGGCGAGTGGACTGCCGGAGAAGAACTCTGTCCACGCCAAGAGCATTGCCCTCGTCGCGCTTGACATGCTGGACATCGGGCAGGAGGTCACAGTGGATGACCGGCCGGTCAAGGTATGACCTCCTCGGACCGGCAGTCAAGCTAGCAAACGTTATTTTTAATTCAATCAAACATGTTAAAGATACGAAGTGCGATCGTTTTTATTGTAAAAAGCATGTTACATGTCCCATTTTGGCCGTGCAACTATGTCTTATGAACAACAATTTGTTAATATATATATATATATATATATATATATATATATATATATATATATATATATATATATATGTATGTATGTGTGTGTGTGTGTGTGTGCGTGCGTGCGTGCGTGCGTGCGTGCGTGCGTGCGTGCGTGCGTGCGTGCGTGCGTGCGTGCGTGCGTGCGTGCGTGCGTGCGTGCGTGCGTGCGTGCGTGCGTGCGTGCGTGCGTGCGTGCGTGCGTGTTAAATTTTAATGTTTCGACTCGAAGGTCGTGTTATGTTGAATGGAAAGGTCGATATTCATATACACTGTACATATAACGGTCAATTTATATTTTTAATGGAGTTTGTGTGCCTTGAATAATACATTGAATTACAGTGATGACTGGAATGGTCTGATATTATAATGTCATAGAAACATAATGGTTTATATGTTGAATTATTGTATAGACATTGTCGTGTTCAATCGAGTACAGCACTGTTAACCTATAATTATATCAAAGTTGGCCAAACATTCTGATGCACATGAAGTAATTATATCGATCATCGCCGGTATAAATGTGTCAAATTAACCCGGTAATTATTGTGAGACAACAAAAGTTGTTTATAAGTCATAAATCTAGATATCATGTTTTGCCTACATGTAGTGTTTAAATATTGGAATAATAACAAATATTATTAATCGTACGTGTTAAAAAAATCAAATAATATAACTCGGTGGTAGAAATTGCGTAGTAAAATGGAGGTGAATATTTCACGGAAGTCTACTATTTGTGGCGCCGTGTTTCAGATCACGATTGGCATCCACTCCGGGGAGGTGGTGGCCGGGGTTGTTGGACAGATGCTTCCTCACTACGCTGTCTTCGGCAACACCGTGTGTCTGGCGAGCCGTATGGAGAGCACAAGTCTCCCGAACCACGTCAACATATCGGAGGCTACCTACAGGTGACTAGCGATGTCCGCGTTCGTAGCAATGCTTAATAGACAGCCTGGGGAAATGTCTCCAACACCACACAGATTTTGTTTTAAGAAGAAAAACCGTCACTGGTATTTTGTCGGTGTTCTAAATTGCACACATGTCTTCCAAACATGTCCTCTTTCAACGTCGATTGTTTGCGTTCGTGTTGGCATAGATGGACACGTTTTTTCCTTCTTGAAAATCAGTTAATAGTTAAATCGTTTTTCGGTTGTCGTTGCAACTACGTGAGCGACACAGCAGAGACGACTAAATTGTGTCTCTTTTGCCACGCCACATGCCCACATACTACAGTAGACTTGAGCGTAACGTCGTATACTTTGCGATACGTCTGGTAGTGTTGTAGCAGTACGTTCAGTCTCTCCATGTGTTCATCTTCTCCTCTCGGGCTCGTCCATCGCTCCGATAACTTCCCATGGTCTTATGTCTTCCACACATCCTGCCATCTCAAACAACGATCTTCTGCTGGTTCACTTTATTTTACCAGGCTCGTTCGTCTTCTCATTTCTACATCGGTTACATAATCCCACCACCGGATTATTCATCACAGTTATTCGTCACATACATTTGCCGTCAACGCCATTTTAACGTGTTAAATTCTTGCTATTTTTTTTAGTTTGTGGTCAGTGCTATCCATTAATTTCAGCATGCGTCATAAAAATCTGGGAGATCAAATTTTGCCGTACTTCGACAATGTGTGAATTCAAACGCTTAAATTCGTGTGATCTAAACATTTTCTTCCTGTAATGTAAACTTTTCCATCGTGCACGTAAAAATTGTCACCGTGTTCTTCAAGGTGTAGCATCGTTGAGGAAGGTAGTTTGGTGATGATTGTTCCACACAAGGTGAAAACACAGAAACACAAACAGAGCTACAACGTTAAAAGTATTGGATAAACTTGCCCGGATGGCAACGAGATTTGTGAGCAATCGTAAACAAATCATTGCGGTCGCCAATCGGGATGTTAATTGCGCTCCAAATGTTGTGATATCTAAGCTTAAATAGTTGACCTTGATATGTATGTCTAATCTGCAGATTCCCACACGTCCGTTCATTGTTGTAGTCATCTCAACATGGCCGCTAACTACGATCCCCAGTTCTCGTTCAAAGACCGCGGTCACGTGTCCATCAAAGGCAGCCGCGAGCCAATGAGGTGCTACTTCCTCTCGCGCAATCAGCAAAAGGCGGCCGAGATTTCGACGCTGCAGGACAGCGGATTGAAAATGACGTCACAGAGCGTCCTTATGACGTCACAGCCGACGGATGCCACCGGTGCGTACACACTCGCCAACAGTGGCAGCACTCACCGTATTACCACAACTTGATTATAAATTCAAAATGGACGGCTGACGAAGTGGTATGATACATTACGGTGGCGTTCGCGTGTTACATCGTAACGTAATTTGCACCAGTGTCCTACGCAGCTTATGCATTAAATATAGCTCAATCATATTCTAGAATAGATCCAATTGCGTTGCTAGTCGGCGCGTGGCAAAACAATCGAGGGAATTTGTTAGGTGTCTAATTCTTATTAAAATCATATCAGCCAGTCATTGAAATGCAGTCATAACCGACGTATTCGCCACCTGACTGTAATGCCGATATTTACGCCACGTAACGTACGAAAAATATTCTCGCCGCGTCATTACGAGACCGGCAACTGCGGTAGTGAGCTGTAATTAACATCTGTATCAGTGCCATCGAAGTCACAACGATGTCTAAATACCCCACAATGGACTGGTCTTCCCAAAATTTGGCGGAAACATTTCAGTTGTTTAACAGCGCACGAACCTTGTTTGTGACGACGAGGGTGTCATGGATCCAAGAAAACGAGCCGTTAAAATTCAAATCGCTGTTGGGAATGAGGGGTTAAAGCGGATCAACATATCAACTCTTGACGAGGAAGGACAGAAAGATCCAGCAAAGTTGTATAAATTATTCGAACACCAACTTGATGTACATCTAAACTTCAGAATTCATCGGATGGAGCTAAACAGCGAGAGAATGAGACAATTTTGTTAGCAGAGCGCGCCACAAGGACAACTTGTGCGATTTCGGCGAGGGAGAGCTAGATGAAAGAATTATTGAACTGATAATTGCTAGCACACCAAGTGAAGTTCTACAAAAAAATCTGCTAGACCAAGACAGGGTACACGATTGATGAAGTTCTCAAACAAGCTCGAAAATATGAGGCTATAGCTGTGGACAAACAAACCCTGCAGAGTTTGGGAAACACACTTACAATTATTCATGAAGTGAACCATCGATATATATGTCCGAACTGTGCACATTCTCATCCACTGAGACAGTGACAACATTGGACACTGGGCCAAGTGCTGCAGAAAACAGAAGAAAGACAGCAGAAAGACAGAAGTAAGAAGAGAGCGGGCATGCCAAGAAGTCAAAGCAGATACAGAAGTTGAGGCAGACAGGATATGCAGCCATCAAGATCTATCCATGAAATTATCACACTGAAAACGAAGGCGATGATTATGAAACAGATGGAGAAACACACGCCAAGTCATTTAGGGAAATTAATAGTTCCTTTCCAGTGTGTACATACTTTATAAATATTATGTCAACACAGCTAATATTAAAAGCAGCGCTAATTAAAACAACATAAACATCAAAGCAATATGAAGTTTCTGGCACTGTTAATAACATTCTGCTCATCCATGACGTCACTGTATTCACTGACGCACAATTGCGTATTATTACGCCGATTTACGCAAAGCATAGGATTGTACTCTCTTAATTTTCCGTTTTATATTATTTGTTGCACAATATTACTTTTGTAAAGAAGCGTCACTATTATTTTTTAATAGTAATAATAAAGTTTAATTCGCTTTGCAACCATGGTGGCTGAATGGTACATATAAAAAATATATTAAGTATTAAACGAAGAGCATTAAATTGCATACAAATAAGTAAATAAAATTAGATCCTGTTAATTAAAAGTAAAATATAGAAGATTTTAATAAATTTGTGGTTATGCTTACTGCCATGTGGACGTTACAGTGGTCAAGTCCATATGACGCTAGATGACGAAACTTGATGTAGAATGTGGCATGTTCGTAAATAGAGTTCTGTGTAGGATTTCCCTCCGGTCTGCCAGTGTTGGTGTTCTCGCTGTGATTATGGTTTCGGTGTAAAACACATTTCGAAAAAATATACGAACTGCTCGTCATGTATGTGTTCGTGCTGTTTCGTCTGGTGTATGGTCAGGCTGGTGTGCCGCACCTGGCAGGCATACTCCACTACTGATCGGACTAGTGCTGTGTAGATCTTGACGGGATGATGTGAATCGACTCCGGCTCGGTTGAGGGGGATTATGAAGTAAAGGCGTTGAGGCAATAATAACAATGAACAGAAGATAATATCATCTGTTGAGGCAATAATAACAATGAACAGATGATAATATCAGCTGTTCATTGTTATTATTGCCTCAACGTGTTATGTTTTTACGAAGAGAGAAGACGAAATTAGATGGTCGGAAGATGAGGAACAACAGAGGGCGGATGTGGGGGTGTTAATAACGTAATACGTCGGAAGCAGGAAACTAATATACTATATCAAACTGCGTGATTGAACAAGGCTTTTTTAACAAGATTGCTATCCAAAACGCCAAGCTCCAGGTAGAAAACGGACAAGGAAGCCATTGACTTATCGACAGTTCAACCATTTTTCATCTACGTATAGCCTATCCTTATCAGATAACTGTCAATTAAATATTTTTAAACATATAGCTCTACCATTAACACAATCATTTGACAGTTTGTTCCATTTATTTATCACCCTCTGTGAGAATGAGTATTTTGTCATATCCAACCTACACTTTTCCTGAACTAATGCTGTTTTGTGCCATCTGGTTCTACTGCCTTCTTTGAGTTTGAAGAACATATTCCAAACAATATCCTGATAACCATTTCAATATTTTTAATATATGGTCTGCTCTACCAAATAGACAACTATCTGTCTACAAGACAACCGTTTCTCTACAGGCGGCTGCAGTGACGCGAGTTCGATTCCATCAACGACACATGGAAAGTCTTGTGTCCCCCCAAGACGTTGATGTCGCCGCAATCTCGCGACAGAGGCAGCATAACACGGACGGTATTACAGAAACACAGTGATGGGTTTTTTAATTTTAGATCACCAGATATTATCAGAAATGGATTTGTTACACTAACAAATAATTCTACATATAGTGGTCTCTTGTCATAAGGACTCCCGGTGTAAGAAACAACTTCTTGTTCTTGCCTGCACTGTTATGTACCCATGGATACAAAGAACATTAGATATATGAAACAGTTTGACCGAGTCCCAGCGTGGTCGCTACAGGGAGAGGCCGCTGCATTTATATTACGTCTGTTTCGTGTTGTTGTCTCCGTCTGCATATTGACTTCTTTGTGTAATATTTACTTAAATAAATGTGTTATGTTTAGTAATTATGTTAAAGTAACTAGGCTGCACATACACATATAACCTCGTTATACACGGAGGTCGACATAAGTGGTGTGAATAATTGTGTTAAAGTAACTCGGCTGCACATACACATATAACCTCGTTATACACGGAGGTCGACATAAGTGGTGTGAATAATTTGATCAGTGCTGACAAGGAAACGATCGATCATGTCAGCTTCTACCATTCAAGCAACTTGTCTTCGATACAGTACACACTGTCTGACTACTAATTTCATCTTGACAACATCAGAATTATTTATTATAGCAGCTTATATTTCGATACATACTCATAAATAGAATGCGTAGCACACATTGCCTGGTAAAATGTCATAATATCAAAAACGTCAGTAAATCCAAAATTGCCATGACATGTCAAAGTAAAAAAATTGCTGTGACAATGTTTGGAAGTAGATCTGGACTTGCAATGAGATAACTTGTTACCGTCAGGCAGTTTAAACAGTCTTGCTAACATTGCGTGTTCCTGTATAATTGTCGTAGATCCCATACGTAGGTCATACAGTCACCACATCAAGTCAACAGGGTAACGTTCCATGAAAAGCAGTGAACACTGTCACTACACCAAGTCAATAGGATAATGTGACAAGCAGTGGACACTGTCACCACACGAGGTCAACAGGATAGTGTCCAGTGAGGCAGGCAGTGCAGTGTCCAGTATTCAGTTCCTGTGACTTCACGCCGCTCCGAACAGCTGCCACAAGTCCATCCACCGACAGGTAAACCAGACTGTCAGCATCTGCAACAAATACATCAAACTAGTAGTGCATGTTATAAACAAAAATACCTAACATAGGCTTCAGACAATCAACATATTTAACAAAGCCTGTGAAACATAAATCAGGCAATCAGCCCGTGCATAAAAACATCAGCCAACGCAACTAATACCACAACCAATGTTTAATAAACATATCAAACAATCGACCTACGTAACATACACATCAGACAATCAACTCGTGTAACAAACTTCAAGACAATCAGGCTTTGTAACAATAAACAATACAAACCCATTTGTTTTGCCAACTCGTCAATGGACATCTTGTTGGCAATGAGCTCTTCCTTGGTTGGTATGTTGATGCCCATGTAGCAGGGGTGTTTGAGGGGAGGAGATGCGATCCTCACGTGCACCTGGGAAACAGCCAACACACTACATCCACATGCCCAACATACCATCCATTAGTTGTCCACCAAGACCCAGATAGATCTTTGGCAACTTGTGCAAGCAATGTGCAGTATTTTACCACATAGATAAACATACTTTTATCACGTTATTATCTAATAGTTTCAATTATATCAGTGCAAATATGATAACAAATATAACTGTCATATATACTGACAGATATTTGATAAGGGCTTGCTACACACAGATGAACAATTCTTTGACTCTTAATACATCAATGGCTTCTTTGGCCACTTGCCATCTGAGCTTGATTTGGACGGCAATCTTGTTCAATTTTTAAAATGTGTAAGTGTACATATGCATGTTATTTTAATTGGCTCTCTGTCAATCTGTCTCTCTTTGTCTGTCTCTCCCTTTCTTCCACTCCCCACTTTGATGTAGAATAAAATTGTACATTATTACCTAATCCTACTAAATCAGTTCTGACAAACAAGCTATCCTAAATAAATAAATTCCTTGCACTGTTAAACCCTCAAACTTGAAATAGGAACATTCTCAACTGTATGCCGATAACTAAACACAAACACGAGAAGGAACTGTCTACCTCCTTCGCTCCTGCGCCTTTCAGAAGTTTCACAATGCGTGCCATTGTGTTGCCTCGTACAATCGAATCATCGACAAGAACAATGCGCTTGCCGAGGAAGTTGGCCGAGAGTGCACCAAACTTCTTAGTCACTCCGAGCTTCCTCAGACGAGTACTGGGCTGGATGAATGTTCTACCGATGTAGCGATTCTTACAAAGTACTTCCACATATGGCAAGCCAGACTGCAACACACAAGTCAATGATTCTTACAAAGTACTTCCACATACGGCAAGCCAGACTGCAACACACAAGTCAATGATTCTTACAAAGTACTTCCACATACGGCAAGCCAGACTGCAACACACAAGTCAATGATTCTTACAAAGTACTTCCACATACGGCAAGCCAGACTGCAACACACAAGTCAATGATTCTTACAAAGTACTTCCACATACGGCAAGCCAGACTGCAACACACAAGTCAATGATTCTTACAAAGTACTTCCACATACGGCAAGCCAGAGTGCAACACACAAGTCAATGATTCTTACAAAGTACTTCCACATACGGCAAGCCAGAGTGCAACACACAAGTCAATGATTCTTACAAAGTACTTCCACATACGGCAAGCCAGACTGCAGCACACAAGTCAATGATTCTTACACAGTACTTCCACATACGGCAAGCCAGACTGCAACACACAAGTCAATGATTCTTACACAGTACTTCCACATATGGCAAGCCAGACTGCAGCACACAAGTCAATGATTCTTACACAGTACTTCCACATATGGCAAGCCAGACTGCAACACACAAGTCAATGATTCTTACAAAGTACTTCCACATACGGCAAGCCAGGCTGCAACACACAAGTCAGTAATTCTTACAAATTACTTCCACATACGACAAGCCAGACTGCAACACACAAGTCAATGATTCTTACAAAGTACTTCCACATATGGCAAGCCAGACTGCAACACACAAGTCAGTGATTCTTACAAAGTACTTCCACATATGGCAAGCCAGACTGCAACACACAAGTCAGTGATTCTTACAAAGTACTTCCACATATGGCAAGCCAGACTGCAATACACAAGTCAATGATTCTTACACAGTACTTCCACATACGGCAAGCCAGACTGCAATACACAGGTCAATGATTCTTACAAAGTACTTCCACATATGGCAAGTCATACTGCAACACACAAGTCAGTGATTCTTACAAAGTACTTCCACATACAAGCCAGACTGCAACAGTTCAAGTCCATCTACTGGTAATTCAACACTTGGGCAATTCCAGTCACCCCTCTTTGTCTGTCTTTCGGAAGAGACATTAACAGCCCTGATGTCTTTGCCAGGGGAAGTAAAAACTCCCGTACAGAGGGTAAATGTGTCACCTGTTGTGGACTCTACCTCTCAACCACATGAGTCATGATGGAAGCGTCCATGATACGGTTCAATAAATTCAGCCAAATACTGTATTAGAACACGATTTAATAAAATCAAATAAGTTGTTAGAAAACATGTTGATACAGTTTGTCTCACTCACACTGACTACTGAGAGTAAGTGTGTGTGTGTGTTACCTATTAATACAACAGATGTTGCTCACCTGTGCTGCATAGCCGAGTGCTGCAGGTGTTGCTGACTCAGGTATTGTGCTGACGAGGTCAGCTTCTGCGGGAGCTTCAAGAGCGAGCTGCTTCCCACATCTGTCTCGCACACAGTACACCTGCTGACCTGCATCATACCATGACAGTTTACACAATTGTGCACATCAATAACCCCAAAAGTGCCATACAAAATTGTTTTATTTTATCTTTGAAAATGGATGCTAGGTTTCTCTACTTTCATTCCAATCACCAATGGCATTGATGAACACAGTCATTTTCTTGAAGATAATGTATTACCATTGTTAAACAAGTGGTGTATTTTGGGGCTATTGGGCAATGGTCCCCCTTTGGCTAAAATTGTTTTTCCCTATGCAAAATGTTGCGCCACTACATGGTAGCATGGTAAAACTAATGTGTGACTAAACTTGCCCCCCCTCCATTTGGCCTCCCCTTTGCGAGATCTTTGATACGCCACTGGTAGTACACAACTGTCAACCCTCTCCCCTTGACAAACGTAATCCCTCTCCCCCTGACAAACTTAATCCCTTTCCCCTGACAACTGTCAACCCTCTCCCCCTGACAACCATCATCCCTCTCCCCCTGACAACCAACATCCCTCTCCCCCTGACAACTGTCAACCCTCTCCCCCTGACAACTATCAACCCTCTCCCCCGACAAAGGTCATCCCTCCCCCCCCCCCGACAAACGTAATCCCTCTCCTCCTGACAACAGTCAACCCTCTCCCCCTGACAACCGTCAACCCTCTCCCACTCACAACCCTCTCCCCTTGACAACTGTCAATCGTCTCCACCTGACAAACGTAATCCCTCTCCCCTGACAACCGTCAACCCTCTCCCCCTGACAAACATAATCCCTCTCCCCCTAAAAAACACAATCCCTCTCCTCCTGACAACCGTTAACCCTCTCCCCCTGACGACCGTCAACCCTCTCCCCCGACAACCGTCAACCCTCTCCCCCTGACAACACAACACTGAACAGCCTGAACATAGCGACAGGACGAAAATATTGATAGAAATATTTGTTTCTCAAGAAAGATAGACCTAAAGGACATGAGGTAACATTAGTAAAAGATCAATGTAGACTGGATATCAAGAACTCCTTTCACAGAGGACAATCAATGAATGGAACAAATTATCTACAGATTGTGTAACTGCTAGCAGAGTGAATATGTTTAAAAGCAAAGTAGACACATATCTCAGAAGGGTGGGTTACACACAGATGAAAAATTGTTGGAATCTCAATAAGTTAATAGCTTCTTTGTCCACTTGCCATCAGGGCCTTTGTTTTGGATGGCAATATTGTCAAATCTTGCTAACGATTCATATAAAAACCAAGGCGTTACAAAGACTAAATTGTCAACACTCAACCCAGCACTATGGCAAAAACAAATCAAGAACCAATTGATCATCAAAATAGGAGGAAGTGGTCCTTAATAACCACAAATGTGACCTGCTCCACCAAAATCAGGTATAAGTCGGAAAATTACTTTTTGAAATAAAGATACCATGTGAAAGACAATTGTATGGGCTTTCCAACGGTGCCAAAGACAACTACCAAGCCCTATTAGTTGCCAAGTTATCATGTGATATAGAGAAGGTGCCCCGGGTCATTTGATGACAAAATTATTCTGGGAAAAACAGCTTTGAAGTTTACTAAAGTATATTCATACATTTCAATAACAAATGCACATCATATGAAGTTGAAATTTTGCACTGCTGTAGTACACATCAACATGGATATTTTGGTGGAATTCCATTCTGATAGTTGTAAAAGTTTGCAAGATATGGCATTCTCAGTGACGTTGCCGCCAAGCTGTCTGCACATTTCCTCGAAGCTGTCAGTGTCAACTGTTACTCGATCGTGGTCTTCCTCATCCCTTTCTCCCTCAGAAATGACGTTCATTTCACTGTTACTATTTAGTCCATCTGCCTCGACCGAGTTTCCCAGATAACGGCAACTAAATAATTGATTAATAAACGAAAATTTTATATAACATATATATCTCTATATATCTTTATATATCTCTGTGCATCAACCAATCAGCCATTGTGATTCGTATCACTTGATTACGTCCTTATTAAACCTCTCTGACTGGTAGTATAGTAACATGTGACTGATTCTGCCCTAATAAATGCATCCCATAATAGATCAGCTTTCCAACGATGCTAATATGGCGGGGGTGGACGCAATGTGTGGTGGACATGATACATATGAATTGAGCGAAGTTTCCATTGTCTTTGTTCATTAAGATATTCATAGCTCTACGAAACATCATATTTTTTCAAACGTTATCATCGTTTTATGACCTTATAATAGCATGACTGCAATCTAGGAGAGTTAGGCTAATTAAAAACATCAAAACCTGAAAATCGGCCATCGCTGCCAAATTCACCCCTTTGCACACTTTGAAGTGGAATGACCAAGCTCGGCGTTTAGTGTGTTTTCCTAACAATATTAATGTAACTGCAATTGACTCTAACCATAGAAATGGATACAAAATGTAACACAGTTTCAACAAACACATGAACACAGGGATAATAATGCAGAGAAATGTCATAAAGCTATGTATTATAAAATTAGTACCTTCCATGACAGAGTCAGGTCGTGCAAAATACACATACTCAAAGATACACAGTGCTGAAGGTTGATCGCCGGGCCGTGGCACGACGCACATCGACTTGACTCCCTCCCTTGTAATCTTCACTATCTCTCCTGCAAACACACTGGTGTCAGCAGACATATATGATATACACATATTACAAACTTCACTTTAATAAAAACACGATGACCCATTCAAAATACAATTCTGTGAATGAATTCATCAGTAATTTTCTTTCTTCAGGTGTCATGTAAGGTGCATGACGTGATCATGATCTACCACAGGTGGCACGTAAGGTGCATGACGTGATCATGACCCTCCACAGGTGTCACGTAAGGTGCATGACGTGATCATGACCCTCCACATGTGTCACGTAAGGTGTATGACGTGATCATGACCTTCCACAGGTGTCACGTAAGGTGCATGATGTGATCATGACCTTCCACAGGTGTCACGTAAGGTGCATGACGTGATCATGACCCTCCATAGGTGTCACATAAAGTGCATGACGTGATCATGACCCTCCATAGGTGTCACCTAAAGTGCATGACGTGATCATGACCCTCCTTTGCCAATGATGTCAACTGTATTTTGTCAATTATTTTAGCCATCATCTATTAGTAACATGACTGTTCATGTCGTGTCAAAGACATCACCCACCTGGCAAGACCTCTCTGTAGTAAAGACATCACCCACCTGGCAAGACCTCTCTGTTGTAAAGACATCACCCACCTGGCAAGACCTCTCTGTAGTAAAGACATCACCCACCTGGCAAGACCTCTCTGTAGTAAAGACATCACTCACCTGGCAAGACCTCTCTGTTGTAAAGACATCACCCACCTGGCAAGACCTCTCTGTTGTAAAGACATCATCCACCTGGCAAGACATCTCTGTTGTAAAGACATCACCCACCTGGCAAGACCTCTCTGTTGTAGAGACATCACCCACCTGGCAAGACCTCTCTGTTGTAAAGACATCACCCACCTGGCAAGACCTCTCTGTAGTAAAGACATCACCCACCTGGCAAGACCTCTCTGTTGTAAAGACATCACCCACCTGGCAAGACCTCTCTGTAGTAAAGACATCACCCACCTGGCAAGACCTCTCTGTTGTAAAGACATCACCCACCTGGCAAGACCTCTCTGTAGTAAAGACATCACCCACATGGCAAGACCTCTCTGTTGTAAAGACATCACCCACCTGGCAAGACCTCTCTGTTGTAAAGACATCACCCACCTGGCAAGACCTCTCTGTAGTAAAGACATCACCCACCTGGCAAGACCTCTCTGTTGTAAAGACATCACCCACCTGGCAAGACCTCTCTGTAGTATTCGGCTCCGATCGCATGAAACGAACATGACTCGGATGACACAACCCAACCGTCACACGACTCGGATGAATTGATATGACCATTGCATGAGTCATGTGACCCAGCACAGCTGTTTTCACCATTCATTGTGACATCTACAAGAAATAACAGACAAATCTCATCTCTCGGCCAATCTCTTCAAGATTCAAGAACTTTTTTGATTAGGGCTCACCAGAGACACAATCCAGGATATCAATTATAAATTAAATAAACATTCCAACAATTCAGTTTGTAGCTAGTAGATAGTTCTGATTTTTAGTGCATACATTTTGAACCATGCTGATATCATGATACATTACTTGAAGGTACAAAGTCTGACCGTTTTATTGTAAAATCATTTTACCTAGTATAAACTATATCTACCGTATTCGACCTATTAAGCATATATGCCCTAATTAGCGTACACCCTTTTTTAACTCAGCAGGATCCATAATTATTGTCGCCATCTGGTGTTAAACAGTTGGCACTACTTTTCAGTTGTTCTACACCAGTCACCATGTGGCACAACTAGTGCTATACAGTTACATTATTGTCTAAAGAAACAAATTTTTGTGTTTATAAGAACAGATTCCTTTTGACATTTTTCCATGGCCCAATTTTTTTTCAAGCGTATTGTTCACTTACTAGGTCGAATATGGTATCCTAAAATTCTGACTGCCCAAATATGTTGACCAGTGACATATATAATTAAAATGTTTTCCCTCAAATATCATGCTTACATTGCATGAATGGTAAAGTCAATATTTGTTAACAAATAAAGTTTAAATTATATTTACAATTTTTTTTAAAGATTAGAATAGATATAATTTATACTATATAAAATTATTTTATGATAAAAAAGAATTGGATGAATTTTTTTAAGTAAATGGGCTCTTTGATTTTAATCAAGGATTATGATTTTTATGTTGTCTAATCATCTGTTGTGCTGGTGACATGTTCTTCAAATGTTTTCCTAAAAATTAAATCTTTTCCCTGTTAGTGTGTGTGAATTTCATCACATGACCAACATCCATAGACATAAATAGAACACCCGTTAGTAAAACAAGACCACTAAGCTCTTATCAGTTGACACATGATAAAGTGATGCCAGCATGGACCAGTGACATTCATACTACTGCACGGCAAGAACCCACTGGAGGCCCAGTGTTTATACTGTACAGCAATCAGTCTTCATCATATATCTATAGATATACAGTACTAATAAGAGATTATTACTATATAGCTATATATACCTAATACCTTATTACATGCACAATCTATCCATGCACCTTGTATATCAAATACCATAACATATTAACTATAACAGTAGCACCACTAAACATGATCCAAACTGAACTTTCTGAAGTGCTCTATACATGTATTAGATAATGACTGCAAGAGGTCAAAATCTCATTAAGCCCTGTTGGACATTCTTCTCTAAGGTCCCAATCTTTTCCCATCTTCCAACACATTCCCCAGCTGCTCCATCACAGCAATTTCCACCTGCAGATCAAGATCTCTCGAATGTTATCTGGCCAACTTGCCCAAGGACACGCCTCATGTAAAGAAATGTGCTCTCTCATTTAAGCTGTCAATTGTTTTAGTAGGCAACCTTTCATATGGTTTGTCAAACAAATGCATTGAATGCAATGAATGTTGCAATGTGTACAGAATGAGTTACATGATAGTGGTTCATACAACGAAGAAAAGGCAAATGACGACCAAAAAGGGGAGAGCCTCATTAAATGCAGATGACTTAATAAAAAAAAATCTTATTAATGAGCTGACATCTAGTAGAGTTTTATAAGAGTTACAAATATGCATACACGCACGCACACATTATTTATAAAACTGAAACCTATCCCTATAACATTTTATGTTGCATTCAATCAATGTGACTACTGGGAAACACTTAATGTACGCTGACTACGCTCCCCTAAGAAAAACAAACGTATCTGTAATATATTGATATTTCAGAACATTTTCGAAACTGTTACATTCATTCACATATACACTAACACAGCACAAACATTTGCAACATAAATTACCTGAAAATAACGAGATGTTAGATCCTGTCTTCTGTTGATTCTTACAGCTGTAAGCCACAAAGGAAATAACCATATTCGTTGTCCCACAACTTTCTCCAGCAAGCCTCCAAGATGTTTGTCTTGAAGAGTTTAACACTAATGCATGTATGAACAACCCAACTGCCCACACTTATAACACAACTGCTGGGACCACCCTCACCCAAATTATTTATCAGTCTGGTGGCCATGCCCCATTAAGAACAAATGACAATGACAAATCTTCAAGTTAATTGGTTCCTGGTTTCATTGTCACTGGCTACTAGTTTATACTTCTCTGGTAGCCACCTCATCTTCATTGCTTTTGTTTGCCTTATATTGTAAATGATGATGGTGAGGAGGAAATAAATTAACTTACTTACTCACTTACTTACTTACATATGTTAGACAACTATTTGTAACATGCTATGTTCACACTATAAACAGTACCACCCTAGTCATGCAGTGGATGCAACTGTTTCTGCAATGAAATGCCGGCCAGTGGTCCACACCCACTTCACTGCAGTGAGCTGGCTTGTCGCTCTTGTTTATAGGGGGGTGATTAATGATGTAACTCTATGCCAACATCAGATGTCAAAGGTTAATTCACGAAAAATCATACCAGAACAGCGAACCAAGAACAAGTTTTCAGCCATACCAGTGTGGGTGGCTGTCATTTCATTGGAGAAGAGTTTTCCTAGACACAGGGGTCTGTTGCCAAATGGGTCTCTGACTGCATAGATGGCATCTTTGTGCATGATCACCAGAGAGTACGACGTCCACGTGTATGACATTAGTTGCTTAATTCTGAAACAAAATCTCATCCTCAACACAAAACCAAAGTAGTTAGAGAGCAGTGAATTACAAAACAACCAAAACCTCATCATCGACACAAACCAAACAGTACCTACAGAACAGTGAATTATAAAAGAGAATATACAAATTATGAATATCAGAATAGCACTCAGTTGGAATAGTGGTGTTAGTAGGTGTCCAATCCTAGACTGGTTTGGTGTGAAAAAACTCCTCATACAGTCTGCTGATTTACCAAGTTTTCACTGCTCTTAGTTTACAACCCATAACAGATTTGTCTGTCACAGATTTATAAGTCACCTGCTCCAGTCTTACCCATTATATTCTCACTATTAATTAATAGGCATTGTGGGATGCATTAGTAGTAGTAAAACAATATTCACATTGTCTGAAGATCGTCAGAGGTGCCCCAGTGGCCACAATAGTTATCGTGATACGCAAGAACATGAAACGCTATTGAGAGGCTGTTTTTTTATAATCTTTCCACTCTTGAAAGCCTAGGCAAGTCTTCACACACCCGATTACTCCAGTACACTCAGCTGCCTGTGTGAATACCTGCTGCCTGTGTGAATACCTGCTGCCTGTGTGAATACCTAGCTTCTGAGAACAATTCTATTCTTATGAACAAGTTTCATGCAGTAACTGCAGTGTGGTTGGATGGTTTGAAGAGAAGTAGAGGTGGTGTTGGAATGAGGGCCAGGGGCAAAGTGCCTTAAGTGCAGTGATTGTTGAAGTGACAGCTTAAATCAAACAAACTGGTTGCGATCAGACAAAACAAGAAACTTCCTACAAATAATAAGAAGCACATAGTTTTACTACATTCACTTAACTGATACATATGCTGGTATTTTACTACATCAAGTAAATGTTTTAAACGGATTCTTTTAGCAGCATAAAACTAAACGTTGCTATTCCATGATGATCTTCATCTCTATAAAACATGTGGACAATAGACAATGAATTTGGGGCTAACTGTTCATAACCATTATGTTGGTCAGCGGCAAAACAGCGAAATCATGTATCATACATTAATATTACAATGCCATCATTTAGTCCATGTCCACACACAAATATACCGTAATCAAAGGACATATTGCAAAGTCCTTATGATGTATGCATATGGACAGGTTTTACTGTACCAAAAACTCTTTCAAAATATGAGATGACCACGCAATGTGACCGTACCCACCTTGCTGTCCAGTCTGGTCCGTCCACCTCACCGTCCGGCGGTGGGAGAGCCAACAACTGTATGATGAGTTCACTGTCACTGCCCGTAGTAAGGCCAACACCATGTCGCAGGATCTGCCATCAAAACAATGCCCATTATTAACAACACAATTTATACAAAAACTAAACTGCAGACAAATGTTGTAGGAACATTAAATCATGGCATACTGTGAATTATTGTCAGAAACTACTGTCCAAAGATATTTCTAATTACTGTAAAAATAATAACTTACGAGGATATTTCTTTATTGTTACAAAATATACATAGTCAAATAGACGCACAATGTAATGACTGTGAAAATATTGTTACTGTAGAGGACGTCTTAAATAGCAGTAACCAGGTTAAAAGTAACAAATGTGATGGATATAGGTTGGTTTATACTGATCACTTTATCCATGCTTATTAACAAACAACATGTACTTCTCTCTATGTTATTCACGGCAATGGTGTATCATGGGAATAACCTGGATGGTTTTAATATAGCAACAATCCGACCTTTGGCTAAAAACTAGAGAAAATCAGCTCAGCATGTCTGGGTGTGGTTGTATGATAGGTCATAAGTATTATGGTGCTATCGGCTATGCAGATGATATATCTTTAACAGCTCCATCAATACATGCATTGAACAAACGTGTGATGTTTGTCTAGAATTTGCATCAGAATATGATTTAAAATTTAACCCGTCAAAATGACAACTTATTAAACATGGCAGTCGTCCTGACTCCCCGTTTCACTTTGATGGTGCACAAGTAAAATATTGTAAAACAAGTGTTCCATTTAGGCCACACTATTGGTCCTAACATGCACCAGGCAATGGTTAAGGATGTGTGTCATGATTTCATATTGCATTTAAATTCATTATCTGCTATTCGACTGCTAACTTTAGGTTTTGTAATATAAGTACAAAGCGTCAATTATTTGTCGTACTGTACCTCTTTCTATGGTGTATGTCTCTGGAACTTGCATGATAAATGCAGTTTTATACTACGTGGCGCAAAGGTATCGGGAAACTTTTTTATCTACCTGGTTGCACCCATTGTAATATGATGTCACTTTTAGCGGAATGACTCCCGATTCAAATTCAGATTATGAATCGAATTGTGCGTTTTATGCAGAGTTGCCTAAAATGCAATAACACCAGTTTGAACATGCTCTCTCGTCTAGCTTTTCAAGGTAGTGGTTCATATGTATAAATGTTTCAATTACATTTTGTCACATTTCAAACTTGATGCCACGACCTTCTGTAATATGAACACTAATTATTTTTATAATCTCATTCAAAACCACTATCAAGAAGAAATTAAATAAAATTTCATTTGCAAAGGATGTGTTGTACAATATAGAGAATGCGTGTAGCACTTTTTTTTAATCAAAGACAATTTGCTCTGTTTTATGGACACAGTAAACATTGTTTTGACTGATTTGTACACATTGTAGTTCGAATAAATATATTATAAAAGGAAGTATTTTGCAGCAACTGACTTGGAAAATGGCACACCTTTCGACTGATATGGTAAAACCGATGCAATTTTCTGCATAAAATAAATTAACTTGTGCAGGAGTAACATTTGGAATGTTACTAAAAGTGTTGTTGCTGTGGCTGCAGATTGTTGTAGCTGCAAATTACCTTTTGTTTGAGAAGCTGTCCGTTCACTAATTCTCCATTGTGTGCGAGAGCAATCAGGCCGTGGATTGTCTCAACGACAAATGGCTGACAGTTGAGTACATTCGAGACCCCGGCAGTAGAGTACCTTGTGTGACCTACATCAAAAAGTTTACAACATCTGAGGCCCCAGCTATTTAGTCAAGTACCTACTACCTTGTGTGCCCTATATTAGGGGCATTCCATCTCAAATCAACCCTAATAAGAAAATTGTGTTGCACTCAAATTTTTGAATTCAACAAAAAATTTACAAAATAATGCACACATCGATATAACCACATGTGTCAAACCATAGGGCTATAACTGGCCATTTAAAACTTGGCGGATTCTTTCATTTTTGCCAATTTTTGGAAATCATGAAGATTTCTTGTTCTACTTAAAACTATTATTTGTGCAAGAACTCGAGATTTGGCATGCTTACATTCGCCATCATATGTAGATAATGACATATATGCTATAGTTCTACTTCTGTATGTTAGTTCTCCCACAATCTGCCATTGCAGTTATGTATTTTTATGTGCGAATTTGAGCCAGAGTGATTTTAGATCCATATTTCAACAACAAAATTACAATACAAATGATTCTTATTTGGATCAATAACACACCTACATATATATAGTTGGAGGCACCTGAAAACATATAAAAAATAATGGGTACGATTTGGGGCACTTACTTTTTGTTCACATCATACTAGGGCATTACAGACTACAGAGATAAGATGCTTAAGCATTTACATGCAAATTAAGTTCTTTTGCACAAATGCTGAAGTATAGCCACTTAGTCATTGGTTACAGGGCTGGGTCCAATTATGTAATTGCAATTGATTACAGCAAAATTGTGTAATTGTAATTGTAATTGATTATGGTTTCGAAATTTTGCTGTAATTGTAATTGTTATATTTTGTATGATTGAAAATTTATTTCAATTACAATCAATTACAGTACGTTTCATATCACAAACTACCTGAACGAACTGTCAATAAAAATATAATTTAAGTCAAACATGAGTTGAAAATCAAGACTAATAATAACACCTGCTTATATATTTATATTTAAGTTACAGTATTCACTGTCTGGTGGGTACTGGTCCGTGGTGCTAGTGGTGGGTAGCCTTAGCGATTAGCCTTTTCAATAAGTTGGTAACAGCCAGGAAGCAATAAACAATGCACAGACATTGTCAGACAAAGGCTAAGCTGGTATTCAAACAACATGGAAAGAACTGTAGCCTGATATCGCTTCAGAAAATATCAGCTCTGTGAAACATTGCAGAGTTAGCAAGCCAATTACACCCCTTGTGTTGTGGTGGATTGGAGACAGGTCAGGTGGCAAAGACCATTTATATGGCCTCTCTCCCCATTCCCAACTGGCACAAAGCAAAGGGCAGGTCAATTAACCTGATGCACCCTGAACACCGAAATTGGAAGTGTTGGGATGTAGTGTTCATATTGATCGCTATGTGGCGCCACGCTCGTTCGCTTTGGTTATGCTGTTGGTGCCCGGATGAAAACAACACATGTGCGGACGTTTTGAGAATCGATCCGTCAATTATTAGTATTTTTGCGAATTTTTTTTAAAGTGACCGATATTTTGTCAACGTTTTACGATTCATGGTTATGAAGACTATGAGCGGGCATTGCATCTGTTGGGTTTTACATCCGATAATTCGGATGTAAATAACATTAGTAGCGGCCAAGACAACAACATCGAATCGATGTGTCAATTATGTGTTTTTACTGTATTCATTGTCTTTTGACGTAACGTTTGACTCACATTTGCAGAATTACTGCATTTATATTCCTTGAATTTTTCTTTTCTTTTCCATCAGTTATTATACTACAATACATGGTGTGCTCTGATATATATGTCAATAGATTACATGTACCTATGAAACATTCATTATTATGCATTTTGTGAACAGTTTTGTGTGCTTTATATGTATATATGCGATCAACCAAAATCATAGTACTTGCATGCTAATTGTAATATTTCACAGGTAAATGCAGATATTATTATAATTTCTGTTGCTGGTCATAGAGGACTTGTAGGCCTATCTTGCAGTACCAAACTTGCCTCATTTTGTGCTTTATTGTGTCCATGAGTGACGAAATAAAACTAGATTTCGTATTTAATTTTTCACTTTGCGATTGTTTACATATGCTAATTATATGCTAATTAGCCACAGTTAATCATAACATTGATAGTGTTATTACCATTGGTAAGATAAATATTCTGTGATTCAGAATATGTATATATTGTAAGGGTTTTGATGAAGACTTTACGTCTTACAGTGCATTTCATAATCCCATGGGTTGAAACAAAATCAACTCCCCCAGAAATTCAGGGCCTATCAGGTTAAGAATGTTAGCTCAGAGCAGGAGCTACAACCTCAAAGTTAACACATCATACCCTATTATTAGTATTTTCAGAAGAAAAATGTAAGAAATGCACACAGATAAATGTCTGCAAAACTAGAAAGGATGCCTAGAGAAGAACTACAAATAAATAGTGTATTATGGTGTGTGGGATTTTGTCCAATTTTCAATTTTTTTTATTTTGTCCTGTGGGATTTTGTTCAATTTTCATATTTTGTGATTTTGTCTGTAAGGAATATGTCCTGTAGGATTATGTCCGGATACTGCATTGTATTTTGATATAACAAAAATATGTTTTAAACTGCTATCTTTTTATTTAGTATAATTCTAAGTCAACGTTCAAAAAAATTTACAAACATTTCCGTTATATTTGTTTATCAATTGTGTGCAAAATATTTAAATTTAGCAAAACGTGCAAAAATACATAATTAACAAATGCTGAATATATTTGGTTCCGCATAATGTAATTGAAATAGTGTAACTGTAATTGATTTGGAAAATTATGACTGTAATTGTAATAAAAAATTAAATGTAATTGATATAATTTTGTGTAATTGGACCCAGCCTTGATTGGTTATAATTTAAGTAACTTCTGAGAAATCAACTTTTTGACCATTGGTTGATTTCACATGGATTGACTCAGGTGCATATAATCTAGAACAATGTATTAAGTTTTTTGCATATAACAACAATATTTACATAATTTTCTTACTAGAGATGGAATAGATAGTAAAATCAGCTGTAGGATTTTATATTGTATTGTAACCTGTTGATTAGATAAAAACACAAAATGCGGCTATCCGAAATATGTTTTCAACATGAAGTCATTTGAATAGGGAATCCAATTAGTATGCATTTCACAGGCATTGTACCTGCCTTTCATATAAAAAATAATTGTAAGTTTAGCCACATAGCATTTTTGGCTGCTACATATAGGCAACTATTCACTATGTGCCAACTTTGGAGATCAGTATCTCATAAACTAATCAAGATAGAAACTTCAAAGTTCTTGTACACCTAGATATGTAGGTGTGTCATTGATCCAACTAAGGTTCATTTGTGTTCTAACATGTTTTATTGTTGAAATGTGGGTCTATAATTACTCACTGACTCAATGTTGTACATAAAAACAAACAACTTCAATGGCAGATTGTGTGAGAATTAATATACAGAATTGGAACTATACAAGTTTGTTACTATCTACATATGATGGAGAATAAGCAGGCCAAATCTCGGAGTTCTAGCACAAACAGTTTTTGAGTTATTGGTATTTTAAGTACAACAAGAAATCTTGGCAAAAATGACAGAATCTGAAAAATTTTGAATGGTCATAACTCGAAACTATACGAGCTACAGCTCTATGGTTTGATGTGTGGTTATACTGACCTGTGGGTTAATTGATACAATTTTGGTTGAATTCAAAAATATGAGTGCAACATGCATTGGTCGATCTGAGACGGAATGTCCCATTAAATAGTTTAGTACATTTGAGCCCCCCAGCAGTCAAGTACCTTTAAAGGCTTACACCATGTGTGACACATCACAAAGGTGACACTGAATGTTTCACTTACCTATGCCAAGATTTCCTTTGAGTTGGCTGAGAACACTGTCTGTGAACACAGTGTTCACTAATCCCATGGCCTTGTGACTTGAGAACTTGTAGGCGTCTTTCCCAGCACTCATTACAATGCCAGCACTCTCCTGCCCCCTGTAAACACCCCCAGCTCATTACAATGCAAGCACTCTCCTGCCCCCTGTAAACACCCCAAAGTATGTACAAAAGCCATATAAATTTGTAAGGCCTTTTATAATTACATTCTCAGTTGCTCTGGAAACATACGCCAAACGATATGGTACACAAAGATAATACACAGACTTGCTGTCCAAACATTTACGTACTCGCACGAGTGCTGGCATCATGTCCTGTTAATTAAACCATTTATTTATTTACGTCACTAAATAACATTCTTACCTAATTTTTTTCTATGCCAATGCATTCATTCAATCATTCCACATACAACATATACCTTTTTTAAGTATTGCGTTTTCGCACTTTTGCAGGCGAAATAGCACTGGAGATTGCATCCACGATGAGCAATAATATAAGCCACTGACCAGGGTTGTTTGATTTAAATCATTTGATTTAAATCACTCCAAAAAAATCATTGATTTATGATTTTTTTTACTTCCGGTTTGTTTAATCGCTGATTTATATGAAATTAACACAAATAATTGTTTACAAGCATCGAGATCAACAAAGTTTTGTATGATTTTAAATACAAAACACAAAGTGCGCACACTTGTGTAGCTGTATTGACACCAGATAGCCTGATAGTCAAATATTTTATGACATTGTGTATGTTTGAGCTATTCCCTTTCTGAATGTAGTGAAGCCACACAAACTTGTCTTCCAGAGGAAGTATCTTTTCAAGCCCTGAGTTAAAGTCCACTAAGAGCTTGTGCTAGTTGTTATCCATTCAGTATGTTGACTCAGTTGTTTAATACTATGCCAGTTTGTATTCTGGTTAGAGACCCTTAGAGTACACAGAGCCCTGGATAGGTGCTAATCCACCCTTTCAGCAAAAATAATTAACACTGCTACAGCCACAGACACATAGCATGCTTTCCTTTCCAAGACAGATTATGCAACTACAGGGGGTGAGGCCTTGTGGACACTGTCTAATGCCTTTATATAAGCAGAAATTGAGTACCCTCTGTTAAGACAAGAACCCAAATCAATTTGAATAGAACACATTTGAAAGAGTTTACAAATATAAGCATCTATATAAATGTCTATATACCAGATTTAAAAAAAAATAAAATAAATAAAAAATCCGATTAAAAAAAATCTTATTTTTTTAAATCATGATTTTTTCAACCCTGCCACTGACACTTACTGTAGAAGACACTGATGCAACACGACTACTTGGACCAAAAAAAAAAACTGCGCAAAAACACACACAAAATTATTTAAAGAATATGCTTTTTGCACGTGGAATGATATTCCATGTTAAAATATGACACAAAGAAAATGTACATAAGTTTTTAAAAACCAAAATATCGGGTGGGCCCATAGAGTTACATCATTAACCATCCCCCTATAAACAAGAGTGATAAGCCAGCTCACTGCAGTGAAGCGGGCTTGGACCACTGGCCGGCATTTCATTGCACGGCAGAAACAGTTGCATCCACTGCATGACACATAGGGTAGTACTGTTTATAGTGTGAACATAGCATGTTACAAAATGTTGTCTAACATATGTAAGTGAGTAAGTAAGTGAGTGAGTAAATCATTATGTACAGTATAAGCCTAAGGCAAACAAAAGCAACGAAGATGAGGTGGCTACCAGAGAAGTATAAACTTATCGGCTAGCAGCCAGTGACGATGACACCAGGAACCAATTAACTTGAAGATTTGTCATTGTCATTTGTTATTAATGGGGCATGGCCACCAGACTGATTAATAATTTGGATGAGGGTGGTCCCAGCAGTTGCGTTATAAGTGTGGGCAGTTGGGTTGTTCATACTGGAGTGAGCATCGTGCATTAGTGTTAACTCTCCAAGACAAACATTTTAGAGGATTGCTACAGACAGCTGTGGGACAACAAATATGGTTATTTCCTGTGTGGCTTACAGCTGTACGAATCGACAGAAGACAGGATTTAACATCTCATTATTTTCAGGTAATTTATGTTGCAAATGTTTGTGCAGTGTTAGTGTCTATGTGAATTAATGTAACAGTTTCGAAAATGTTCTGAAACATCAATATACTACAGATGTTTGTTTTTCTTGGGGGGTAGCGTATATTAAGTGTTTCCCAGTAGTCACATTGATTGGGTGCAACATAAAATGTTATAGGGATAGGATTCAGTTTTATAAATACTCTGTGCATGCGTGTATGCACATTTGTAAATCTTTTTTAAAATTCTACTAGATGTCAGCTCATTAATAAGATTTTTGTTCTTTATTAAGTCATCTGCATTTAATGAGGTTCTCTCTTTTTGGTCGTCATTTGCCTTTTCATCGGTGTATAAACCACTATCATCTAACTCATTCTGTACACATTGCAACATTCATTGCATTCTATGCATTTGTTTGACAAACCGTGTGAAAGGTTGCCTACTAAAACAATTGACAGCTTAAATGAGAGAGCACATTTCTTTACATGAGGCGTGTCCTTGGGCAAGTTGACCAGATAACATTCGAGAGATCTTGATCTGCAGGTGGAAATGGCTGTGATGGAGCAGCTGGGGAATGTGTTGGAAGATGGGAAAAATATATTTGTGGGACCTTAGAGAAGAATGTTCAACAGGGCTTAATGAGATTTTTACCACTTGTAGTCAATAGCTAATACGTGTATAGAGCACTTCAGAAAGTTCAGATTTGATCATGTTTAGTGGTGCTGTACAGGGCAAAGTGAATTGTGGGGCGATTCTAGAATCGCCCCGGATGTCTCGCGGGTCATTGTGGGAATCCCACAATGACCCGCCCAAGTGGAGATGATAGATCGGTCAGTCGCTCAGCAATATTCGGAGTGGTGAGACGTACATTGTTCGAGTTGCATATGTGTGGTTTATTTCATTACACGTGCTTTCATTTGCGTACATGTTATGATCATTGTATTACATTGTTTGCGATAATTTATTTAGTGTTAAATGTTTTCATGGGCGGGTGTTTTGCCAAGGATTATGTATGTTCTGAACACCCAGGAATCAGAGACAACTAAACAGGTGCCATTTGAGGTTGTTTATGGGCAGCAGGCACGTGGTAACTTTTTTCCAGGTTGCAGAACTGGAGTGGTGGATGAGGAAGATGTTGAGAATATCATTAGCAATGCTGTGATACCAACTGTTGTGCCGCCTGTCACACCGCCGGTCACCTCTGTCATGACATCAGCTGTCATATCTGTTGTGCCACCTGTCACCTCCATCATGACATCAGCTGTCACATCTGTTGTGCTGCCTGTCACCTCCGTCATGACATCAGCTGTCACATCTGTTGTGCCGCCTGTCACACCACCGGTCACCTCTGTTATGACGTCAGCTGTCACATCTGTTGTGCCACCTGTCATCTCCATCATGACATCAGCTGTCACATCTGTTGTGCCATCGGTCACCTCCGTCATGACATCAGCTGTCACATCTGTGGTGCCGCCTGTCACCTCCACCATGACATCAGCTGTCACATCTGTTGTGCCGCCTGTCACCTTCATCATGACATCAGCTGTCACATATGTAGTGCCGCCGGTCACCTCCACCATGACATCAGCTGTCACATCTGTTGTACCGCCTGTCACCTCTGTCATGACATAAGCTGTCACATCTGTTGTGCCGTCTGTCATAGATGGTATAGCGCTTCTTTTGATGTAGCATTGTCTTGTTGATTGGTTCATTCAATTCAAACACACTCAATATACACAATGACATTTACATACAAACAGACATATAATATACACGCATGCCTGCAGACAAATTGTCGCTTAATCACTCACTCATGGTGGAAAATACACTGTCACCTTCCCGTGGTTTCTACCGTTAAACACACTGGCGATATGAAACACTCATGTGTGTTATGTCGGTGGTGTGTGAACTGAGAACAGTGTGAACACATCCTTATTTATTATAATTCAAGTAATATGGATTTGTTAATCGTGTAGGCAATGCTATTATGTTTTGGTAATGTTTGTGCACAAACGTATGTATCACCAACACTTCAGCGATAACAAACTCTTCCACAAAAGTGGTTAGCTCTGAAAAGAACTGTTTGTTTTGTTGGCTCTTAAAAGAGCCGTTGTTTTCTTCGTATTAACGTCGGCTTAGCAGCGTGAATGCCACATCGCTGCTCCTCTAATGCTTCTCACGTATTTGGGCATCCCTGTCGTGTTGTTGAGATGGACACCATCTGGAAGCAGGTACGACTGCCACTCTTCTGACATTCCACAGTGTTTCCATGCGTGTATGTTTGCCAGCCCATCCGTCAATCTGTGCAACGCTGCGTTGTAGGCAGTACGCGCATCATTGAAGTCCGCGCGAACTTCCCTGCATACATTTCCATGTATCTTCCAGCCCGCTTATATGAAACATTTAGAAATCCACGCTTGTACATGTAAGTTTGAACGAAATAACAGTATCATTCCAACTCTGCACCATTTAAGTCGGGGGGCAAAGTGGGAATAAGCTTTATAACTACACGCTAATCAAAGATAGTGCGTTGCGTTGGTGTCACACAGTTAGCATTTGTAATTTCACACACGTTTTTAGGCGAAACATTATGAAATCCACGCTTGTACATGTAAGTTTGAACGAAATAACGGTATCATTCCAACTCTGCACCATTTAAGTCGGGGGGGGGGGCAAAGTGGGAATAAGCTTTATAACTACACGCTAATCAAAGGTAGTGTGTTGCGTTGGTGTCACACAGTTAGCATTTGTAATTTCACACACGTTTTTAAGTTTGAACGAAATAACGGTATCATTCCAACTCTGCACCATTTCAGTCGGGGGGCAAAACGGGAATAAGCTTGATATGTCATTTATAAATACTGCGTTCCGTTGGTTTGTCATACAGTCAGTATTTTGAATGTTATACACAATATATGGTCATCCAGTAAAAAAAGGACGTCGGCACACACGTTTTCACAACGGCACGCTTGAACTAACGGTATTATTCCCATTCTGCACAATACAAGATGGGGCAAAGTCAGAATAAGCAAAACATACAACGCAGGATTAGCTAGTTAATTACCCCCTTTGTTGCTCCGCTACAGCTTCAACACATTCACAACACACACAAAGGACATGTTTCAACATCTACGCTGGCTAACCAATTATGAACTGGTAGCTAGTGAAGTACCTATAACACCTAGGACCTCCATTGTACGTGTTCAAAGTCAAAGCTATGTGCTAAAGAAGCCTATTATTATTTTCTACCACAGGACATGATCTTATACAGGTGCATGTGTCAATTTCAAGATACGCTCAGCACACCTCGACTGAGCATATCTTCAAAGAAACATATCACGGCGGGCATAGTTCAAATACACCGTAATCCATTTGATCGTTTTCTGAATTCTCACAATGGTCCGTCCCAAGTGAGAATCAACGTTTAGTCCATTCCAACTTGGGCGGGCGTTTTGGGAATTCTCACAATGGTCCGTCCCAAGTGAGAATCATCTCCACTTTGCCCCCATTCCAAAACTGCCCGCAACAGTGCTACTGTTATAGGTAATATGTTATGATATTTGATATACAAGGTGCATGGATATATTGTGCACGTAATAAGGTATTAGGTATATATAGCTATATAGTAATAATCTCTTATTAGTACTGTATATCTGTAGATATATGATGAAGACTGGGTGCTGTACAATATAAACACTGGGCCTCCAGTGGGTTCTTGCCGTGCAGCAGCATGAATGTCACTGGTCCATGCTGGCATCACTTTATCATGTGTCAACTGATAAGAGCTCAGCGGTCTTGTTTTACTAACGGGTGTTCTATTTATGTCTATGGGTGGGCCCCAAAAACAGGGTGACACCACTGCCACACCAACCCCCCCACCCTATAAAAAAGCAATAGGAAATTGTTTCGTGCACATTTATGATAATGGTGAACAATACAATCACAGTCATATCTAATTTATACAGTCTATGTGTATGATACATTGTTCATATCATTATCATGTGGCAATACAACTGCACGGTTTAGCAATAGTGCGCAAACACAACTGTTATTCGCGGGCCTGAGCAACTGACCCCAATTTCCCTTACAGCGCATGCGCTGAACAACGTCGTTATTGTGCACGTGCGTCGTGGACTGAGACATCAGAGCGGCGTATATGCAAAAACAGATCTTGGCAAATGCATCGTATGTTTGAACCCCAACGACAAGGGTTACTGTTAATAAACAGGCTACCATATTGTGACATAGGGCCGCCTGACATAGTTCTACAAAGGACGTACAGACATCGTTGAGAACGGCGACGCCAGACGACGAGGCACGACAGTTTTACGACACAATCACAGTGGCAGTGCGAGTTATTATTACACTTACCGATGCTGTAACCCGACCAAACCCATGCATATCAAGTTGGTGATATCCAAATGTGTTGGCCATGTCCCCGCTGGCACACAACCGAACACCCCACACGCATCCCGTAATTCTCCGCTATCTGCCATCGCCGAAAGGTGATGTGATGATGTTTAGAATTTACCGACGAGTCCGTAACCAGTTGTCCTGACAACCCGTTAGGGGGAGAGACTGGCGGGAGCGCGGAGTTTCCCGGGTGCTGACACCTAGCGTACAAGATCCAAAGTAAATTGTTGATAATAGCCAATAGAGGGCGACATTGCTTCGTGGAATCAGACCACAATTAAGGCCCAGACCAAAATATAATTATTTCAGTTACCTATCATTAATCCGTTCGTACTCTCTTGATAGTTTTTTTCTTAACATTTTCATGCAGATATTATGCTTTGAAATAAGTATGTACATCATTTGATTTGATGTTAAAAATATAATATTGATATCAGGTTTATTTTGGATTACAATTATATTTCCTGTTTATATTTTGTTAGAAGGCTACGTCAAATCAACAGCACGAACAAATAATACACTTTATTTATGTACACATGATTTCTTACAGAGCTCTGTTACAAGTTGGGTCAATATTCCTAGTATGACCTACTCTTTCTCTGTATACTGCTTCATACTGAGCCACTCCTTCTGGACACCCAATGACTGCATTGATCCTACTTTGATGGAACTACTAGCCATGGCCTGGACTCATGGACAATGGACTTGATATATTCAAAAAAACAATTTTTTAAGGAGATAGGTTTCTTGAAATGGGACTTACTCTAAAACCGAAGGGATCGTTAAAGTTGCCTTGTGTTTATATAATGCTGCTCTAAATGAAGATACATAAAGTTAACTGCATAGTGAAAACTAAAATAACTTCAGCCATACAGTTACTAGGAAATCCAGTCATCCTACTAGCTATCTTCCTGGGTGTCCTGTTACAACTGAGTGTCCAGTTGTCCAAAATTCCATATAGATATACCAGGATATGTCATCAAGTTCCTAGTGACAAAACAGAATCAAGGACACGAGATCAGCCAAGCCTATGCTGCAATGTATTTCTCAATGTCATCAGGGTGTTTTGGGCTTTTGTCTGATAAAACAACTGGTCCATCGTCCGTCATCAGTATATCATCTTCTATGCGCAGACCATTTCCACGGAACTCTTTAGGCACATCCTTCATGGTTTCAGGGATGTAAATGCCTGCAAGAAATAAGGGTATATCTTTGCACAGGTAGTATTAAAAAAAAAAATGTTCAGGTTCTGTTCTGCAGACAACTATACAGTAATGTGATTGCTCCCCTAAAACATGTCCTCAGCCTATTCCCACAACTGGCATGAAAGAGTGACAGGATTATAGTCTAAATAAATATTTTTACCAGGGGTGCCCTACAGGCAAATGCTAACAGCACCCAAATTCTAACTAAAAGATACCTTTCGAAATCCTTCATAAATTAGAGTGAAATTTCATTCACCCAAATTACAAATGCAAAACTTCAAACAACATCAGATACGTCCTAACTTAGCGATATTTCCACATGGCCTTTAAAGCATACCTGGATAAAAAAAAATTACAATACATCTGAAAGTAGTTATAGTAGACTCTGCTTAAAAGAATCACTTCAGGCCAGAAAAATTTGATTCTATTAAGCAGCTGATTCTCTTAAGTGGTGCACTTGAATACAACAGGAATAGGTATCGATTCTGTCCCAGTCTATACATTTGATTCTACCTAGCACCTGGGTCTGTTAACTGTGATTCTGTAAAGCGGAATCCACTGTATATCATTTTAACAACATTGCCACCCAAAGGGATAAACCCCATATGGGAAGTGCATGAGGAAGCCATCGGCTTATCGAGAGTCCAACATTTTTTTTATGTGTAGCCCATCGTTATCAGACTAACTTATTGATAGGTTTTACCTTTTGTCTTAATCGGTAGGTAAAAACTACACTGTGGTAATTATAATGAAGCTATGACAAAGTTGTGACCACGGTAAGTTACATTACTATAGGTGACTATTGGAGATAGTTTTACTACCGCGATAGTATCACAATTGCTGTATAACTGTGGCAATACTTTGTGATAGTTTCATAACTACCGCGATAGTATCACGATAGCTGTATAACTGTAGCAATACTTTGCAATAGTTTCATAACTACCATGATGGTATCATGACAGCTGTATAACAGTTGCAATAGTTTCATAACTACCGCGATAGCATCACAATAGGTGTATAACTATAGCAACACTTTGCAATAGTTTTATAACTATCACGATAGTATCACAATAACTGTACAACTATAGCAATACTCTGCGATAGTTTCATAAATATCTCGATAGTATCACGATAGCTGTATAACTGTAGCAATGCTTTGCTATAGTTTCATAACTACCACGATAGTATCACGATAGGTAGCAATGCTTTGCTATAGTTTCATAACTACCACGATAGTATCATGATAGCTGTATAACTGTAGCAATAGTTTCATAACTACCGCAATGCATCATGACAGCTGTACAACAGTAGAGATTCATGACAGCTGTATAACAGTAGCAATACTTTGTAATAGTTTCATAACTACCACGATAGCATCACAATTGTTGTATAACTGTAGCAATACTTTGCGATAGTTTCATAACTACAGCGATAGTATCACGAAAAAGCAAATAACCATGAAAAAGTTCCAAACCGTAATTGATATATGGCGACCTTGCGTAGTCCTGGAAGTAGTTCATTAAAAATTCTGAATCCACGAATGCTGCTGCTCTGATCGATGATTGTTGATGTTACGGTGATAAATAAATAAAATTATCCAATATTGTTGAAAAAAAACATGTTTATTTCTCTTATTACACTGACACAAGTAGTCCTGCTGAATTGTTTTGCTATCGTTACTATCGATTGTTCAATGTAATATTGACGATAACTATCGATAGTTCAATTTACTGTCCACGATAACTATCGATAGTTCAATTTACTATCGATGATACCAATACAATAGTTCAACTGTTACTGTTACAATCCTATACATTACTGTTGAATTGTACACTGCGATACTGACCAGGCTCGACAGTGATGGCCATGCCGTCCTGCAGACTGACATGTCTACTAAGTGTGTCTGTGTCATGTACGTCCATGCCGAGGTAGTGACCCACATGGTGTGGACAGAACTGACGTGCCGCCTGACACAAAGACATGTCACTACAGCAATCAAGCAATCTGACATGGGGAATATTCATACTTTATACACATGCACACTTGACATCACTAAATTGTTTCTCCATCAGAGAGACTATAACTGTTAACCTACTTCAAGGCTAAAGGATCCATTTGATCATAAAGTCATATGTTGTATGCTATAAACTATATCTATATTCTAACATTTTGATCACCCAAATGTGTTTTAGTGAACCACAATTTTTTCGGATAATTTGATCATTATCTGTTTATGAATATCAACCTTGTCGTTCAGAGATAACAGAGTAAGCGAACATACCTGTGCAAGTTCACAGGTGCTCAGGTGCGCAGGTAAGATTGCCAGGTGCCGTAGTTGCTGCCCCAACTCGGCCAGCATATGTTGGTAGAGCGTGTCGATGGAGACAGGCCGTGTGTTACGCAGGTACTCTATACAGCTGAGTTGGACCTCAAGCAAGGCCTCATACAACATGCGTTGTGCATTCGTAAATTTACCTGAAACATGACAGATCTATGGTGTCTTTTTAATTTGCAAAACACAACCAACTTATCAAGTATGTAAAAGGTCAGTTCTTATATAGCATGATATCCAGTCTGTAGGAACATTCAAACTGCTTTACACTTCACCCCTGGCCTATTCATTTGAATACCAACTTGCGACTTCTCCGGGAAGCATTCAGCCATGCCACAATTACTGCACAAAGACAACTCATTCATTTATATACATCACTGTCTACAGCCATTGAATTAAATAATTCCACATAAATATAACTGATTGTGCTAATGTTGTGTCAATATCGATAGTTTGAACTGCCATTTGCGTCAATTAAAAATAGTTAAATTTACTATTGAAAGGACTGCATCATAACATACACTATCACAACGCACCAGTACCCGGTAGATTAATTTAACAAGATTTACATCCTTGAAAAAATACATTTATAAGGCTTAAATTGCTAAATAAATACAACTACAGGCTTATATTGTTAAATAAATACAACTAACTATAATACTGAATAATGTGATTTTGTCTTACCACTACCCATAATTAACACACATATTTGGTTTTTGTTAATATATCATTATAAACAGGGCAGTTAGTACAAAAAATCTTATGATTTCAATGGTATTTTGCATAGGTATCATATTGTATTAAGTTAAATTAGTACCAGAGACTGGCCATGTTCTTGTGATGTCACTCGCATAGCCGTGATATTCACATCCTGCGTCCATCAAAACCATCTCTCCGTCGTGAATCAGCTGATTGTTGCTGATGTAATGAATTGTGTTGGCACGGTTACCACCTGCAACATTTCTCTCAAATATTTAACAAGATTTAACAAGATTGCCATCCCAAACAACAAGTTCCAGATGGCAAGTGGACAAGGAAACCATTGGCTTATCGAGAGTCCAACAATTTTCTCATCTATGTGTAGCCTGCCCTTATCAGATATCTGTCAATTCTATTTTTAAACATATTCACACTACAGCTGTACTAGCATTAACACAATCATTTGGCAGTTTGTTCCATTCATTTATCACCCTCTGTGAGAAAGAGTATTTTCTCATGTCCAACCTACACTGCTCCTTAACTAATGCTGCTTTGTGTCCTATGGTTCTACTGCCTTCTTTAAGTTTGAAAAACATATTCCTATCAACATCCTCATAACGATTCACTATTTTAAACACTTCTATCTGGTCTCCTCTTAGTCTCCTGGTCTCTAGTGTTGTCAAACCACATCCTAATAAGCGGCTTTCATAACTAAGTTCTCTCAATTCTGGAATCATTTTAGTTGCTCTTCGTTGTATTCTTTCTGGCTTGTCTATGTCCTTCGTACGATATGGCCTCCATACCTGTATACAGTATTCCAAATGTGGTCTAACTATTGCTTTGTACAGGGGTACAATTAGCTGTTTCTCCTTATAAGTGATAGTTCTCCTAATTAACCCTAGACTTTGATTTCCTTTCGAAGCAGCAATCCCACATTGCTCTGAAACTTTCATGTCAGCACTAAATGTTACTCCTCTTTTTCTTGTCTGGTTCTACCTGTGGTTCTACCTGTGGTTCTACCTAGTACAGCATCCCCCATTTTATATTTTTCGTCCATATTTCCATGCCCTATGTGTATGCAATTACACTTCCCAAAATTGAATAACATTTGCCATTTTTCTGACCATTTAACTAATTTATCTAGATCATCCTGTAAACTTTGTTTATCTGTATTATTAGTAACCTTTCTGAATACCTTTGTGTCATCTGCAAATTTCAGTACACTGCTTGATATGTCATCTTCCAAATCATTATATATATATATATATATATATATATATATATATATATATATATATATATATATATATATATATATATATATATATATATATAATAATTTATATATATATATATATATATATATATATATATATTTATATATATATATATATATATATATATATATATATATATATATATATATATATATATATATATATATATATATATATATATATATATATATATATAGTAAAAACAATATAGAGCCAAATACTGATCCCTATGGTACCCCACTCAAAAACATATTTTTAGTTTGAAATCTCACCATCTACTATTACTCTCTGTCTTCTGTGTATAAGCCACTTTGCTGTCCAGTTGATTACATCATTACCGATTAACTTTTAGTTTAAGTAACAGTCTATGATGTGGCACTTTATCGAAAGCTTTCTGAAAATCTAAGTAGACAACATCCACTGGTGATAAGAGATTGGTTAGACACGACCTTGCTTTTAGGAACTCATGTTGAGATGTATTTATTAATTTGTTTTACAAGGAATTCCACCATGTGGTCACTAACTAATGTTTCGAGTAATTTACATACAACTGATGTTAAACTCACTGGTCTGTAATTGTAATTTTCTGGCTTGTTCCTTGATCCCTTCTCAAATAGTGGCATACTGTTTGCTTCTTTCTATTCTGAAGAAACTATTCCTTCTTCTAGTGACAAGTTAAACACTTTTGCAAGTGGTGTACTAATTTGCTCAGCAATTTCCTTAAGCAGTTTTGGTGGTATCCCATCAACTCCAGGTAATTTATTATTTTTCATCATCTTAATTTTCTTTGCTATCATTTCAACATATCAACAAGCAGTGGAGTAATAAATCAAAGGCGAAACAGAGCTTGAAAATATCTATCAACACAGCTCATCACAAACATCTTAGAATGAAGCATGTTGTGTATGGACAACTTAACCAACTTAAGGTATCTTAAACACTGTACAGAAATATAGAACTTTAAGAAACATACAAGAACAAGTTATAGGAGCACAGTGAGAGTGTTTGTGTAGAGAATAATGTATCAGGAAATATGCCTGAGAAACACTGAGAATTATTAAAAACACATGTGCAAAGTTGTATTTCATATGGCTATCACTTAAAATGTTAGTGCACTGTACAGAATAAAAAAGTTACAGGAAATAAGTAGTATGCCCACGAACAAAGTTGAGCTGTGTTTAAACAATAGTTCCTCCTTAGTAAAAAGTTGTATTTCATAAGGCTATCACTTAAGTGTATAGTTTTCATTCTGAAAAAATTTCAGTAATTTTTTCCTGTCGCTCTATTTTCATGATTGTTCCTTGAGCTTTGTCAAGTATGATAGGGTAGATATAAAGAACCTTAAAATGACCAGTAGACCCACTGACCTGCCACAACGGGAGGGTAGGCCAAGAACTCGGCACCGTTGATACGACACTCAAAGTCCATCTTGGCATAAAGATGCGCTTCATTTACCTGCAAAACATAAACATTGGTTATACCCATAATGTAAACAGCACTGCCTATGCTACTGTATTCTTATATCACCTGCGATATGATCATCTCTGGCTCCACAGACAAGACATTTTGTGGTATTACTAAGTTAAGCCAACTGCTGCATATTTTCTCTCTTTTTTATAATGTTTATGTCAGACCTGGGGCTGAAGTACTTGGTATTTGTATTTCACAAAATTTAATAACATCTGTAATTTTTCAGACCATTTCACTAATTTGTGTAGATAATTGTGTAATGTTGTTTATCTCCGTAATATTTAACCTTTCTAAACACTTTTGTGTCATCCACAAATTTCAGTACCCTGCTTGTTATATTATTGTCCAACCCCACTTTTCCAGTTTGAAACCTCCCCATCTACTACAACATGTTGTCTTCTGTCAGTCAGCCATTTTCTATCTAGTTGTCAGTTGATTATGCCATCATAAGGCCCTGGCATCATTAGACATTTCGTTGATGCCAGTGTAATTACATTTCAAGGAACAAAGTGTAAGCATGATTGCAATTAGCTACAGAACAGCTGGGCAAGCTTCAACCCATGAAGACAACACAAGATGATGTGGCATGTGAAGGTACCTATTCAGACTGGGCTCCTGTTATCAGTGGAGTCCCACAAGGTTCAGTGATTGCCCTCATCCTCTTTCTTATCTATATAAACAACCTATCTAATAACCTCAAATCAATTGTCCAACTCTTTACTGATGACACTATTATCTACATGACAATATCCAATGGTACTGACATGACAGTCCTTCAACAAGATCTAGACAAATTGGCCAAGTGGGAAGAAACATGACAAATGGAGTTCCATCCCCAGAAATGTAGTGTACTCCACATAACCAGATCCCATAACCCCAAATACAAACAATACACTCTTCACGGCCACATACTCGTAAAGGAGGACAACGTGAAATATCTTAATTGGTGTGGTCATAAATAAAATTATTAGAATAAAAAATTATATTAGAATATGCCGCTGTCATATGGGACCCCTACATGCAAACGTATAAAAATAACATAGAGATGGTCCAAAGACGTGTTTGTGGTATGTTTGTAACAACTACAACCGTGAAGCAAGTGTCACCAATATGATCAAACACTTACACTGGTGCAGCCTCCAACAAAGGAGAACGGCATGGCATAGTCGCCCTGGACCTCTTCCCCCAATTAATATCCCTGGTGAGACCCTCTTGACACAGGCATTCTGAAGCTTTTCAACTCCCCCAATCACTAAGCAATTCATCCAGTATAGCTTTTTTACCCTGTACAATAGCCAATTGGAACCTGCCAGCAATGCAGCTACAGCACCAAGTTTGGAGATTTTCGGACAGAAGGTCTCCAGCTTGCAACATTAATTGATATTGCAGTTTTCACGCTATCAACTGTTCCTCTCCTCAAATTGCTGCTCTACATGCACGCTATCATCTTTTCTCTTTCTTCCAAATATTGTATTACTTTCTCTTACAGCACTTTAGCACGTGTGCACACATGCCGAGTCTATAAGCCTTGAAGAGAGGGTTGACTTGTACCCGGAAGATCACCTATAGTTCATTCATTGAAAATTCAAAAGCAAATCAAACCTCTATTGAGTCATTGTTGTGAAGCACTTGAATAATTGTTAGGCCTTGACTGAGAATCAGCTGTTTACGGCTGGGTGGACAAGTCTTTGTTCTTTCTTTTGTCAACACACCATCACTAGACAACAAGAGCGAATACATATTTAGTCACCTATGCTCTTCCAAGAATTAGTGATACATAACAACCTTTTTTCTAATGACTAATGCACACACACGCATGCACGCGCGCACGCACACAGACACACACAGGCAGACAGACACACACACCCACACACACCACCACCACCACCACCACCACCACCAGTGAAATGTCACTTGCTTGTGACCGATGAGGTCACCAACTACTTTGACCAGCACTGTCTGGGTGAGGATGCAGATCCTCTCACATTCTGGACGGATAACAATCTGCAATTCCCTGTTAAGGCTGGCCTGCTTCCAGTGCACCAGTGGAATGTCTGGTATCGCCAACAAGGTGTTTAAATCAGAGCTATGTTGCCTGAAAGAGCCGGTTTGAACAACTAATGATGATTAGATGTAACAATGCATAAATGACATCAAATGCCTGTGCATGGTGGCAGCCCCACACAGTCTGTTTGTTGAGCAGGACATAAAGGATTGTTTGCTGAGCAAGGTATTTTCTGTGGACGTTAAGGTATTTGCTGTGGACGTTAAAGTATTTTCTATGGATGTTAAGGTATTTTCTATGGATGTTAACTGTAGTGTAATGTGTTTGGATTTACTATTATTCTTGTTTGTAATAACATGTGAAATAAAATGTCACTGAGTGAGTCTGTGTCTGTGTATTCATAGACTCAATGCATTCATAATGTTCATGTAATTACTTTAAATCCTGTATCCTTTGCATATTGTTACGTTTCACACATGTTTGCGTTGGAAAAACTCTCATAGAATTAATTAGGAATTTGAATTGAATTGGATCTGAATTGGAATTGAAAGATTTGAGCTGGAATTGAAATATAAAAATTAATTGAAAGGAATTGGAATTGATTAAAAGGAATTGACCCCAGCCCTGGGTTTCTATATACATGGTGGGAAAACCAGACAATATTTGCATTTTAAATCTTTAGTAAACATGAATTCCAAGAGTTTGTTGACAACTAGGTTACTGTGGTAACGAGAGATACTTACCCCTGGATGGGAATATGCCATAACCTTCTTGTAGGCTTCAGACGAGATGTCGCAACTCTGCTGCATCAGTGCTGCCTCTGCTGGTGACTTTAACACTCTCAGCAGCTGAATCAAAATGTTCGGGTTCTGCACAGATCCTGTTTGGTGCTTTTTAACGAACGTCTCAACACACTTGACATGTGGCTCACGATGACTCGGATTTTGGTAGTTATACCACACGACGCCTGTCTGATCTGCTTTCTCATACGTTTGTAAATACCGCTCGAGATCCTCTATATTGTATGCATTTTCGACACCAGTTAATTCGGTGGCACCCTCCATTCCAGAGCGGGCCCCTTCCCATAGTTCCTTGTGTGGGTCTTTCTTTGGCACAAACAATGTGGCCATGTGGCTGGGCCAGGCCTCGCCACTCTCTAGCACTAGGATACTGTTAGGCTCCTGGAAGCCACACAAGTACACAAAGTTGCTGTTCTGTCGGAACGGGTATGGGATGTCTTCCGTCATGTACTGTTTTGTTGCTGAGGGGATGATTACGATGTGCCTTTTGGAAGAACAATGCCCGTCTGCTGCACACATGATCTTGTACATAAGTCGACAGCGTCGTGTGAAGTACTCCTGTTTAGTTACGCCAGGTGTCACTTCCCCTTGCTGTAGAAGGTGTGGGTGCGTACACGCAGCCGGCTGACCAAACCACCGGCGTGGTAGAACTCCCAGCGACTTGTACCACCATTTCGGCTTATCTTAACAAGAAGAAATAATGTGCATCAATAAAAATCAAATGCATCCAGCTGCTAAAGCTACATATATATAGTCATGCCCATCATTGGGGGCTTCGAACAAACCCCCGTTTTTGAGAAAATTTGTTTTAACTGGAACATTTTCAGAAATCATCTCAGAAATCTCCGACTGTATATCACCGAAACCCCCTTTTAAAACACCTGAGGACGGGCCTGATAGTGATAGTAAGGTATGTAAAATAAACTGAATTTTAATGTCAACACAACAAACACATACATATGAACAAATGTTTATGAACAAAAAAGACATTAGGTGACTTACAAACAGGGTTGGCTTCAATTAGAATGGTCAATTACAATGACAATAAAATCTCAATTACAATAAACCAAAAAAATTACAATTATATTATTATCAAAAAGTAATTACAAAGCATCATTATGGATCAATTGCAATCATTCATATGTTGAGTACAATTACATTGTTTCATTAAAAAAATATATAGAAGAATTTTTTTATTTGACCCATCATACATTTCACATAATACATATATATCCATGTTGAATTATAATTTTAAATAATACAGGTGTATATGGTTGTAAGTAAGCATGGTATATATTAAGGTAAATAAACAAATAGGGTAGGAGACTCCTGTAAGACTTTGATAGTCGCTATCAAGGAGCCACCTTACAAATTAAAATTAAACTAAATCAGTTGGTCAAACATACATAATTCTTCCGAGAAGAGAAGACAAAAAATAATAAATAAATCATAATAATAATATCATCTGTAATTGTGTATGCGTGTGCACATGCATGTTCGTGTATAATATTTTCGCTTGATTATGTGTGTTTAGTTAAGTTTAGGTGCCTTTTAGTATAAGGGTGACAGGTGGTTGTCTTTTTTTAATGCTGCATACATATATAACAATTTGTCTTAGGCATGAATCTTGATAATTTTATTAAAAAAAATAAGTTTTGCGTACTGAGCAAATTACTATAAGCTGTGTGTATTAAGCTTTTCTTTAACTATATTGGGAATATTATTAAGTAAAAATGGTAAATTATGCTGAAGACATGTCTTTGTGCAAATTTGTGTTTAGTTTTATAAGTATATATTTCATTGTTGATTTGTGTATCATAATTATGTATGTCATAGTTGAAGATTATCCTCCAGTTTTTAAATAAACTGGTAAGTTGTTATGTAAATATTTATAATAAAGTCTGAATTGTTGTAATTTAAGAATGTCATCTACTTTTAACATGCTGAGTTTTTTATGGAGTGGCTCTGTGTGAGAATTATAATTACTTAAGGTAATAATTCTGAAAGCTTTCTTTTGTAGTTTCATTATTCTATTTGTTTGAAAACCCCAAGCCATGATGCAATAATTAATGTGTGGTACAATTAATTAATTATATAATTATAATAACATAATATTATAATTATAATAACATAATATAATAACATTTTAATTTGTTGTGATAACATGTTTTAATTTATTTTAAATACCAATCTTTTTAGAAGAAGCATTTGACATTTTTTCAGTATGTCTTTTCCAGTTAAAATTTGTATCAATAATTAAACCTAAGAAACTTAATTCCTTTACTTTTTCAATATTTATATTATCAATCTTCAGTGTAAGTTTCTGTACATTTTTATTTGCCTTTTGGAATGTCATATATTTAGATTTTGCAATGTTTAATGATAATTTATTTATTTTGAGCCATTCATTTATTTTTAAAAGTTTGTCATTTATTAAAGATTCTAAATTGTCATTGCGTATGTTATCGTTAAAAGTGTTTTAAGTACTTTATATGGTTGTGTTATCAGCATAAATGATGAAATTAAACAGTTTACTGGCTTGTGCAAAATCATTGATACATATAATAAATAACAGAGGTCCTAGGATTGAGCCCTGTGTTATTGGTAACATGTTTGATTTTATATAATCAAATGCTGTATATTGTTTACTATTACATAGGTAGCTACTGAATAAGCTCAGATTTGTACCATTTTAATTAAAATTAAATTGTCAATGGTATCAAAAGTTTTAGAAAGGTCTAAATATGTTGTGTATTTCATCCTGATCCATTTGGGTTATAATCCTATCTATTAATTCCAGTGCAGCATATTCCATTGAATGCTTGGGTCGAAAACCATATTGATGGTCAAAGAAAAGTTTGGAGTCTTTTAAATAAGATGACAAATCATTATTATTTTTTTCCAGTACTTTTGAGAAGCTGGTAGAAGAAATATGGGTATATAATTATAAAATATTGTTGGCTCACATTTTTTATTAATTGGAACTACCTTAGCATTTTTTTTTATTTATCAGGGAATTCTCCTGTGGTTAATACTTGGTTTGTTAATAATGTTAAAGAATTTTAGTTATTGCAGGTTGAATTGATTTTAGTAGTTTGGTGGAAAAGCCATCAAATCCACAACTATTTTTGTTGAGTAGGTTATTTATTATTCTCTTTACAGTATATTCTTCAATTTTTTTATATGTAAAAACAGTTTATTTTTTTATTTAGATAATACGAATGATCATGGAAGCCTTTGTATTTAACATTGTTTGCCAGATGATTCCCTATATTAGCAAAAAATGCATTAATTTTTTTTGCAATTTCCAATTTATCTGTCATAACAGAATTTGATTCTTTAAAATATGTAGGAAATGATTTGCTAGTTTTTCATTTAGACAGGATTTCATTTATAGTTTCCAAGTATTTTTTATGTCAAATTTCAATTTATTAAAACATGTTTCAAAATATGATTGCTTTGCTAAAAAAAATTCCTTTTCAATATAACATTGTATGCTTTTAGATTAATCAGTAATATTTCATATTCTGAAGAATCAGGAATTGTTCATTTTAATTGTTTGTAAAGTTTATCTCTGTATCGTATTGAGGCTAGCAAACCTTGAGTTATCCATGTAGACTTTTTATGTTTATACTTATTACATTTCACTTGTCATATATTTATTTTTAGCTTAATTGATTTCACCGAGGATAATGTTATAGTTATGGTTTGTGTCAGCTGTTGGACTTATATATAGTTTCTAATATATTTTAGAAGAGATTAAATCCTCTTTGACTTTTAACATTGCCTTTTTGTTTTGAATATTAATTTCTATGAATTTTGTATGATATTCTTTTTTCATAGTATCCATAATTATGAAATACGGTTGATGATCAGATAATTTTCTAATTAATATTCCTGCTGTACTCTCTAATATATATTTTGTTAAATTACAAAAGAAATTATTAATTAGTGTGCCATTACAAGTTGTAAACCTGGTAGGAAGAGTGATTTGGGGAAGAGACTAAATTAAATTAACATGTCAAAGAACCTGCTATAATGTTCTTGTTCATTTATTTTTAGCATATTTATATTATACTCCCCTGCTGGAATAAGATTTTCATAAACCCCACAGGCTGTCTGGTATGTGGGGACATTTGAGTAATGCCTAGTGGGGCACTCCGTGTTGACATTGAATCAATCAATGGTCACTGGTATACGGCCACAACCTATATTACTCTCCTTCTTCCTATATTCCATCTAACCTCAAACTGCTGAGGACGCAGGTTCAAGAGGAACTATTTCAAAAAAAAGTGTTGAATAATCAAAAAGATTTAACAAGATTGCCATCCAAGGCAAAGGCCCAGATGGCAAGCGGACAAGGAAGCCATTGTCTTATCGAGAGTCCAAAATTTTTTCATCTATTTGTAACCTGCCCTCCTGAGATATGTGACAACCTTGTTTTTAAACATATTCATGCTGCTAGCATTTATATAGTCTGTAGATAATTTGTTCCATTCATTTATTGTCCTCTGTGAGAACGAGTACTTCCTGATATCCAATTTATACTAATCCTTTACTAATGTTACCTCATGTCCTCTAGTTCTACTATCTTTCTTGAGTGAGAACAAATATTTCTATCAATATTTTCATATCCATTCAATGTTTTTAAAACTTCTCTTAACCTCCTTGTTTCTATGATTGTTAAACCACCTTCTTTTATGCGTTCTACATAATATGTACATATGAAATATGTGCAAAAGGACACATCGCTGATGAAGAGTCAAAACAATGGAAGCCCATTTTGATCTGCACCATATGTCTATTATACTAACATACACAAGAACTTCTAAAAATGGACTTTCAACTTTTATTGTTTTGATCCATCAACAGATGTTTTTGAAGGGTCAAAACAATGAAAAAAATGTTGTGTGTTTTATAACACACAAAAATGAACTTTTATTGTCTGGATAACTTATGTTAGTGTAATAAACACATGTCCAACCAACAACATGGTACAAATCAAAATGGACATTGTTTTGACTCTTCAACAGCGATATGTCTGCCTCTAAAATCTTGGATAATGCAATGTCTGAATGCTGTTCTGAAATAAATAGCACTGGTGGAAAGAAGCAGTAATTACATTTGGATTGAGGATTATGGTAGGCTAAGGTATAATAGGTATACCCACTAGACTATTGATTATGTTGTACATTACACAGAGCTTAGTGACAGCCTTGTGGTCTGCAATGGGCTCCACCCTAATCCTTGTAGCTTGTCTGTCACGGTGGAGGTACTGCAGGACATGCTGGGTTGTATATACAATACGTGTCAGGGTGTAGGGATCCCACACAATACATCTGTTCTCTTACTTATTCATGAGGTTATACTCCAAACAGCCCCGTCTAGGGCTAACACTTTCGCAAGTTCACAACAGATTCCACATTAACTCCTGTATGGGATCTATTACTTCCCCTGGCATAGAGTCAGAAATATACATCAGCCATCAGGTAGAAGTGACCAAAAGCCTTCCAAAAGATACAGGAAAAGTAGGGTGAACGAAAATGCCCAAGTTGTACGCACAGTAGGTGGACATGAACCAAGGTGGACTTGAATTCCCTCAACTGACAGTCTAGCACTCTATGCCACGCTCCACTAGAGTGGGCATGAAAAAGTAGTGAAGTGAAGTGAAGGGCTAAATACGCTCACAAGAGCCAACCCTTTAAAAGAAAGAAGAAGAAGGCCTAAGTTTATACTGTGATGGATGGAACTTTTAGGTTTCTGCGGATGAAGCTTGGTGATCTATTTGTTTTTGATGAGATCTTATTTATATTGAGTATTCCACCAATACTCAATAAAAGTTGTTTAATATTGGACTTGGTGTTACATATATTCCACATGTATTGCCTTCTATTGGTACTACTGTGTAAAGAGCTTTGAATGTGCACTCTTACATAGTGTATGCATCCAGAGAAGAGTCACAAAAGAACTACCTGGTATGAGGGATTTATCATATATAGGAAGACTAAAATGAAGTAAGCTACCCACACTAGCATACCAAAGGCTAAGAGGAGACATGATAGAAGTCTATAAAATAATCCATGAACTGTACGATAATGAATCCGAGCCAAACCTCCTGAAAAGAGAGGATGTGTCACTAAGATCAGGAAATAGAGGACGCTCTCTTAAATTATATACCCAAAGAGCAAAAGTAATAATAAATTTAAGAAAAAAATGCATTCCCTCTTAGAGTGGCTAAACCAAATAATAGTATACCTAAATCAGTAATATAAGCTAGATCGATAAACTCGTTTAAAAATCGTCTAGACCAATTCTGGTCTACCTAGGCGATATTATATGACTATGAACTCTTAATACTAGATTCTGAAGAAGAAAACCTGATCATTGAGGAACCAAGTGGATCCTGCGATCAGAATCGTCCTAAGGTATCCTAAGGTAAAGTATATCATAATATATCTCATAGACATAGACATAGATGCTATGGCTTCCTTGTCCACTTTGCCTTGGATGACAGTCTTGTTAAATCTTGTTATCTAAACCATTATCTTATAAATTAACGTAAAATTCACGCATCTTAATTTTTGCGCAGCTTGACAACATGACTATTCAAAAGTGCGCCAAGCAGACCAGCGGTTTAACGACGTATACACCCTATTATCGCCCATGCTACAAACTTGGTGTCCTACGTGCTTCTCTATGATTAAACAATGGGCGCAAAATAGAAGCTATAAGCGATAAGACCACGAAACAATAGAAGTTCAGGCCAACCACCAGCATTTTAATTGAGCGCAGAAATTACTAATGTAGTAATATCTAATGACTAATGAGTCTAAAGTTAGTAAATTATTTTATGATGATGAAACGTCGAAAGACGAAACGTAACCGGGCTTTTTAATGTCCTGATAGACGACATATTTTGCAACAGCGACTTACTCGTTTGTCTCGCACTTCGACATAATGTGTTTGTCAGTAATCCAAAACCCTTGGTGCACATTTTAACTCGTCTGACTTAGAATCTACTGTTAATATTTTACTTGAGCGTCAATGTTCTAGATGGTACCGCTCCCAAGCGTCGTTATTGGGAACCAACAAGGTCAACCATACCAGATAGTCTGCGTTACACGTGCTTGCTAACCTCGGTTATCCAGGATCCGCGAAGTGGCGCTACATTCTGATTTACTTTGATTTACATTGATCCTACATGACACACGTGCATTTCTCTGCGTTGAATAGCATTAGCCATTCTACACTCCACCTATGCATAGTATTAAGATATCTCTGTAACACCTCAGCATCCTTGCTTGATGCTATCCGACTGAACAAATTTGTGTCATCAACGAATTTGAGAAGATTGTTACACACTCCCTAATCTATGTCATTGATATAAATTACAAATAGAATTGGTCCCAAGACTGACCATTGGGGGACACCACTCTTAACAGGTGACCACCCCCGAACTGGTTTCATTTATAACGACATGTTATACCCTACCTAATAACCATACCGTTATTCACCTATTTACGTCTCCTCCAATTCCATTTAGCTTCATTGCCAGCCGGCGGTGTGGTACCCGGTCAAAGGCTTTGCTAAAATCTAAATAAATAGCATCGACTGGCAGCCCTTCATCAATATAAGTAGTAATATTATCTAGATACAGTCAATGTAAGTATTAATCTTATCTAGGCACACTAAACGGGTTGTTAGACATGATCATCCCTTCATAAAGCCATTTTGCGATGTTTTAATTAGGTTATATATCCTTACATGTTCTACAATCGCATCTCTGATGACTGATTCCATAATTTTTATATCTGTGATGTTAAACTTACTGGTCTATAATTTCCATGTTGGGATTTCCTACCCTTCTTCTTATATAATGGGGTCACGTTGGCACACTTCCAATCTTCCGGTACTTCCCCTTTGCCATGCTCTCTGTGAAAATCTCACTCAATTGGGATGCAACATCGGTGGCCACTTCTCTGAGTATTGTTGGATTTCAGTTTTCCCCTCCAGGGGCTTTATATGGTTTTAGATGCGTCAGCTTATTCAATACCACACCAGGAGTGAACTTGGCCTGTTGTAATGCCTCCTCCATGGTCTTTTTAAATACCTTAGCCGGTTCAAGCAAACCATCTACATCTTCACTGAGGTGAAGAAGTCATTCCGTACATTTGCTGTCTCAAATGTGTCCGTGATCGCATTACCTTCGTTATCAACGGACAGGCCGATGCTGTATTTTGTCCTAGTTTTAGACCCAGTGTGTGCGAATAATGACTTTGGGTCTTTCTTTATATTGCCCATTAGCTTTTTCTCAAAATTCCTTTTTGCCTTTTCTCATTACGGGTTCTATTCAGTTGCATCTTATATGCCTCATACATATGGTACTTTTCAGTCTCCCTATATCTCTGCCACATGTGGCACTTCTTCTCCTTGCTAATTCTGCTCTTTTTGTCATCCATCGAGGTTTCTTCTTCCTCTTCCTTGTTGCAAAATGGACAAATTGTCGCACTGCGGAACTATATACTGATTTGAAGATGTTAATTTGTTTGCTTACTTCTGCATCCTGATACTACAATTTCACATATCACAATGTTGTGATCACTGAATGGTTTTCTTATGTCGACAATAATAAATTATTTGGTTCTTAGCAAAAAACAAGGTCTAGTGTATTCTCACCTCTGTGTTAGGAAAAGGTCTTGTGTGAGGTCCATGAATCGTCTTCCCTCAGCTTCCGCCTGTAGCTGGGTCCAGTCAATAGTTCTATGGTTAAAATAACTTACCATTACTACACTGCCGTATGGTATACATGCTTTACGTAGTAGTTCATGGAGTGCTAGTTCACTGTCTAGATCTGCAGACGTGCTGTGGTAACAAACCCCTAGTAGTAGTGACCATGTATTCGTAATAATGCTATACCATATTGCTTTTGTGGTATATGTTGATGTAAGTTCCTCACATTAGATAACGTTGATGTTTTGTCTTTGTGAATTGGTTGCCCCTCCTGGGGGTGCCATAGTTCACTGACTGCCCCTCCTCGGGGGTGCTGGTGAGGTCTGGCTGTGACTTCTCGGTGATGGTGTTTTTTTGCTGTCCTGCCTGGGAGGTGACCTTTTTGTCGTGTCCTTTCCCTGTATTGGCTGAGTGTCTTGCTTCTTTGTGTCTACAATGTGGCCTCTAGCTCTGGCCCTCGAACTGTCTGATATCACCGCATTTATGGTTCCATGTCATGTTCTGGTGCCTCACTAAATCCATTGGTATTTAGAAATATAATTTGAGTTTCCGTAGTTTAATTGGTTGAAATGACTAAGCAGTTATTGAGACGTAAAATGACACGCAGATTGCTAGAAATAACCAAGTGTACGGCTAATTTCTAGTTTTGAAAAGTATAACCATTTGGCGTTCAGATTGCTGGACTTGGGTTCTTAATTGCGACGTCGGTATGCAATAAATTTGCATACTCCGAGCAGCATATTGGTTGGACTACTTGACGTTATTATCAGTTGATGATACATGCATTGGTCTTAGCTCTAGTTAATATGTTTGCAATGCACTGTTATCCAAGAACTAGATCTGGGATGTAAGATAGACATTGTATAAACAACGATGGAAAGAATGAAATAATGTAACAGTATGGTGTCTCAAGTAATAGAAAAGGATGACACGCAGATTGCTAGAAATAACCAAGTGTACGGCTGAATGCTAAAAACTAAATACTACTGATTCAGTCCAGCAGAGTTTAATTGCGCATTGTTTAGTAATGACAACTATATGTTTAGCTACCTACCGCGATATCGGTGAGACAGTACGATTCACGGGTGTTAGCATGCTTGATAATACATTAAGACATACTAGGATCATACTATTTCAGATCAATAAAATTTATCAAATATGTAATATGTTAAAGGTCGTCCTCAATTCGAATTTTGTGCTAGTCTCATCTCAAATTCATTTTGCGAAATACCGAACCTATCTAATATCCATTGCAACATTCTAGCTCTTTAAAAAAAATTGCTAAATCAATAGAGGATGGCGTTTTAGCTTATTCACTTGAGTCAACATTATGTTCTGCATTATTAATAGTGTCAGTTGAAAGCAACTCAAATTGCAATACACGTTCTACAACAATAGTACATTTTTGGTCCAACCAAATGAGAGTGTTACTATGAAACGACGTCCACACTGTAAATGTCATTCGCTTTTCATTACATTTGTCAGCGATATATTCCAAATAGTGCACTGTCCATGATTCCAGGCTAACAGAAGTGCATGCATGTTAATTAAAATATATGAGAATTGGCGTTACATTCACGCATTCGCTTGTCAGTTGACGCTTTTACACTCTGCCACGTGAATGCAGTGCATGCATTTCTCACTGTTTTACAGTAAATACAAATTGTTAAAACTGCTTTCTCAACTGATTTAGCCTATCTCAAATCCGGTTCAATGGTGTCCAAATATGTAGTGTGTGAATAGTTTATGTAACATCTTCAGTCGATTTAATTTTTTTTTAAATCATCGAAAGAATTGACTTTAATCATTATATCTGGTAAGAATACACACACACGCACGCGCACGCGCACGCGCACGCGCACGCGCACGCGCACGCGCACGCGCACGCGCACGCGCACACGCACACGCACACGCACACGCACACGCACACGCACACGCACACGCACACGCACACGCACACGCACACGCACACGCACACGCACACGCACACGCACACGCACACGCACACGCACACGCACACGCACACGCACACGCACACGCACACGCACACGCACACGCACACGCACACACACACACACACACACATACACACACCATCATAAGCAGACATATATAGGCCGTAATAAGATACGGATATGTGCTATCAATAGCCCAGACCGATAATCGACCAAGCAGTATCAACATGTAAACCTATAAATGCACCACTGAGTTATACAAATATTACTTACGTTTCTTGTACTAACCGTATTGGTCGTCTCTATTCGTGAACATATACGATGGACAGGTACTGACCATTTTCATCGTTGTCACTGTTCATGGTGTCGCCGAAGTTTAACTCTGGATTCAGATCCCAAGTAAAACCTAAATGATTTATAAGTGGTTGTGGACACAACTGCACCCATCAGACCGGCCACTCGAGCAATTCGTGTTCCTGGGTCGATAAAAACTGGGTTAATCTTGTTTTATGAAGGGGGCAGTACAACCAATGCGAAACGAACAATTACGAAATGTTATCCTTTCTCAACGCCCCTCCTTCATTGATCGTTACGTAATTGATTTGTCATAGGTGACAAACCTGAGTGGTGCACACCTGTGAGACTGGCGACATAAATCCGTAAGATCGCAAACGAACCCGTTAGATTATAATATTACATGTCCGCTGGTTTTCCACTCCTGGTCAAAATAAGCTCAATATGCGAACTGGGATATATTGATTGGATCTCGTGAGACGTTGGTGCAGTTGACGGCGCACAACAAAACTGTTCGCGGTAGTCGCATTTCGGCTATGTTTTGAACTGATGATTAATTAATCGCATGATATATGACGCGTTAATCGCATGATACGTGAAGCGTTAATCGCAGGATATGATGCGTTGATCGCATGATATATGACGCGTTAATCGCATGCCATTTGACAAACGCGGGCTTTAAATAATGGAAGATATGGCGTAATTCGCATATTCCTCATTGTGGAATCCACACGTATGTAGTACATATATTATATTTAAAGCTGGGTTTTCTCCAAAATGCCATTAGCTTAAATATGTGCTAGATATGCAGAAATTAACTGTTATCAAATGTACAAGATACAGATCTGCAGTTCAAATGATTAAAGTACCGTATCAAACTTTGTACCAAACTATTATGTAAAAAAGTATTATGTAACATATTTTACCTTTAATAATATTTTTTGTAACAAAGCGAAACAAAACTTAACAAAACGTAATAAAATGTCATGAAAAGTCTTAAATTGTCATGAAACGTCATAAACATCATAAAATGTAACAAAACATCAAAAACATCATAAAACGTGATGAATATTATGAATGTAGTGGACGAAACGGGCGTAACAAATGCAACAACTGTAAGAAACGTAATACACGTGTTATGCGTGTTACAGGCGTTACGCGTGTTATGCGGCATGTAACGCGTGTAACATGCGTTACGAGTGTTACGCGGAATGCACGTAATGCATATAACACACGCATTATCCGTATTACACATATAATGAACGTAACGAACGTAGCTAACGCTACGAACGTAACAAACATAACAAGCGTAGCATATGTACCAAACGTGCAAACGTAACAAAACGTAACAAATCATAGCGGAATATAACGAAACGTAACAAAACGCAACAAAACGTAGCGCGACGTAACACGACGTAGCATGACGTGACACGACGTAATCTGACGTAACACGACGTAGCATGACGTGATAAAGTATGATACACGTAATGGTTGTAATGAGCGCAATAACTATAACGAACGTAACGAACGTAACATATGTAAAAACAGAAGAAAAAACGTAAATATTGTAAATAGTGTAACTATTATAAATAGTGTAACTATTATAAATAGTGTAACTATTATAAATAGTGTAACTATTATAAATATTATCAACATTGTAAACACTGTAAACACTGTAAACAATGTAAACACTGTAAACACTGTAAACACTGTAAACACTGTAAACATTGTAAACACTGTAAACACTGTAAATACTGTAAATACTGTAAATACTGTAAAATGCGAACAGTGTAAACATTGCAAACATTGTAAACATTGTGACTATTGTGACTATTGTGACTATTGCAACTGTTTCAACTGTTGCAACTGTTGCAACTGTTGCAACTGTTGCAACTGTTGTAAATATTGTAAATATTGTAAATATTGTAAATAGTGTAAACAGTGTAAACAATGTAAACAGTGTAAACATGTAAACATTGTAAACATTGTAAACATTGTAAAGATTGTAAACGTTGTAAACGTTGTAAACGTTTTAAACGTTGTAAACGTTGTAAACGTTGTGAACGTTGTAAACGTTGTAAACGTTGTAAACATTGTAAATATTGTAAATATTGTAAATATTGTAAATATTGTAAATATTGTAAATATTGTAAATATTGTAAATATTGTAAATATTGTAAATATTGTAAATATTGTTAATGTTGTAAATATTGTTAATATTGTAAATATTGTAAATATTGTAAATATTGTAAATATTGTAGGTAGTGTAGGTAGTGTAGCTGGTGTAACTAGTGTAACTAGTGTAACTAGTGTACTTAATGTAACGAGTGTAACGAATGCAACTAATGCAACTAGTGTACGTAGCTAGTGTAGCTAGTGTAACGGGTGTCACGATTGTAGCGAGTGTAACAAAACACTATAATATTATTATAATACAATATGTTCAAATGAACAAATGAATCTCGTCGTGTTATGTCTTATTAATTTGGAGCAATATTTTAAAGACATTTCTAATTGATGAAATTACTGCACGAAGGACGTTTGGCCCGAGCCATATGATGCAAAATAATGATAAATGCATACCAATGAGTCACTCTGTCAAAGCAAAAAGTTTAATAAATTATCCATTTGAGCGTAAGCATATTATGCTTCAGCATTATAGCTATTCGTGTCAACGGTTTGTTCAGTTGAATGATATGTGTACGTGACTTTTTAACATTTTTATTTTCTTGTTACTATGGACATAATTTATATAGCATGTACTCTTTTGTCTGAAATGAAAGAGTGGCCGGGTATAGGTCCGGTTCGGATTTGATACTGGTACTGTCGTGCGCCGGATCCAAATCCGGGTTTTAGTTTGGCAACGTACCGCAACGCACGCTGCTCTACAAAGAGTGCAGTGAATTTTGGTGGGTATTTTCGTGTTTGCTTGTAAAGTGCAATGTTTTATTGTTTGTACAAAATGTGTAGTTCACTTGCCCGTTTTCATTCCTTTGTGCCTCTTGGCAACTAGTATTGCCAGTCCCGCGACAAATGCTGTGGTGTGTTATTATTTTGCGTCGTCTCAAGCGAATTACAGGCAGCTTACACCACACCACCAGAATTTACCAGAACGGCTTCAAGCCAAGTCCATGCCATAGACGTACTCACGCACAGTTGAACAGTACAATAATTTATCAGAGTAACTAGTCTAGAGTCTGGTTAATAACTAAAAGACAAGCGTAAAATCTAGCGTCATCAAATTTCAGGAGTATGTGATAGTATTTTAACCGTAAATACTTATGTCTATGTCTGATATCGTTTTCTAATATTCTTGTCCCTGGCGACTACTTGGAGTTGCCAGTTGGGGTTACATGGGGTCGGATGTGTCGGCCCACAACGGGTTCGGTCCATGGGTCGAACCAAACATTTTCGCAACCAGTGAACCATGTAGACAAAGTCAGTTGCCATACAATTTTTTATATCTGGCTGTTGCTGTTGTATAGGCGAAGGACCTGCTCGTCAAAAACGTACGCATTTTCATGAAACGTGAAACCTTACAAGAACGTCATAAACACAGCAATAAACACATATTACATGTCTGTATGCATTCTTATATGTATATCACTAAAGTTACCTGACAATAACCATGTAAAAGTGTGAAATTATTACCTTTTTGTCAGAACGCATGTGCTTGTCAAAATTTTTAGCTAACAGGATGTGTGAGTGAGATTACCAAATGGGATTCTCGTAGATCAATATAGATTTAAGATTTAACAAGATTTGCCATCCAAGCCAAAGGCCCAGATGGCAAGTGGACAAGGAAGCCATTGGCTTATCGAGAGTCCAACAATGTTCATCTACTTATAACCCGCCCTCCTGAGATATGCGTCAACCTTGTTTTTAAACATATTCACGCTGCTAGCAGTTACACAATCTGTAGACAATCTGTTCCATTCATTTATTGTCCTCTGTGAGAACGAGTGCTTCCTGATGTCCAATCTACATTGATCCTTTACTAATTTTACCTCATGTCCTCTAGTTCTGCTATCCTTCTTGAGTGAGAAAAACATATTTCTATCAATATTTTCATACCCATTCAATATCTTAAAAACTTCAATCTGATCTCCTCTTAACCTCCTTGTCTCTAGAGTTGTTAAACCACATTCTTTCAGGCGTTCTTCATAACTAAAGTCTCTCAGTTCTGGAATCATTTTAGTTGCTCTCCTTTGTATGCGTTCAAGCGTATCTATATCCTTCTTACGATATGGTCTCCATGCTTGTATACAGTATTCTAAATGAGGTCTAACTATTGCTTTATAAAGAGGTATAATTAACTTTTTTCCCTTGTATGTTATGTTTCTTCTAATCAATCCAAGAATTTGATTACCCTTTGAAGCTGCAATACCACACTGCTCTGAAACTTTCATATCAGCGCTTATTGTAACTCCTAAGTCCTTTTCTTTTACAGTAGTACCCATAACAGTATCTCCCATTTTATAGTTTACCATGACCTGTATGTAGGCATTTACATTTCCCAAAATTGAACAACATCTGCCATTTCTCAGTCCATTTCACTAATCTGTCTAGATCGTTTTGTAAATGTTGTTTATCACCATCAGTATTAACCTTTCTAAACAGTTTTGTGTCATCCGCAAATTTCAGTACGTTACTTGTTATACTGTCGTCCAAGTCATTGATATAAATTAAGAATAGTATAGGTCCTAATACTGATCCTTGAGGTACCCCACTCAAAACCGATTTCCAATTTGAAACTTCACCATCTACTACAACTCGTTGTCTTCTGTCAGTCAGCCATTGTTCTATCCAGTCAGTTATGCTATCCCCGATACCATGGGCTTTTAATTTAAGTAGTAATCTTTGATGTGGCACTTTGTCAAAAGCTTTCTGAAAATCTAAGTAGATAATATCTACTGGCGATCCCACGTCTATCCACTTAGTGATTTCTTCCAAAAAACATAACATATTTGTTAAGCATGACCTCTCTTTAAGGAATCCATGTTGAGATGAATTTAATAATTTATGCTTAACGAGGAAGTCCACCATATGGTCTTTAATTAACCTTTCTAATAATTTACAAATCACTGACGTTAAACTCACTGGTCTGTAATTCTCTGACTTATTTCTCGAACCCTTTTTAAATAATGGTATGATGTTTGCTTCTTTCCATTTAAACGGAACAACTCCCTCTTTTAATGACAAGTTGAATACTCTTGCAAGTGGTATACTGATTATAAGGTCATGCTAAGAATTGCCGTCTGCTGGCCATAGAGTTACATCATTAATCATCCCTAAAACTACTAACTTACTAACAGGTGTTTTATCTATGTCTGAACTCAATGCATTTAGTATGGCTAGATAGGAATTGATACTAGGAACACAATGATACCAAGATCATTAAGATCACATTATACACTTACACACATATGAACAGTTGAAGATGACAGAAATATCACTTTTCTTGCATTTTACTGTAATGGAAACAGCTTTGGAAAAACTGTTAAATAACTGAGGAATAATGTGTCCAAGCAAGAATTTTTAAATGTAAAATAAATCTTTTATGGGGAGACACCCCAGGCGAAATATAATTTTTTGATAAAAAAAAAATTCCACTATATTCTGATAGCTTTGTATATTTATTATCTATAAAGTTCACTTTTACAGCAATTGCATACCTCTAAATCACTTTTATTTATGGATAAAGCATGCCTCTTTCAAGTAATAAATCCCGACGGCCATTTTCTCAAAAACGTGTTTTCTGCATTTGGAAAAAGGATATCTCTGTGAGTAATTATGCTATCCAAATAAGGTTTTGAATGTTGCATTCAGCATATTCTACTCTGCACAATGACCAGAGGGATTTTAAAAATAATCAACAGTTTGAAAGATAAACTTGTATTTGTTACCAAAAACTAAGTTTTGTTTGTACTTTACAAAAATATTATTAAAAAATAAAAACAACATTTTAATAAATGCTCTGGTCATTGTATAATAGAATGTGTAGTGAACATGGATTTGCAAAAATTATAATCATGTGTCCAATAAAGAGTGGCAGTGCTTCTAAATTTGCCAATATTTGCTCAAAATGGCAGACATTTTGTTTGTTACCATGGAAACGGGGGGTCTGGCTGAAAAAAGTTCAATATATTTCTTACTCAGTAAGACCCATTCTATACATTTGGCAGAAAAAATTTCATGAATTGCACAAATAAAAAAATTATCCTATCTACCTGCCATGTGTGGCCTTAATTGCGCCCAAATTGGAAAATGTCTTCTACCAGTAGGTTTTTTGGCATGCCCGACAACATGGCAATTTCATTTTATGATACTGCAACCATAAGTAAGTCAAAATGGTGGCCATCTTGAATTTGTAATGACGCGATCTTTAATAGTGGTATAGTTAGAACATTTCCTTCACCAGTGGGTTTCTGGCGGCTAGACGAGATGATGACCTCCGTTTTAATGAGGTGATCGCAACATATTTGTTTTTTCTTGTATAAAACTTGCATGTTGTAAACTTGAATATATAAACACAAAAGCAGACAAAGCAAAGAAAGTGAGGTCATGCAGTTATGCTGACCTTGACCTTTTTTGCAAATAATCAAGATGGCCACGTCATCATTATTTTAAGTGGAGCATGGCTCAGACTTTCGATGACCACAATATAATTGGTAAGTGTAGCATATTATTTCAGGGGTTTATCACACTGCTGATTTCAATCATGATGTTGTTCTTTACATACCATGTAAGGGAAACTATATAATAAGATTTGTGACAACTCATTCAACCTTGTAAAACTTACAAGTTTGAAAAATAATAAGTTTCTTTTACAACACGTAGAAAATAATAATTTATTCAATTTATATTTTCTATATGCTCAGTAAAACTATCCAATCTGAACACAGTCAGATGCAATGCAAGTTGAAAGTCCGTCACATTGTAACGGATTCTCACCAGTCTGACAGGAATCCCTGCTTTATATTAACTACATATTTTGTTTTTAATACATCACTAAAGTTATTTCAAAATACATAAAACACAAAGTGGGATAACCAGGTGAGAAAAAATAGATACAGTTTGCAAACAGTGGGCCAAGTTCGTCGATTGGCCGAGTGGCAAGATCGACATGACCATACCCGGGCCGTGATTGCGTCCGGGTCACCAGGCGAGATCGTCGGATACCGCCAACGTCTTCCAGTTTGAACGCAATTTATCAAAAAACTGCAATAATATTATCAGTACCCATTAAAAACTACAGATATTTCTGCATCAGTAAATACGAGAAACAACTCCATCAGCGATCAATGTGCGCAAAGCATCCGTCAGCATCGGCACATTTTGGCCTTTCATGCATGCATATTTGGCATTTTATGCAGGTGACCCATTCGTATTTCACCTTTGAACTATGCATCAAAATGAAGCTAAGTACCCATATATTTTGGTGAGATATCTTTTATATGGTTTACTAGGCATAAAAGGCAAAAATAATGTTGATGTAACTTTAAATAGCAATTTTTAATATTTCCTAGTGGTTTGATCTAAACAAAAGTTCTACTGAAACGAAGCTTGGAATCTACGCTACATGATGACATCATTTAACTCATCAATATTCATGAGGCTCACCCGCGAAATCCCCTTCAAGCAGCCAGAAGGTCGCTACGATCAGGCTGTCAGCGCAGGTGACTCGGGTCATGTTGACAAATTCTGTGTGCATTTATTTCTGAGTATATAAAAATAAAAATATAACGTCGATGAGGACAAACTAATCTTCACTACGGCTCTTTCAGATTTAAAAAATAATAAAATTATTTCTATGTCATTATCAATAGCTCCACATGTAACCCAACGTGATCAACGACCTCGCTGCCCGTGTGTGACCCCCATTATAAGTATGCAGTAAGTTTATCTTATTTTTATATGCATTTAAATATAAATATATCATCCACTTTGCAACATAATTTTTTTAATTACTTTGTATACACATAATTTTTCTTGATCTTATTTTTTATTCATAGATATTTTCTTTAGTCATTAATTTGTATAAATATTTTATTATATCAAGCGCTTTCGGTTATTTTGTGGACATTACTATATAAGACTTACATGTATCTATGCGCAATAATTTTTTTAATCAAATCGCACTATATAAAGCGTGGGGCAAAACTATTCTTAGAATTTCGTGATTAGCATGAGCCAAAACGACCGTCGCTGAATTCAGTACTGATGCGGATTTCGGTGAAATGGGCCGAACCATCAGTCTGCGTGGGCCGAAACGACTGGGCTGAACCATCCGTTGATGTGGGCTGATCCCATCCCACTTTGTTTTAATTCTTTAGAAAGGCTAGGAATGAAATGTTCCGCCCATTGGGTATATTATGATATTCCACATATTTATTTATTTTCAGAACTACATATTATTTCTTATAAGATTTGTCGAGAATGTTGAAAAAATCAAATAAATCAATTTAATCGAAAAAATCCGATTTAATCGATTTTTTCGAAAAAAATCATGATTTTTTCCAACCCTGATTTGCAGTTTAGCTTTAATTCTGGTAAGATTGAATCAGTGAAATAACTTAAGTCTAGTGTCATAAGACATATAATAATGGTATTTAATGACCTGACGACTGTTTGAAATAGTGTTGTAAAATGTAGGTGCTTCAAAAGAGTAGCCCGAGGGCTTAGTATCTGCACAGTGCACATATCGAATCTGCTTATTTTCAGGGCTGGGGTCAATTCCATTTAATCAATTCCAGTTCCTTTTAATTCAATTTAATAAATTCCCATTCAATTAATTTTTTTTTAATTCAAATTCCAACTCAAATCTTTCAGTTCAAATTCAATTCCTAATTAATTCTATGGGAGTTTTCTAATGCAAATGCATGGGGTAATAGTAATATGTAATTGTTTTGTAATAGTAATGGAGGAACTTTTTTCAAAAGTAACAGTAATAGGTCCTAAAGTAAATGATAATAGGCTATTACTTTTCTATTATATCTATTGCTGCTAACTAGCAAAATATCAGGTTTGTTTGTATGTTATTTCAACTGCTGGTAATTGTAAACAATGTACAGACAATGGCTGAGCCATTATTCAACAACATGAAAAGACTAGTAGGCGGATCATTTTATGGTTTCAGAAATACCCTCTCAATGAAACAGTGCAGGAGTAGCAAGCCAACTACTCACTTAATTGTTGGGATGCCCCATTGGGGTGGCTTTGGCTTCACACATTCCTAGCAACACATTCCATCACACATTCCTGCAACCTGTATTAAATTCAAAATAAACTCATCACACCCTACAATAGTTTGATTTGAGCAGAACTTCTGAGTTCTTTTTTCCAATTGCCACATAGTAACATTGCCTCGCAGACCCTTTGTTAAAATTTGGAGAAATGTTCTCATCTCAGATCTTCAAATGGTGTACAAATGTATGTTTAGCTGCTACAAAGACTGAGTTCATATACAATTTTAGGGTTGGATTGAGGACCACATTGGAAATAAAACCAGATCGCACCAGTGCAAGAAATGAGGTTAAATTAATTTTCTTCCAATTCAGCTTGGTAAAAATCTTTCGGTTCAAATTCAGGAATTGAATTGAATAATTCAAATTCATTTTTTAATTCACCCCAGCCCTGTTTATTGCTGCTACAGAAGAATCAATTGAACATGGGCTTTGGTCTAGCCTTTGGTCTAGTCTAGCCTTCCTTATAGGAAATACTATTGCCTGATTTATGGTACATGTGAAATGAATTTTATTGTCTACTTTTGTTGAACTGGTGTTTATGATGTGAATAAATTTACCAGTATTTCCATTCTCCCATGTAATACTCTGTTATAAGCTCATTCGACAGCAAATGGTTCAAGTACACCAACAAATTATAGTAAGAAAACTTATTGCTTGTTCTATTTCATATTACAAAAAGATCCACTTCACACTAACTTAGTGATTAAGACCTTTATGCACATACAGAAATATAATATCAGTAAATTTTCATGTCACCCAACAAAGAATGTAATACAATGAAATAGAATCAAATACCTTGCATGAAGGCAAAATTTTATATATTTAATATGTATAATATATAGACATACCTACAGTGCTGTATATGATACCCTTATACGCTGAAAACCAACTTGGTTAATTTCGCTAAACTGACCTAACCATAACGCGATGTTAAACTGGGAAGGGTGAAATGACTGGTGATGGGGAAATGTTTTGACACACATAATCACGTCTGAACAGTTGGACAAATTTGTATAAGAGGCCAGCTGCCCTCATGCTCTAATTGGAACAATATACATGGTTAGGCCAGTTTTGTACGTATAGATACAAGTGGTTACACTCAACATAAATTCCATTTGAGCTTGTGTTAAGACTAGTACTTCGTAGGAGCAGTGGCTTATTTGCTACAATGTAAATGTTTGTATGAGGGCTTTATAAAACCCAAAGCTCGTATGCATGAATACATTGTGAATATACAATATTGTCAATATATAGATGGTTGTGGCATAGCATTTATGTAATTCAAATATACAAAATACCAGCAAAGTTGGGGGAACAGACCATAAGTGTAGGTGTTTGTGCGTGTATATATGCGTGTGCTACACACACCAAACACGAATATGGTCTGTTCCCACACCTTTCCTAGTATTTTGTGTATACATGTAGATATGAATTATATAATATACTATGCTATGACTGTATAACAAAACAGAAATTTGAGACATCCAGAACTTGTAGACTGGATAAACAAATTTGAGACATCCATCAACAGACATCCAGACCTTGTAGACTGGATAAACAAATAACAGCTTTATGTAAATATGACCGTGTCACACTTAAGTGGCACATTCATTTCATGCTCTGGAGCCACTAAAAGTGATAGGAAAAGGTATCGTTTCCTTCATCGCCTTACCTTATTTCAAAAGGTATGCCGTACTAAGCTCAATTCAAAACCTTTCACAAATACTTCAACCCTTGCCTATGCAGTATTTAGGTGTTAAAATCAAATTTTATGTGTTCTGTGCTTTGGCGATAAGGGGCTTATTTTAGTACTGTGCTTTCCTAACTAGTGTTTTCTGATGACATGAAATCATAAGAGGGTTGACTGGTTCAGATAAATTTATCCAGATATAACACATTTGATGGACAATACATGTGCATGCGCATTCAAACCCAAAGTCATACAAGCCTATATTACAAGTGTTAATTTAGATTCCAGGCGGCTGTGAAAAAATTTGCTTCTCTAGATAACCTTATCTATCTTTAAGGTGCCATAGATTTTATTGCCCACGTTATTTTACCAATAATATTATATAGATGTGTTACTTTTGTGATCTCTGTATTGTATCGAGTATTGACATTATATGGTCAAACAGGGAACTGATGAGATATTTTGTAGTAACATTTGGTCATTCATCAAGTAAATATTTTCTTGTTTCCAGGATAAGATGGACAAGGAACAGCTTACGTTACTCGAGGGCTTTGTACAGTTATGCAAAACAACACCAGATGTGTTACATAAGCCAGAACTGGGCTTCTTCAAAGATTGGGTTGAGAGGTGAGTTTAGCTGATCGAAACTATTTTCTCTAAGGAGGAAGGTAACACTGAACATTAATGCTAAGCATGATATTGCACCTGTGATTGCCTGTTTCCAGTTTCACCTGCTTTCCAATTCAAATTCATGATCAAATAATTTATTTTCAATCTTCAATAAATATATACAAGTAACGGAGCAACTTTTTTTGGAGAAAACTATGAATGGCCATGATATGTACTGTTTTATTTATTCCCTTTCATATGTTGTGATATGCATACACGTATTAAGCACAAAAAACAATGTGGATGTACTTATTAAAAAATAAAATAAACATAAATTTTAGTGTAATTTAATAATAGCAATTGTTTTATTATATACAAGTACTTCAGTACCAAACAGTTTGTAACATGTAGTCTTGTTCTAAGTTAATTCCATATTGCTGTATTCCGCATGCTAGCTACCTGAGTCTCTTATGAATCATTTTTACAACCAATGAGAGGAAAGTGCATCAATTAAAAATACCGTATTCGACCTAATCAGCATACAGTATGCTTGACAAAAATTGGGCCATGGAAAAATGTCAAGGAATCTGTTATTATCAAGTTATTATCAACAACTGAAAAGTGGTGCCAACTGTTAAACACCAGACTTAGCAGCACTAATCAAATTACACTAATAATGGACGTTGCTGATTAATAAAGGGGTGTACGCTAATTAGGGCATGTACGCTTAATAGGTTGAATACGGTACCTGTTGACTGCAGTCAGGTTATGTGGAACACTACAACCATTACATAAATTACATAATACATGCATCCAAAAGTTGTGGATTCAAATAAACCTGTTGTGGTTTTGTAGTCTTGGCGCAAAGTTGCCGACCCCCACTGCCACAGGGGGAGAGGGAAAGGGAGATGGGAAGCCTGCAGGGGATGCAGGGAGTGTGCCGAAGACTGAGGCTCCACAGGTTGGTGTGAATGTTGTCTGTTGCCCATCCATGTCATCAACACTACAAGAATTATGTAAGGCTATATTTATATGATTTGATAATTAAATCAATAAAAAATCACTCAACATAGTTGCGTATGTTTTCTAACACAAAATAACAAAAAGCATGTGCACTAATTGTAATAATAGCCCCTTGTTAACTGTTGCTGCAAAGTTTTCTATGGGACACCATTGTTACTACACATTAGACTAGTTGTTGACTTGTGAATACTGTTTATTGCTGGCAGAGCTAGCCATTCTCTAACTTCTACTGCTGTGTGTAACAGGCTCCTCAATCAGAAGAGGAGATGGATGAATCTGAAGAAAGTGATCTAGGTACAGTGTAATATATTTCATTTAGTGTCTTGCCTTTTAATTACCGGGTAGGTAGTGATCTTTCATCACTCTGCATGGTACTCTCACAGTCTGCAGTCGCCACACTGTCTGGTATAACAAGATTGTCTTTCAAAGCAACAAGCTCCAGATGGCAAACAGGAAGCCACTGACCGAGTCCAACCATTGTGTGGCTATGTGCGGAGTCCACTTTTATCATATATTTGTCAAATTTTTAAACATATTCATGCGGCTCACGCCTCTTTCAAGTAATAGGTCCTGTCTTTCAATCTTTGACAGCCATTTTCTCAAACCATGTTTTTCACTTTTGAAAGAAGGATATCTCTGGAAGTAATAGCATCCAAATAAGGTTTTGAATGTTGTGGTCAGTTTATTCATCTCTACACAAATATCAGAAAACATCAACATAATCAAACATTTGAAAGGTACATATGTATTTGTTGCCAAGAATTTAGGTTTTGTTTTGGAATTTACAAATAAATTAAAAAAAACTTTTGTTGAATTGTTTTCTGATAGTTGTGTAATAGAAGATGGTTCTGCAAGAATTACGATAATCTTTGTTCAATAAAGAATGGCATTGATTCTGAATTTGCCAATATATTTTTTTAATGGTGGCCATTTTGTTTGTTACCATGGAAACAGTGGTATGGCAGAAAAAGTTCAATATATTGTCTACTCAGCAAGACCCATTCTACAGTTTGGGCAGAATAAATGCACTAGGTAAGCAAATAAAAAAATCCTATCAACCTGCCATGTCTCAGGGTAATAAAATTCTTGGGTTGATTATGAGAAATGTAACATACAAGGAGAAAAAGCTAATTATACCTCTGTTTAAAGCAACAGTTAGGCCTCATTTAGAGTACTGTATACAAGCTTGGAGACCATATCGTAAGAAGGATTATTGATACGCTTGAAAGAATACAGAGGAGAGCACCTAAAATGATTCCAGAACTGAGAGAGACCTTAGTTATGAAGAACGACTGAAAGAATGTGGTTTAACAACCCTACAGACAAGGCGGTTAAGAGGAGATCAAATTGAAGTTTTTAAGATGGTTGGGGCGGCTAGCGTGTCAGTTGATTTTTTTTTCTTCATAACATGCTAGGATATACTGAACATCGACACCACAAAAAATCACCCGGCACTAACGTCATATTTTGCCAATCCATCCTTTAAAAATGCAGTCCTTTTGGAAATCCCCTTGACTTCCCAGAAATGCGTCAATGTTTCCATAGTAACGACCGCGGCGCTACGATGTTCGAACCAGCTATATTCGTTTGCCATGAAAGCAGACCACATCGTCTGGTTACTGTAATGCTAGTACACATCAGTATTATATCTATGTTACTCAATCTCATGTACTTAAACCGGCAAATATTAGCGTTCAGTGAGCATTAACATTTATCGTGCGAGTTTATCGTGCCTTTGACACGAACGGAAATGCCAAGTATGTAACCTGGTGACCCTGCGGGATAACAGGCCATTCAAAATGACCGTACACCCACCCTACCATGTGTTTGTTAGATGACTGGCGTAACCTGATACCATAGATGGCAACATGTTACAAGTACAGATTCAATGGCTATTGTGGCAGCAAAATAAGGGGACGTGTTTAAAATGTTGTTTGAGAAAACCTACAACACTCACGACATTGCAATTTTGCATATGAACACGTCTTACATGCCCGCAATGTAATACAGCAATAAATTACGGTTGGTGAAGGGTTTGGTTCAAAAATACACAGCCACTTTAGGCTGTCATTCAACTTTTGCTTAATTCATTCACGGTGGTGTAGCAGACATAATTGATTTATGTTAACCAAAATCTGCCATAAAGTTATCAGTTACACTGTCTTGTGTGTATGTCACTTATTTCTTTGGGGATTGTCTCAAAACGATTAAACTTTGTTTTTAGTGGCTATCTTTTCACATTGATAAAAAACAATTAAAACCTTGTAACATAACCAAATAAATGAAAAACAAATTTTTTTTATAGTATTTCAACTACAATCTGTGAAGAAATTATTAATTTATCTTTAAAACTTCTACTGAAACTAATCAATTCAAGACAAGCATATAATAGCCACCCCAGCTACCTTAAGATATTGAATGGGTGTGAAAATATTGATTTTTTTTCTCACAAAGATAATAGACTAGAGGACATGAGGTAACATGAGTAAAGGAACAGTGTAGATTGGGTATCAGGAAGTACTCATTCTCACAGAGGACAATCAATGAATGGAACAAATTATCTACAGATTGTGTAACTGCTAGCAGCGTTGACATATATCTCAGGAGGGCGGATTACACATAGATTAAAAATGTTGGACTCTCGATAAGCCATTGGCTTCCTTATCCACTTGCCATCTGGGCCTTTGCCTTGGATGGCAATCTTGCTAAATCTTGTTAAATATATCTGTGTATGTTGTTACCAAGTTATTACATTTGTAATGTAGAAAGTGCAGATATTTCTCATAGTGCTAGACTTGAATTACGTAAGCTTATGTATATCTTCATGGTACCTTAAATCAACATGAATGGTATCTTACTCTTTACATTGTATATCTTCATGGTACCTTAAATCAACATGAATGGTATCTTACTCTTTACATTGTATATCTTCATGGTACCTTAAATCAACATGAATGGTATCTTACTCTTTACATTGTATATCTTCATGGTACCTTAAATCAACATGAATGGTATCTTACTCTTTACATTGTATATCTTCATGGTACCTTAAATCAACATGAATGGTATCTTACTCTTTACATTGTATATCTTCATGGTACCTTAAATCAACATGAATGGTATCTTACTCTTTACATTGTATATCTTCATGGTACCTTAAATCAACATGAATGGTATCTTACTCTTTACATTGTATATCTTCATGGTACCTTAAATCAACATGAATGGTATCTTACTCTTTACATTGTATATCTTCATGGTACCTTAAATCAACATGAATGGTATCTTACTCTTTACATTGTTTTATTTGACAGATATTGACAACGAGGGTGTCATCGCCCCAGATAATGACCCCCCTCAAGAGATGGGGGATGATACCATTGAAGTAAGTGAACTTATCTGATGATATATTGTGAAATCTGCTCTGTGTGTGTAGATTCCAATGGTTCGTCTAATCAGAAACACTGTCAATACTAACATTTGTGGAAATGCCATAAAATGACTATTTAGAGAAGCAATCCATGGTAGGATTGTTGGGGATGTAGTATTCTAAGGAATAATTTTGCTATGTCCTGTTGGATAGTTGAAACAGTAAATGAATGAAGCAATGTGCCAATAGGCACTTAGCAGCAGACAGTTTGTAAGCACCAAAATTAATTCTGTCTAGATCTTTATTATTTTTGGGGGAGACTATTTGTAGAGTGCATCTCTAATTGTGTCCAAGACAGGATAGACATCGTACTGGTTAATGAACAGGTGCAACACCATTGCGATTACAGCATTACAGATGTAATAAAATCGTTGATGTGTTGAATCATGCCACCACAATGGATTTTTGTTGATTTATATTTAGCCAACTGACGAAATGGTGGAAAAATCAGGAGAGAAGAGATCAGTCGCATTGGAGGCCTTGTCAGACGGTAGTAGAAGACCCCTTTTGCTTTCCTGCCGCAATACTTAGTAGTTGTGTACAGCTTAGATTGACTAGACATAGTATAGTGGGCAAGTGAAAGTGATCGTTTACTTTAACTTTTTTCTGAGAAATATTACTTGTTTCACAGAATTAATTTTTTTCCTGATTTCAATGCATCAGAATCATTCTGATATGTATCAGATGTCCACGTCTCAAAAACATCACCCTCAGATAAATAAATAGCTCATTTAGATAAATAAATACTGTTAATCAAACTGACATGCATATGTGTTTTGCCATATGGTATTCTGATTTTATCAAATTTTCATAACTTTGACAAAGACAAAATCTGATAGTTGCGTAATAATATAAATTCAATGTCTGCAAACATGCTCAAATTTCTGATATGATGGGGTCGGGGGTCTAAATAGAATACTTTCATAATTGCTGACCCTGTAGCCTTTCTAAGGCTGATCATAGGTTTTGCTATTTATAACCATGTCATGTTAAAGGTTTCGATTATAGTATTCAGTTTATTTATTATCAGTTTCTCTACACAACTATCAAAAACATTATCAAAAGTTTAAAAGATACGTAAGTATTTGTTGCCAAAAAATGTAGGTTTTTTTTTTGGAAGTTACAAATAAAAAACAACTTGTTTAAATGTTTTCTGCTAGTTGTGTAATAGTGGTTACCCGAAGATGGTTCTGCAAGAATCATAATGATATCTTTGTTCAATAAAGAATGGCATTGATTCTTAATTTGACAATATTTGATCAAAATAGTGGCCATTTTGTTTGTTACCATGGGAACGGAGGTCTAGACGAAAAACGTTCAATATATTGTTTACTCAGTAAGACCCACAAATAATATGTTCCTTCATTTGAGATATCTTCTTACAGGCAGGCTGGAAGAAGCTGTGCAGGCATTCACAGAGGCCATCAAGGACAACCCTAAATCAGCCGTGTTGTATGCCAAGAGAGCTAGGTAATCGCCAGCACATGTAACACTTCCTGTGACGTCACACAGCAACCACATTCATATCTTGTTTATAAGTTTGCTTTTATATAATTATTAAGAAATAAAACAAAGTTTGCAGTAAACATGGTACTTGATGTTGTGTTTGTTTACAAATGAGAAATCCATGACAGATTGATTAGTTTTTAATTTCATCGTAGTATCTTTTAGTCTGCAGTGTTTAGAAAGCATTATTTATGTGCGGTGTTGATCTCGGTAGATTATATTCTACTTTGCTCAAACTTCATTATCTTTTACAGTAAATATTTTACTATAGTATTGAAATGCACTCCCGACCTTTCACCTTCCAAAATTCACCTCTGACTTTCCAGCACTCACCTCTGACCTTCCCACACTCACCTCTGACTTCCCAACACTTACCTCTGACTTCCCAACACTCCTGCTATAGTTGACAGTCTAACTAAATCACCTCAACCACTGCACTACTTGGATATTGCGCTGTGTTCCACATGAGTGAGCAGCAGTTCTATGTTCCAGTGCCTACCTCCGCCTTGAGAAGCCCAATGCAGCCATCCGTGACTGTGACCAGGCCATAAAGATCAACCCTGACTCGGCCCAGTCATACAAGTGGAGGGGGAAAGCTTACAGGTGGGTCAGGTGGCCGTGTGTGTCTTAGTATTAATGTTGTCAGTGTGATGTTACATTGTACTCTTACATATCTTACAGGTGGGTCAGGTGGCCGTGTGTCTCATGGTATTAATGTTGTCAGTATGATGTTACATTGTACTCTTATATATCTTACAGGTGGGTCAGGTGGCCGTGTGTGTCTTAGTATTAATGTTGTCAGTGTGATGTTACATTGCACTCTTACATATCTTACAGGTGGGTCAGGTGGCCGTGTGTCTCATGGTATTAATGTTGTCAGTGTGATGTTACATTGCACTCGTACATATCTTACATATCATATTCTGTAAGAAAAACGAATTAAACATTATGGTAGAAGATATTGACCCTCACATAATTGGTATAACTGAATCATGGGCCAACATAGATATAACAGATGCTGAATTAGGACTGACAGGATATGTAATGTTTAGGAAAGATCTAATAGGAAGAAGGGGCGGGGGAGTTATTTTATATGTTAAAGAATCTATTCAGTCTTATGAAATAAAACTAGAAAGGGAAGCAGATTGCGATGAAGCTGTTTGGTGCAAAATTGTTTCAGGTAATTCAAAATTAACTATTGGATTAGTTTACCGAAGTCCAAACATAAACGAAGAGGACAACACAAAAATAAAAAACGCTATAAAGGAAGTTAGTAAAGGGGAATGTATCATAATGGGAGATTTTAACCATGGACACATACAATGGAATTCTCTAGAGAGCACAGGGATTGAGGACCAACAATTTCTATTTTTAATCCAGGATAGCTTTCTTACTCAGCACGTACTAGAACCAACCAGGGGAGAAAATGTATTAGATATAGTTTTGTCATCACAAAAAGAATTAGTGGACAATGTAAAAATATTTGAACCATTGGGTAATAGTGACCATAATCAAATACATTTTGACATCAATGTAAAATCAGAAAGTAAAAATAAGAAAACGTACAAGAGAAACTTCCACAAAGGTAACTACAAAGATATGAGAAAATACTAAGCAAAGCTAGATTGGAATAACATGCTGATGAATAAGACCGCAATTGAATGTTGGAATATTCTAAAATATGAAATTGAGAGTATCATCGATAAATTTGTTCCCTTCCAAAAACAAGGAAAACGGTGTAGAAAGAAACACTTGTCAAAAGAGGCTATTAGAAAAATAATGCTAAAACAAACTATGTGGAGGGTTTATAGGCGTACCAGAAAGGACGAAGACTATGCAAAATACAAAGAGGCACTTAATGCAGCTACAACTGAAATCAGACAATCTAAAAGAAGCTATGAGCAAAAACTAGCATGTAACATAAAAAATGAAAGCAAGAGTTTTTATGCATATGTCAGGAGTAAACAAAACGTACAAGACAAGGTTGGACCTCTAGAAGACAGTGCTGGAAATATAATATCACGGGTTTTTAATGGCGGAAGACCTAAATGGTTACTTCAGTTCAATGTTTACCAAAGAAGATATTAGTTCATTACCAGTTGCTGATGCTAAATTTCAGGGGGCTAAATCTGACTATTTAGGTCCGTTAGTTGTAACTCCAGAATTGGTAGCTAAGAAAATAAATGCAATGAAAGATAACAAATCACCGGGAGTGGATGGGATTCCTCCAAAATTACTAATGGAAACAGTAGAACAAATCAGTATACCACTTGCAAGAGTAATCAACTTGTCATTAAAAGAGGGAGTTGTTCCGTTGGAATGGAAAGAAGCAAACATCATACCATTATTTAAAAAGGGTTCGAGAAATAAGTCAGAGAATTACAGACCAGTGAGTTTAACGTCAGTGATTTGTAAATTATTAGAAAGATTAATTAAAGACCATATGGTGGAATTCCTCGTTAAGCATAAATTATTAAATTCATCTCAACATGGATTCCTTAAAGCGAGGTCATGCTTAACAAATATGTTATGTTTTTTGGAAGAAATCACTAAGTGGATAGACGTGGGATCGCCAGTAGATATTATCTACTTAGATTTTCAGAAAGCTTTTGACAAAGTGCCACATCAAAGATTACTACTTAAATTAAAAGCCCATGGTATCGGGGACAGCATAACTGACTGGATAGAACAATGGCTGACTGACAGAAGACAACGAGTTGTAGTAGATGGAGAAGTTTCAAATTGGAAATCGGTTTTGAGTGGGGTACCTCAAGGATCAGTATTAGGACCTATATTATTCTTAATTTATATCAATGACTTGGACGACAGTATAACAAGTAACGTACTGAAATTTGCGGATGACACAAAACTGTTTAGAAAGGTTAATACTGATGGTGATAAACAACATTTACAAAACGATCTAGACAGATTAGTGAAATGGTCTGAGAAATGGCAGATGTTGTTCAATTTTGGGAAATGTAAATGCCTACATACAGGACATGGGAACTTGAATGTAAATTATAAAATGGGAGATACTGTTCTGGGTACTAATGTAAAAGAAAAGGACTTAGGAGTTACAATAAGCGCTGATATGAAAGTTTCAGAGCAGTGTGGTATTGCAGCTTCAAAGGGTAATCAAATTCTTGGATTGATTAGAAGAAACATAACATACAAGGGAAAAAAGTTAATTATACCTCTTTATAAAGCAATAGTTAGACCTCATTTAGAATACTGTATACAAGCATGGAGACCATATCGTAAGAAAGATATAGATACGCTTGAACGCATACAAAGGAGAGCAACTAAAATGATTCCAGAACTGAGAGACCTTAGTTATGAAGAACGCCTGAAAGAATGTGGTTTAACAACTCTAGAGACAAGGAGGTTAAGAGGAGATCAGATTGAAGTTTTTAAGATATTGAATGGGTATGAAAATATTGATAGAAATATGTTTTTCTCACTCAAGAAGGATAGCAGAACTAGAGGACATGAGGTAAAATTAGTAAAGGATCAATGTAGATTGGACATCAGGAAGCACTCGTTCTCACAGAGGACAATAAATGAATGGAACAAATTGTCTACAGATTGTGTAACTGCAAGCAGCGTGAATATGTTTAAAAACAAGGTTGACACATATCTCAGGAGGGCGGGTTATAAGTAGATGAACATTGTTGGACTCTCGATAAGCCAATGGCTTCCTTGTCCACTTGCCATCTGGGCCTTTGGCTTGGATGGCAAATCTTGTTAAATCTTGTTAAATCTTACAGGTGGGTCAGGTGGCCGTGTGTCTCATGGTATTAATGTTGTCAGTGTGATGTTACATTGCACTCTTACATATCTTACAGGTGGGTCAGGTGGCCGTGTGTGTCTTAGTATTAATGTTGTCAGTGTGATGTTACATTGTACTCTTACATATCTTACAGGTGGGTCAGGTGGCCTTGTGTCTTATGGTATTAATGTTGTCAGTATGATGTTACATTGTACTCTTACATATCTTACAGGTGGGTCAGGTGGCCGTGTGTGTCTTAGTATTAATGTTGTCAGTGTGATGTTACATTGTACTCTTACATATCTTACAGGTGGGTCAGGTGGCCGTGTGTGTCATGGTATTAATGTTGTCAGTGTGATGTTACATTGTACTCTTACATATCTTACAGGTGGGTCAGGTGGCCTTGTGTCTCATGGTATTAATGTTGTCAGTATGATGTTACATTGTACTCTTACATATCTTACAGGTGGGTCAGGTGGCCGTGTGTGTCTTAGTATTAATGTTGTCAGTGTGATGTTACATTGCACTCTTACATATCTTACAGGTGGGTCAGTTGGCCTTGTGTCTCATGGTATTAATGTTGTCAGTGTGATGTTACATTGTACTCTTACATATCTTACAGGTGGGTCAGGTGGCCGTGTGTCTCATGGTATTAATGTTGTCAGTGTGATGTTACATTGTACTCTTACATATCTTACAGGTGGGTCAGGTGGCCGTGTGTCTCATGGTATTAATGTTGTCAGTGTGATGTTACATTGCACTCTTACATATCTTACAGGTGGGTCAGGTGGCCGTGTGTGTCATGGTATTAATGTTGTCAGTGTGATGTTACATTGTACTCTTACGTATCTTACAGGTGGGTCAGGTGGCCTTGTGTCTCATGGTATTAATGTTGTCAGTGTGATGTTACATTGTACTCTTACATATCTTACAGTTGGGTCAGGTGGCCTTGTGTCTCATGGTATTAATGTTGTCAGTGTGATGTTACATTGTACTCTTACATATCTTACAGGTGGGTCAGGTGGCCTTGTGTCTCATGGTATTAATGTTGTCAGTGTGATGTTACATTGCATTCTTACATATCTTACAGGTGGGTCAGGTGGCCTTGTGTCTCATGGTATTAATGTTGTCAGTGTGATGTTACATTGCACTCTTACATATCTTACAGGTGGGTCAGGTGGCCTTGTGTCTCATGGTATTAATGTTGTCAGTGTGATGTTACATTGCACTCTTACATATCTTACAGGTGGGTCAGGTGGCCTTGTGTCTCATGGTATTAATGTTGTCAGTGTGATGTTACATTGCACTCTTACATATCTTACAGGTGGGTCAGGTGGCCGTGTGTGTCATGGTATTAATGTTGTCAGTGTGATGTTACATTGTACTCTTACATATCGCTGCCGAAGAGTCAAAAACAATGCGTTTATTTTGGTCTGCACCATGTGGTTGATTGCACCATGTGGTTGATTGGATAAGTCGTACAGTAACTTCTAAGTTCTAACACACAACAATGGGTTTTTATTGTTCCGACTCTTCAACAGCAATATGTGGTATGTAACAACTACTGACAGTGTTGTTAGGAGTGTCCTCTTATAAAATGTTGTTTTGCAAGTATTGCATTACGGAATGCTTTTTTTTTCATAAATGTTGTTTCATACTGCTATTATGTAGGTGTTGTGTTACATAATGCTTCAAGTGTTGTGTTTCATGCTTCAGTTATATGAGTGTTATGCCAGTGTTGTGTTACATACTGCTATGGGTGTTGTGTTACAGACTGAATACGAGTGTTGTGTTACATAGTGCTATGGGTGTTGTGTTACAGGCTGAATATGAGTGTTGTGTTAAAGACTGCTGTTATGACAGTGTTGTGTTACAGACTGCTGTTATGACAGTGTTGTGTTACAGACTGCTGTTATGACAGTGTTGTGTTACAGACTGCTGTTATGACAGTGTTGTGTTACAGACTGCTGGGCAAGTGGGAGGAAGCTGCAGCAGACTTGTCCACCGCCTGTAAGCTGGACTACGATGACATGGCCAATGAGATGTTGAAGGAAGTCTTACCCAGGGTAGGTTACTTCTTGTCCTTCTATATTATGTTATAGATTGCCTCTGATTCTTTCCCTGCTACTGTTCTCTCCAGTATCGTCTTTTCAAACCCATTGTGCCTCTTAATGTGGCCAAAATATTTAAGTTCTTGGCGCTTGGCAAAATTGCACAACCAGTTTTGCGGTATATGTAGTTACTATGCAGCTAGCTAGACACAAACAAAACAATACCTTGTAAGAAACAGCTGTCTATACTGGTTTTAACTACAGTTGTCCTGCAACTCAATTGTCCTGTCTTTTTCTCATGAAACCTGTTTGCAAGGATTTCTTGTATGGTGTTTCACCACCTGTTTAATTTGGAAGTGATTTTTGATGTGTTTGGAAAACAAAATATATTGTCAGTGATGGTAGAAAATTGCAGCAGCAGACTAGCAATTGTGTTTCACCCACACAGAATAAGCCCCAGAATTATTGCATTAAATTAAAAGGTTATTAGATCGGTGGCATTGTACAGACAGCTATATTTTGCAAATAGTTAATGAATTTAAGTGTGGAATCGTTCATGGTTTCCAATAACATATTTTATGAAGACAAGAAAGGTGCAAGTCTCAACAAATACAGTGATACAGTTTACTATTTCTTAATATATAAATTAAAACTTTTTCAATAATATGGAATGCTTGACCAAGATTAGAACATGGCTTATTCCTCCAGTAAGGATAAAAATGTGTTATAAAACACTGATCATGAATTGAGACAATGGGGGATACCGACTCGTGGGACAGACTGTTTGCCATACTATCTGGTGAGCAGAAGAACTAAGTCATCCCAGAATTCAGTTTCTGAAGAAAGCAACCAATGGTTGCTGAAATATCACAGTAAGTAAACCATATAGTTGTGTTTAAAAGAAAATCTATATTAAATTATTCTCACACGTTCATTTCTGCATTGGTCAATGAAACAACTGCCACCATCTTTGGCCAGATGTTGTACATATATGCACTGCCTGTAAATGACACACTTATGTGTCGTACATAAGAATATGTTTTATAACACATTTTTATCCTTACTGGATTGTCATGAGTAAATTTTATAGTTGTGTTTAAAAGAAAATCTATACTAAATGTACAAAGCGATGTTTCATGGTTTTTTGCTGGCGCAATCCTTACTGGTACAGTAATTACTCTGCATGAATCCATCTAGTATCCTAGGGAGGCGTTCATTAATGGTCTCTGTCAGTTTGTCCATAACACAGCCACCAAAATATTGACAGTGTGAGGAGAGGGGCTTGAAGTTATTAAGGGCGTTCATGCTGAAAAACTCCATGTATTCCTCAGCAGGGGGTAAATCGTACTTGCTGACTAGGGACTCTGACAGCACTGACTGGAATATACGATATCGCTCAGGGTTTTCGATTAAGCTCTGCAGCAGTTCGTCATTGCTGTAAAAACGTGACATCTGTTCATTGAACACTTGTAGGTATTTGTCCACAATGAGTGCGTGTATTCTTACAAGTATGGCGTGTTTCCGGAGGAATGCCACTTTGTTCTCCACTCGGTTCACTATAGTCTCATGTAGATCCAGTAGCAGAGACGTCTCCTCTTTGATGAAGAGGTCACCACTCGCGTTCTGCATGAACGGTTTTGCCCAGAAAGAACCCGTGTAGACCCTGGGCGGCTCCGTCACATTTATTAGTGGCGCAAGGTTCCAGAAGAGGGCACCATACACACGCATCAGTTCCTGCATGTTGAGTGTATCCGCCTTGTTGAGAATCAGTCGAATCTGTGACTCGCGACCTTTCAACTGTCGGAACAGACTCTCGAGTTCTGTGCCAACGTCCAGTTTTGTTGGGTCAAAGACAACAAAGATGAGGTCGGCCCTGTCAACAAACCATTTGGTGACCTCATTAAAAGGGTAGCCTCGTTCCTGCTGCTTGCGGTTCTCGATGATCCCAGGTGTGTCAACAAATGTCACCTTCTGCAGGAGTCTGTATGGCATCTCAACTCCCTGTAGTCGCTCAAGGAAACCCTGCCAATGAAGTGTTGTTATGTTAGGAAATAGACAGTAATCAATATTTCATAATAAAGGCCAGTTTAATGATCAAGTGTTGTCTGATTTGTTGTCAGAGTGCTAGAATCAGTCGTGACCTGTAATCAGAAGTGAAGTCGGGATTGGCACAAGTCAGTAGGTTGCACTTGCTTGTGTTAACAAACTCCTGAAAAACTGGATTGACACATGAGATGTTATTGTACTAAAAAAAAAATGTTTAATTACTGACTCCACTGGCCTACAAGATACAGAGAAGAAGTTAAACTGTCATCATGTGGATGACGGAAGTTAGAACGTATTATTAAAACTAAAAGTGGCACCTAATCAACAGTACACTCGTTGGAAACATACATTGTTCATAGCCTTTGAAAATCAGTATTTTAGCAGTTATCCAGACCACTAATACATCACTCATATTGCCCCAGTTGGTGTGCTTAATACTAGTATTGTTAATTCAGAAATGGACAGGTCAGCCCCAGGTCAGTTTTAAATAAGTGAAACATGAATTGCTCATCAGCCAAAAAGCAGCAGTGAAGAAATGTACCTGACCAAACTTCTCAAGTGATGAGAAGCCTTGAGACTTGTCAGTGACGAGCACCAGGCCATCCACAGTCTTGTAGTTACTGCCATGTTTCACCACGGTGAAGTCTGATGTTGTTGGCTCAGCACCTCAACACAGTAACACACAGACTCTTGAAAGACCATCACATGGGGGCCTGACATACAAGGCCGCTGGGGAGAGGCTTGGCATACAAGGGCGCTGGCATACAAGGGAGCTGGGAAGAGGCCTGGCATACAAGGGCGCTGGGGAGAGGCCTGGCATACAAGGGTGCTGGGGAGAAGCCTGGCATACAAGGGCGCTGGGGAGAGGCTTGGCATACAAGGGAGCTGGGGAGAGGCTTGGTATACAAGGGAGCTGGGGAGAGGCTTGGCATACAAGGGAGCTGGGGAGAGGCTTGGCATACAAGGGAACTGTGGAGAGGCATGACATTCAAGGGTGCTGTGGAGAGGCATGACATACAAGAGTGCTGGGGAGAAGCATGACATACCAGAGTGCTGGGGAGAAACATGACATACAAGAGAGCTGTGGAGAGGCATGACATACAAGAGTGCTGGGGAGAGGCATGACATACAAGAGTGCTGGGGAGAAACATGACATACAAGAGAGCTGTGGAGAGGCATGACATACAAGAGTGCTGGGGAGAGGCATGACATACGAGAGAGCTGGGGAGAGACATGACATACGAGAGAGCTGGGGAGAGACGTGACATACGAGAGAGCTGGGGAGAGACGTGACATACGAGAGAGCTGGGGAGAGGCGTGACATACAAGAGAGCTGGGGAGAGGCATGACATACAAGAGAGCTGTGGAGAGGCGTGACATACGAGAGAGCTGGGGAGAGGCGTGACATACGAGAGAGGTGGGGAGAGGCATGACATACGAGAGAGCTGGGGAGAGGCATGACATACGAGAGAGCTGGGGAGAGGCATGACATACGAGAGAGCTGGGGAGAGGCATGACATACGAGAGAGCTGGGGAGAGGCTTGGCATACGAGAGAGCTGAGGAGAGGCGTGACATACCAGAGAGCTGGGGAGAGGCGAGACATACGAGAGAGCTGGGGAGAGGCGTGACATACAAGAGAGCTGGGGAGAAGCGTGACATACGAGAGAGCTGGGGAGAGGCATAAAAACATACAAGAGAGCTGGGGAGAGGAATGACATACCAGAGAGCTGGGGAGAGGCATGACATACAAGAGTGCTGGGGAGAGGCGTGACATACGAGAGAGCTGGGGAGAGGCGTGACATACGAGAGAGCTGGGGAGAGGCGTGACATACGAGAGAGCTGGGGAGAGGAATGACATACCAGAGAGCTGGGGAGAGGAATGACATACCAGAGAGCTGGGGAGAGGCATGACATACAAGAGAGCTGTGGAGAGGCGTGACATACGAGAGAGCTGGGGAGAGGCGTGACATACGAGAGAGCTGGGGAGAGGCGTGACATAGGAGAGAGCTGGGGAGAGGCATGACATACGAGAGAGCTGGGGAGAGGCATGACATACGAGAGAGCTGGGGAGAGGCGTGACATACGAGAGAGCTGGGGAGTGGCATGACATACAAGGTAGCTGGGGAGAGGCTTGGCATACAATGGCGCACTGGTGAGAGGGCTAGCATTGGTATACACAATGAAGGTGGTGGCCTCTGCTTTTATAGTATGCTGTGTAATTAACCAATTAAATTTGTGGAAAAAAAAATAAGTAGTTATCCACATGAACAACTACCGAAAATTAAATAAGTCAGTTTTGATTAAATCGGTGTGGTTGCATGATCAGAGATTGATTGAGCTGATTTCTGTTATTGGATAATGGTCACATAATGGAGGTAACTCATGATCTGGAGAATATACATATATCCTGAAAATTCCAGTAGACTAACTGAGTATAATAGAGTAGATGAGATGGGTAATGGGTTGAACCACAGCCTGTCACCTGTGTGAAGCTGGTGGTGGGCGTCCTCCACCCCGGCCAGGTAGTTGATCATGGAAGACTTTCCTGTGCTCCACGGCCCTGTCAGCAGCACCATAGGCTTAGCCTTGATGTCTGCTTCTACAACCACACAGTGCTGTCAGGTCACTTCTCTCTGCTCCAGTGTCGTATTTACAACAATTAGCACATTGGCGACATTGCTGTATGTCATTTGAGCATAGCAAGTTGAATTTAGGCAAGGCATGCAACCAATCAATCTCTGCATCTAAAATAATGTTTATTCATATAATACAAAGATCTCTGTGTTGCCAAAATTCTCAGGAACACGAGCTCAAGGGCACGTAAAAACCACAAAGCCAAAGGGCTAGCAATCTCAAATTGGCATACAATTTGTTGGTCAACAGATGGATAACTACACTGATATATGTGTAAAACAAGCATTCATTATAGGTGTATGTTAGGTATTCCAAATACTGCTCACAGTCAAATTGTAAATGCACTGGGAGCTTTTGGTTTATTTACGCTGCGTATATTTTGACAGCACTCATGTGACAGCGCACATCGGTGACCTCACCAGGCATGTCAGTGACTTCACTAAGTCTCTCATACAGGTCACCAGGCTGTGGTCTCACCTGTAATGATGTGTCTGTTGAGGTCTTTGTAGTTGTAGAGTTCTTCGACAGGTTTGATTGAGGTGTGATAGATCTGTAGGAGCTCAGTGAGCACTCTGTCCAGTGTGTTCTCTTCACATGTGGCACCGCAGCAGCAAGGGTAATGGGTGAGGACAGCGTGGAATAGGGTAGTGATGAAACTTGGCATTTGGTGTATGTATAGGCAGAAAACATTTGAATGCACACACAGTGTAAACTGCAGTGGTTGTGTCAACATGTTCTTTAGAGGAAACAACAGTTTGCCAGGTGTCATATGATAGACTGTTGTGTATGCATGGTTAATTATATTAATGATGATGTCTTCTGTGGCACTGTTATCTAAACAATGCAGTCATCCCGCTGATGGCAATTTGCTCCATTATCAGAACTCGTTTTGGTTGCACAATTGGTGCAGTGCATGATACAATTTGTGTGTCCACGACAGGTTACATATAAAATGTGTGGGCGCTTGCTTGTCCTGGCATAGACACCAGGTAGAAGAGACCTACGGCTTTTAGCGTCTCATCCCAATCGTCTTGGTTGACAGCCTGATGCTCTGACCACTATAATGCCGTGCCTGACATACTTATTTACCTGTGAGGTGTGACACAGAATGGCTGTCAAGCTGCAGTATCTCTCTGATGTGGCTTGTGTCTCTCTGACTTGTGCTGCGTGTCTTCACCGTATCTTCTGGAGGAATGCCCGTTGGGCTGCTCTCATTGCTTTTTGCAGAGGTTTTTTCTACTGCATCTGAAAGAACATGTAATGTTATGCTGAATTTAATAATTTTAATGTCTTCTTTAATCACGAATATTTACATAAATGTAGCATAAAAGTAAATAAACTGATACCAACATAAATATAAAGGTTGGTTGAATTGTTTCACAATAATTGGTGACAAGAACTCCCATTCAGTTTGAAAATAGAAAACACACAACACATACAATCACACAATTCTTAAGTTTTTATTTAGAACTTCAATCTTTGACATAAAAATTGTAATTTACTATTAAACCTGTTAATCTATTACTTTTGAACAAACCTCACCTATTACTACTAGACTCAACAACATGCATATTAGTATTACTATTATGTCATATAACATAGCCTGGCTATATTTGGTTTGGACCACTGATTCTGGGTGGGTATTCTATAGCATAGTTCTGCCACTTCAGAAGGAATACTCATACTGTCAGTCAATACTTTCTAGAAAAATTGCAACTGCATCGTGCGTTTAATTGACCGTCTACTTGTATTACCCGTCTGCTTTCAAAACCGACCAATCCACTGGCACAACTGAGACCGTAGCACTGGATCGCTCGCCGGAGTTGCTACTCGGTTAACTTGCGTTTTCGAGTCGCGCTCGACTCGGCTTATCCTGCGGGCGATAATTGAATAAGTGCGCGCACCCAGCCGCTAACTTTATCAAATCGGTGCGGCCGTTTCTACAGTTTTACGGCACTATGAGCATATGGTTTCGTACTTACCGAGTTGATCTTCATATAAACAATATGACACAGTCACAGTAATAAGTGTCAGACAATGATACAGCACTACTCACTAGCCACTGCCTCCGCAGGCGCCGACACTACTTACGACGTTACGTTGTTGACGTTGCAGATGCTTTTTTAATAATAAGTTCGTTGGCATAATCGGATGTTCAGTTGTTAATAAACAATTACATTGGTGCGTTAAGACTTACCTATAGCTGTAAGATATATCAACACAATGGTTACGATTAATGATGTTTTACTTGTTGATGACATGTTTCTGTGCACGCTACAACTCGCCAGCTTGTCACTCACTCAATGATATGTGAAGTTCCTGGTTAGTCTAGTAGGTGGAGCCACTAGCGGCTATAGACGCAGTGTTTATCAAGGGACAATGACATTATTTTTTTACTTCATTACTGTGTAAAATACGCCATTTAAATCAGTTTTTTTATGCATGCTTAAATAATTATGTGAGTGCACACTATTGTGTTTAGGTCTACAAGCCTGGGGTTCCTGCATATTTTGAGAAGTTGTATACAATTTACTGAAGACAGTTGTTGATGGCCAAACTAGTCAGCATTGAGGGTCAGGGGATGCAATACACGGGAGAGTGCTCAGAAATCTAATGTTTTTGGAGTTATGCACCTCTGTGTTGCTTTGTACAAGGTTAGCCTTGATAACAAGCATGTAATAATTTGTAACTTATTACAATATAAGTTAATTATAATCAGCAATTGCGTTAATGTTGTAATAGTGTCAGGGAATATTAATGCGTTTAATTAAACATTTATTGTTTTATTGGCTGCTGTATCAAACATAGAGAGGGATGTTATTGTAATTTAGTGCACGCACGCACACACATGCACACCATGATTGTAATTATAAAAATTTTATTTCTGTAGACAGTGATGCAATTATCATAATTTAATATACGTATCCAGTTCTAGATGTGTTTGTTAGGCCATTATTATTAATGTGCTGAAATCAACATTCTTTTAATCGAACCTCACCTCTATGTCGTGTCACTGTATCCTTGCAGTGTCACCATCATAAGACACCATGTCACTGTACCCCTGCAGTGTCACCATGTCACTGTACCCCTGCCTTGTCACCATGTCACTGTGTCCCTGTTGTGTCATTGTGTCTAAATGTATCATGTGACTGACAGGCCAAGAAGATCCAGGAGCACAAGCGGAAGAAGGAGCGGAGGCAGGAGGAGAGGGAGTTGAGGGAACGAAAGAGGAGGATCCAGAAAGCCAAAGAGGAGAGGGAGAAGGCAAGGGCTGAGCAGGAGAAACGGGATAAGGAATCGGGAGGCTTCCCAGGTTAGTGTTGGATGATTGTTTTCTGAGCATTTGTCCCCATGACAGCTCCTGGAGAATCAGAGACAGCTCCCAGAGAAGCAGGGACAACTCCAGGAGAAACAGGGACAACTCCAGGAGAAACAGGGACAGCTGTTAGGAGAAACAAAATTCTATTGAAATCCCCTTCTAATTCCCCATTGCAGTCTACTTGAGTTCTGTCGTAATAATAACAGGAAACCTAGAGCGTCTAAGTCATCAGAAACCCAAGCTCGGAGGCGCATCAAAATGAAGGCGGTTACCTAGGAAATCTCAAAATCGGTATGCAATGCTAATGATGTCAACATATGGGTGAAATACTAAGGACGTTATGCAAATGCTAAGGAGGGTAAGCACGGTTAACACTTAAGATGACGGCATGATGTGATTGCACGCCATCAGTAATGGCAATGGTCATGTAATGGAATTATGTACAAGTAACATGCAGGCATGCATGCACATACTTACACATGGACATTGCATACACATGCAGGCAGACATGGTACTACAACCTGTGTTTTTTTATGAAAAATCTGTATCTTCCAAATGAAGTGCTGCAAACTTTCATGCCATTAATTTTATATGTAGGTATTTATGGAAAAATTACAATAAATATATTTATATAGCACCGTACACCTGCACAAAATTTAATCATAGTAAAAATGTATATCAATATAACATTAATTAGTTGAATAAATCATAATAATATAATTAAGACATGCGCTTATATATCTATATATATATATATTTATATATATATATATATATGCACGCACACAGCAACGCGCACACACACACACACACACACACACAAGTGCATATTCATGACATGATGTGCCAAATGAAAACAGTGGGTCTTTAAAAGTTTATATGTTTCTGCGTAAGTCTGTTCTACTGTCATTAGTCACTAGTCAAAACACTGAGTGTTGTACCATTTAGACATGATTTACATGTGCAGGTGGGATGCCAGGATTCCCTGGTTTCCCTGGTGGGATGCCAGGTTTCCCAGGTGGAATGCCCGCCGGCTTCCCTGGTGGAATGCCTGGCTGCTTCTCTGGTGGGATGCCAGGAGCGGGAGCGAGTGGGATGCCGGGTGCAGGAAGGATGCCCACAGCCGGAGCTGGGGGAATGCCGGGTGCAGGAGGGATGCCGGGTGCAGGAGGGAAGCCGGGTGCAGGAGGGATGTCGGGTGCAGGAGGGATGCCGGGTGCAGGAGGGATGCCAGGTGCAGGGGCAGGAGGGATGCCAGATATCAGCACCCTGCTATCAGACCCGGAACTGTTACAAGCCTTCCAGGTAGTGTATGATGATTGTAAGATGGTGTTATCAAGTTACCGTATTCTACCTATTAAGTTACCGTATTCTACCTATTAAGTTACCGTATTCTACCTATTAAGCATACATGCTCTGTTAAACGTACCTATATAAGCATACTTTACATTCTTTTGGTATTTTTTTACTACATACGTATTATAAATGTCAGGTAGCTCCAACCCCTGTCCCTTCTTTGAATCGCTTCCCAATCACTCCCTCAATGTTGAGCCTTGAGATGTGTCCTCTCCAAATTTTCATAATTCAGTCACATCATTTTGAAAAACTGACTGCTTTGCTTTGGTGTCTGCTAATTAGAACAAAATTTGTGAAATTTTTCAGCATCTAATTATGTTCAACCGTACTGTACGTTTAATAGGCAGAATATGGTATATGTCTATGCCACAATATTCAGATTTTTTATTATTCAATATAGAAATGTCCAGGGCATGACATTACTGCTGGGCTAAATTGATAATGAATCGGTCATTATTTAATTAAAAATAATTAACTTGTTAACAGCTGAAATTTTTTTTTCACATCTGTACTTTCATTTATTGAATGCGTCTATAACACTAACTTTTTATATTACTTGCAGGTATTTACAAGATAAGTTTGAGTTTGGATAGGGTTTACAAGATAACTTTCAGGATAGGATATGCAACATAAGTTTCAATTAGAACAGTGTTTACAACATAAAGTTCAGTTAGGAAGGACACAGTGAAGATACGACTTAGCCAGTAGCTGTAGTTGACCGCTGGTGCTGTGTGTAAGTGTGAGTACGTCTATTACAGGACCCGGAGGTGGCAGAAGCCTTCCAAGAGGTCAGCAAGAACCCAGCCAACATCGCCAAGTACCAGAACAACCCTAAGGTGCAGGCTGTCATCAACAAGCTGGCAGGCAAGTTTGGAGAGCAGACACCATTCGGAGCCGGTGCTGGTGCCAGTGCGAGCAGTGACGGTGCATCCCAACCACCACCACCTTCAGCTGCTGATTTGCAGCCCGACATTGACTGAACAGCCCCAGTGAGTGCTGCTGCTATACTAGTTTCTGTCTGTCTGTTCCCTCATATCTCCGTCAGTTTTGCATTTATGGGGCTAAAATTCTGTAGGTGTGCCATGAGGTTCCATGGAGATGGTTCGTACATTAAAACAATTCAAATTTCTCTGGGGGATCTTACGTATGTGGATGTTTGGCATAGATTACGTAACTCAGGACAATAGTATGTACAATTGTTAGCAACGCTATGCATGTTTTCTGCAATTGTTGCTAGTCATGTCATCTACATCAAATGTCTCCATATAAACACTACATGAAACTGACAGTTGGACATGATTTTACCAACCTTTTACCGGGTATTGCAAGGAATAATAAGTTCTCGCAGTGGTTGCCTTTTTGACATGTGCAATGCCGGGTAACTCAGCTAGTAGTATTATATGTTACACCAGACTCTAATGCCATTGTCAGTATTCTGTTATAATTATTGAAATTATCTGACTGGTTAGCTAACTGAATAAGAATTGTCATTGTTGTTTTGTTTCATAAAAATGTCTTACAGGTAAGTTTGTACCACTGTGAATTAATTAAATAATTAATTAATACAACAGTGAATCAAAATGTAAGGATCAGTTGTGTAAGCAAGGTCATTAGAATTTTCCATCCTTGAAATGTTTACCTATACATTTATTTTATTGTGCATTATGTAATGGCCACTGTGAGCAAGTGAAAAGAAAAAAGTAGTGGTAAACATGAAATATTGTCATTTACCAGGAAAACCCACAATTGTGAAGTTATGGTTGTGAGAGACATTCATTGGTGTATTTAGGGGGGGTCACTGGGCCATGGCCCCCTGGCATATATTTGTGATTTTTTTCGTATATAACATGGTAAACAATGCCATATCGGGTGACTAAGTTTGGCCCTCCCCTTTGTGAGATCCAAGATACGCCACTGAAGACATTCATGCACTGTTGTCCCCATGAACATACTTTTGTCTCCATGAACATACTATTGTCTCCATGAACTTACTAATTGTGTTTTCCATTCACAGAGCCAACTCCCACGTGAGGAAGGAAGAACGAGAACATCCCAAAAGTAGCCCGGTTTCCCATAGGGCTATCTCCATATTTGTACAATTACCACGCTCTCATATGCAAGTTGTAACGAGTCTTTGTTCTTGAAATTGTCAGCTGACATTTGCAGCTGGTCATGTTGTTATAACTTGATTAATGTCCACCGCTGAACATTACTGTTATATATATCGTAAGATGTAACAAGTTCATTACCACCGTTATGAATAGCTCTGGATGCTGTGAATGAATTGCTTTACATAGCTTCTTGTGAGCTCCATAATTTTTTTTACAAATTAGAAGTTCTGACTTGTCAAGATTTTGGCAGCTAGCTATATCTGTAAATCAAGACTGCCACTTTTTGTCTGCTATAGCTACCACTAGATGATGTAATCCTTCATTACTTGTTGTCAAAGATCTGTAGTATATTATTGACTTGACATGTAACGCAGTGTCATTTATCCATTCTACAGCAGAAGGACAGTGCTGAAACAGTGTTATCATTTTATTAATAAAGGAATGTCAATTCGCTTTCTTAGCAGCTGAAATGTTGTTTCCAATGCATCTTTGCACACACACACACACACACACACACACACACACACACACACACACACACACACACACACACACACACACACACACACCACACCACACCACACCACACACACCACACACACACACCTTGAGTTAGTTGATAACTGTCAGATTGTGACTGTCATAAACTTTTGATACATCATTTAAATTATAAAAAAAGAACATTCGTGTGAAAATACTTACTAAAATGATGTTACAATCTGTTTTATTAAAAAATGAAGAGGACTTTGACACATATTTTACAACTATTTGTAAAAAAAATCTAAAAGTGACGAAACAGGTCAGTGATGTCACTTGCTATGATGTCATGGCATTTTCAGTAATGATAGGTGTGAACACCATATACACAACACACCCAGTATGTGTACACTTTGTACACCATGCACACGGTCTGTACACATTATTGCTGCAGGACTTGTGTTCCTCAGAGAACAGTTTGAAGATTGTACAGATCACTTGGCACTATATGGTGATGGAACTAGGAACGTTATCTGGGTCAAGGTTTGTGTATTTGAAGAACTGTGGTCGTTGGTGATTTCTTTCCTTCACCAAATTGCTGATCCTTTTCAGTTCCTCCCGGAGTCTGCAACAACAACAGACCGCAAGCTGATCCCTAGTTCAAATGAGTTCATCTAAAAACCCTCCTTAATTCATTTAGTGCATAGTGAATCCAGTTCATTCAATGATATACAAATCTGTAGTGTAAATAGGGTAAGTAATATTATGCACAGTCAGTTTTTATTAAGCGCTTTTATACTTTACTTAATAAAGCATACTTTTGTTAAAATCATTGAAAGAATTGGGTTTGATTGCTAGATCTGGTAACTTGTAAACGTGAATAACCTTGACGAGATTACAAAAAAGATGCCATCGCCTACTGTTTCGATTTAGCTGAACAAAAATGAATTGAATAGTTTGTCCAATCATCATGAAAAATAAATTTGCACAAACAAGTTACCATGTTGTAGTCGATAGACTCGATTGGTTAAAATTTTTTTAATGAGGAATTGAATTGAGGGGGCGGCTTAAAAACTCGTAAAGCTTTGAACAAACTTTGTGCAGAAAGCCAGTTATTCTAATTAGATGGTGAGCCAGTTTCTTCTCAACATTTTGTGTGAATTCTGGGAGGTACTTAAAGTTTGAACCTTAAATGGTATGCCCAACCTTAGCTGTAGATTAAAATAATTAATCACAAATGGTAAATTTTACTACCGTAAACTGCATTGAATCTGAGGGAGTTTTTTTAACATCTTCACATGGGGCTCCATGATTACAGACATGATTAAGCAATCGGTTTTTTTATTAAAAAAATTACACCTTTTATGGCAAATGTGTCCAACATTTTAAAGCATGTTATAGTCCTTTGATACAAGGTTATTTAATTTTTGACACTGGATATTCTCCATCTTAGATTGAATCACCGAAAAAAACAGCCCTTCATAATAATATATGATACCAAACCAGCACCCAATATCTCTCTAATTTGCTTTGTATAATATACATGGATCACTTGCTTGTGACTTCATAACCCCAATACCGTATCTGAGAAGTGGGGTCACTTACTGTTTCTCAGCCTTGACTGCCGGAGGGTCGTATTGATACTGGAAGTGCCACTCTCCGAAACTTGGGGCAGTGGCTGAACTAAGCAGCTTGGTGACCGCCATAGTCTCCATGGTAGAGGCCTTGTTGGCCAGGGCAGCCACAAGGTCCTCCTCCGCCCGTGGCAACTACAGCAGCAACAGTACGGATCTTAGGGGCCATCTCACAGTATGTTATTGGGAGCCATCTCACAGTATGGTTCTTAGGGGCAATCTTACAGTAACATTCTTAGGGGCCATCTCACAGTAAGGTTCTTGGGAACCATCTCGAGACATTATTGTTTGATATTAAACAAAACCAGTGTCATGTAACCTCATATTTATCCATCATATAAGAAAAATGCCTGCAAGAGTTCAAAATTGGCATCCTAAGTGGAGAAAATGCACAGATGTACAATGTTAAATGAAACGCCTGCTATCCCCAGTGAAATTTTTTAGATGGACCATTATCTAACGGTTATCTCGATTGTCAATTATCCAGGCTCAATGATGTGGCACCACTGTTTGTCACATACAAGAGAGCCAGCAATCAATATGTGATAAATTTCACTGGTTACACATATACAGTACCCCCCCCCACTATATGGACCCCTGATGTAGGGAGAACAACCTCTTAAGGGAAACAATTTTAAAATCCCTGTTCTGCCCTCCCTCGTACCCATGGGTATAAGGAACAACTGGGCCAAGGTCCAATAGGTTCCATATAGCGAGGGTCCATATATATATTACTAGCCGAGTTGCTCAACATCAACTGTCGGTTTCACGAAGTGTTCGTATGCGGATGTTTAACCACATAACTGATAACACTCGTAAAAACACACATCGTTGCTAACAATGGTGTGTACACCTGTACAACTGTTCTGAGTTAATCTACATAAACTATGTTAAATGTCCACATACGTAATATCCCCACCCCTGGGGATTTTTTTTAATGTATGAACCATCTTCATGGGTTCCTGGGCACACATAAAAAATTCAACCCATAGATGTGAAACTGATGGAGATATGAGGGTACATACAGGCAGATAGACATATACACCCACGGAATTTTGAATAAATATTAACATTGCATGTACAAGTGTACAACCATACACATACACCATCAAGTGTACAACCATACACATACACCATCAAGTGTACAACCATACACACACCATCAAGTGTACAACCATACACATACACCATCAAGTGTAAACCATACACACACCATCAAGTGTACAACCATACACATACACCATCAAGTGTACAACCATACACATACACCATCAAGTGTACAACCATACACATACACCATCAAGTGTACAACCATACACATACACCATCAAGTGTACAACCATACACATACACCATCAAGTGTACAACCATACACATGCACCATCAAGTGTACAACCATACACATACACCATCAAGTGTACAACCATACACATACACCATCAAGTGTACAACCATACACATACACCATCAAGTGTACAACCATACACATACACCATCAAGTGTACAACCATACACATACACCATCAAGTGTACAACCATACACATACACCATCAAGTGTACAACCATACACATGCACCATCAAGTGTACAACCATATACATACACCATCAAGTGTACAACCATACACATACACCATCAAGTGTACAACCATACACATGCACCATCAAGTGTAAACCATACACACACCATCAAGTGTACAACCATACACATACACCATCAAGTGTACAACCATACACATACACCATCAAGTGTACAACCATACACATACACCATCAAGTGTACAACCATACACATACACCATCAAGTGTACAACCATACACATGCACCATCAAGTGTACAACCATACACATGCACCATCAAGTGTACAACCATACACACACCATCAAGTGTACAACCATACACATACACCATCAAGTGTACAACCATACACATACACCATCAAGTGTACAACCATACACATACACCATCAAGTGTACAACCATACACATACACCATCAAGTGTACAACCATACACATACACCATCAAGTGTACAACCATACACATGCACCATCAAGTGTACAACCATACACATGCACCATCAAGTGTACAACCATACACATGCACCATCAAGTGGCCACTGACCCTGTTCACTGGCGGCTGTCCAGCAAGGTAAATCGGGTAGTTCGGTGGGAATGCGTACTCATTATACTGTGACGCATTCACTGCCTTGTGTTGCGCACTGCACGTGAAGATTATACTTGTGCACACAAGAACCAGGTCAGCATGATGCCTAAACTGCCCCCCGCGAGGCATGCCCTGCATCAAAATATAAAATTTTATGACAAATATCAATACTTTCCCCATCATTCAGTTCAGATCAGTGCATCAATTGTCGTCCCCTATGCTATTGTAATAATATTAATAATCAATTTCTTGTATAGCGCCCCATCCAAATAGTTTTTCTGAGGCACTGTACAATTGTGTATACATTATAAATAAAATCATATACATTTAATGTGCAGTTATTACCAGTAAATACAGTAAAATATGGCCCGCATTTGTCATGTGACATACAAATAACAGATCATCAGTTGAACATGTTTGATGAGAGATCCTTGCAAATATATACCCAGCGTCAAAAGAAATTTATCATTACTATCAGACATTAGATCAGTAGTAAGAGCAGCGATTACTGTGCACGACAGCCATGAGTTTTGCTAGGCAATTTGGCACACTTCAATAAAATGTGGCCACCATTGACTGTAATACAGGCAACGCTTCTGCATTGCATGCTCATCTAGCCAGGACTGGGAGAGTTCCTGTATGTTAGAAGGTCTCTGACCCTCTTGACACGAGCTTCTAAAGGTTGATGGGGCTCAGATCAGGTTAACGTGGCTTTCACGGCATGACAGCGACGGTGGGTCCACCAAAGAGGCTGCTGGCATCACACTAATCTGTTTCGGCAATGGACGGCTGAGGACTGGATCCGTGTATGAGCTGCTTCCAGACAGGTAACTATCGTGAAACGTCCTTCTAACAGTTCATTTGCTAATTCGCTGGTTGTAGTGACCCGGTGTTGCAGCAGTTGTATCCGCAGTATCGCTTGCGGTACGCAACCTGTCCTGCAGGATGAGGCGACCTCTTGATCAGGGTTGTTTGATTTAAATCATTTGATTTAAATCACTCCAAAAAAATCTTTGATTTCTGATTTTTTTACTTCCATTTTTTTTAATCGCTGATTTATATGAATTTAACACAAATAATTGTTTACAAGCATCGAGATCAACACATTTTGTTGTGTTTTTTAATACAAAAGCACAAAGTGCGCACACTTGTGTAGCTGTAGTGACACCAGATAGCCTGATAGTCAAATATTTTATGACATTGGGTATATCAGTTTAAAAAAAAAAAAATCCGATTTAAATTTTAAAAATCCTTTTTTTTTTTTCAAATCATTATTTTTTCAACCCTGTTCTTGATAAGGTTCTAGGGTGGCCTTTTTATTGTCTTCAGCATGGCACCACATGTCACACCTTAAAATCGCCCAACAATCTTTGACTAATTAACTATCATCAAAATGAGGTTATTAACACCAGCCCATCATAAGACCACAGCAATACCTGTAGTAGGACTCACAAATTCTAGAGAAGGAAAACCTCTGAAAATAAACCACTCCTATGTTAGCTCAAGACGGCTGTTTGGAATTAAATGTCATAACTCATAAGTCACCAATTGAAGTGTGTCATGGTCATGCACGAGTGATTAACTGGTTGCCAGGGAACTTACACCAATAAATTTATGCCAAAAACCCACCCACATATAGACAGTAAGTATATTAGCTGTACAAAGTCAGTTGTATCAATCTCGTGAAATCCAACCAATATATCCCACTTTGTACGGGAAGCTCCTTTTGACACGGATGCAGAGAACCATGTGGGTCTTACAGATTTTTTTATTTGACCCATCGTATGTTCCACATAATACATATACAGCAGCAGTTATGATTATTATTGATATCTAAGATATTATTTTTAAAACATTTTTAATACCACCTGTATACAAGAGAAAGGTTTTGTCAGTTTTCCATTTTTAATTTGGTTGACAACAACATATTTTATTGTGCAATAATGATTTAATAATCCAACCACTACAAAGCCACCCGGTGGAGTCAATCAGAACAGGCCATCTGGTACATAGGCACGCTTGACCGAGTAATTGCCTAGTGGGCCATTTATGACAGTTGTAAACAAGGTACTGTGTTGCACAATACTTGATTCAATGTTGCCCAATACCAAAATTGCTATTCTACTGCAACTAAATCTCCCAGTGGGCTAAACCCCACAGGCCGTCTGGTACGTGTGGACGCTTGACCAAGTAATGCCTAGTGGGTCACTTCATGTTGACATTGAATCAATCAATGGTCACTGGTATACAGCCACATGTTATTTCATAAGAAAACATGGCATATGACTAAAGTGTTGTTGTCTTAATATAGATGAAGGTCGTCGTCTGATGTTGTTTCAGTTACCTTATTTGCCAGGTCCTTCACCATGACTTTACCGTTGAACGTCCAACAGTCCGTCAGCTTCTTTAGTTTCTTTAGTTTCCTCGTTTCGAGTGCCAGTTTTGATCATCGCGCAGTCAAGTCCTCGTTCAGGAAGATTTGTGCGTTTCGTTGTTTTGTGTTATGTTTCTTTAATGTGAACCAGGTGCGATACACGTTATCCCGAATTTGTTCAGCTCGAAATCTGCCGGTACGCTTTCCACCTAAGCGGTGGCTCCTCTCTAGGTCGTGCAGTGATAGTGGAGGGGTGACACCCATCTTATCATTAATCACTGCCAGTACTGTGGCGTCGGTGTCCTCACCCTCGCCTGTCTCAGGAACCCCGTGAATTCGTAAGTTGGGCCGACGTGTGCATTGTTCTAGGTTGTCACTGCTTTCTTCGAGTGCATGTATCTTCTTCTCTAGCTCAATGATACATATGTCCTTTGCCTTTACCTATTTGGTCATGTTTTCAATGTGTGCGTTCAGCAAATCGATTTTGTCCACTAGATCACATGGGTATGGAGCTTTTTTCAACTTTGCAACTACTGCGTTATCATTTAATAATTAAATAATTCGTACCGCAAGCACTTCCCCTGAGGTTTAGGAGGCATTGCAGGTCTCAGTACATGGCAACAAGTTGTTGGGGCGTGGCAATACTGTGTCACTTCATGTGGCAATACTCTATCGCTTAATGCATGGCTATACCATATCATTTCATGTTTCCAGTATGTCTATGTAATAGCAGTGCACATTCATGTATATAGCATGCCAATTTGACGTTCACAGTGCCTCTTATTTTCCTGATAATCACTTCATAGTTGGAACTGTGCAGGACAACATTAAGCCTCCATCTTGAACCGGTGTTCACCACCCACAGTTAGTACATATGACAAGATAAAAAGGAGCATTTACTGAAACTGCACTGATGGGTGTGTGAAATCTGGCACGATCTTTCCTCTACTGTATAAATAACTTTAGCTTAACATTTTTCTGGCACACTTACATTGATGCCGACACCGCCCTCATCCCTAGAAAGAGCAAGGTCACGACACCAGTTCTGTAGCTCAAGGTCGTCAACAAACTTGTCTGTAGTGTCTGCAACATACACCACACATTGACACACCCTGATGTCTTAGAACTCTAGCTTCCCTAGCTTCGTGGCAACATCCCAAACTCCCCACATCTTCCACCATTCCCACAACTGTTCCTATATGGATGTCTCTTCTATCCATGTGCACCATCTGATATTTACACCTACCCTTTCGAAATATTTCCTTATACTCTAATGTTATACTGTATTCGACCTAATAAACATAGAGGGGTGGTTGCATAAGTATTGGTTCAGACCACCACCCACCCCCCAGCTCAATACGTGGTGTGGGACCTAGAGTAACGCATATATTGCACAGCCAATAGCCACCAACCTCTTATCAATATACGTACATACATTCGTGCATACATGTTAATGTGCATTAATACCCTTTTTACTCATTGGGTGGCGCTACTGCTTATGGGATTTGTGTGTCCCGCGTAACGTGGTGACGACAAAAATCACCACCCACCAATACATAATGCTACACGTTTTTTACTTTGAGGACTTATGCGATCACCCCCCCGTGTGACCACCCCCCGTGCAATCACCACCCGTGCGACCACCCCTTACCACCTTCTTCTCTGGATTGTAGTAGTGACAGCGAGTCTGCTACTGGTCTTCAAACATACTAGGTGACAAGCCAGTATTCTCTGATTTTCTCTATGCTTACTTTCTTCAAATTTTATGCTATGAACTGTAATAGCAAATAAATTATGTCTTAATTTGGGTAAAATACATCGTTATATGGTGAAATCATTTTATTTATGTGGTGCTGAACATTGATTGAACATTAATGCTTTGCGATCGAGCTTACAGATAGCATGTGAACAAGAAAGACATTGGCCTTATTAGAGTCCACATACCATAGTAGTGCTCTATAATCTGTTTTACGTAGCTCTCTATTGCATTGTAGATCAGCAGCCCATCGTCTCTGTAGCCATAATAGGGCAAGACATTTGGGTCCAAAACCTGAAATTATCACAACTTTGTCATAACAGTCATACCGGGCAGACGAATATATGAAAATACACATGATGTCAATGCTAGTCTCACTGAAACCATGGTTGTTAAAATGTTACAAGACGATCTGCCCATAGAAGACTATTAGCAGAGCACAACAGTGGAAACCATATATAATCATAACTCTGAATCAGATGCACCATTTTTTTTCAATTACAGTTAACTCTTTCCCAGGTGTTGTGGCCAAAACCGCCCGCATCAACATTTGGGTGCAATGCCCATATTTCATTCACACAAATTCATTTCTTCAAAAAATGTAATTAAATTCATCTCGTATTTTTTTATATTTATATCCCATACATTTATTGACAAAATTCCCACAATGTTGTTTCAGAGTACACTTACCCATCTGTCTACACCTATCCCTGCATCTAAACCTATCCTTGCATGCACACCTACCCCCCTGTGCACACCTACCCCCCGTACACATCTACCCCTCTGTTCACACCTACCCCTCTGTGCACACCTACCCCTCTAGACTTGAGGTCTCTGGGCAGACTTCCATTCACATCAATTCTCCACTCGGCTGTTCTGAAGCACACAATACCACCCATTGTTGTTGTGCGTAGCAATGCTATTCGTCTATGCTATTCGTCTATGCTATTCGTCTATGCTATTCGTCTATGCTATTCGTCTATGCTATTCGTCTATGCTATCGGTCTATGCTCATACAATTCTTTTTTCATATCTCAAAGTTGTATTTACCTGTATAGATTTTCGCCACCTTGTCAACATGACTTCATTAGTACTAATGACAATGACATCCTGGTAGGATGACGTCATCGTAGATGTGTGGAAGTTTGTAGTTCCCCTTATCTCCGTTGATAACTGCCTCTGTCTTCTGTATCCACATCGCTTCTTTCACGTGTCTTCTCCTTCTGTGGGACTCCCGGTCTACCACGCTGACTCGCTCCCAGTCTGTTAGATGGTTCTTGTTGGTGGTGTGGTCTGAGAGGGTGGACTTGTTGGTGGTGGACTGTGACTGATTCTTTCAGCTCCTCAAGTGCTGTTCTCTTGATGCATTCTCCACATCTTTCTTGTGGTTTCTAGTCTGGTTTTAAACAATCTCCCTGTCTCCACTATATAGTCTTCCTACCAGGACGTCATCATCATTAGCACTGGTGAAGAAATCTTGACAAGATTGGCAAAAGTTTATACAGCTAAATAACACTTTGGGATGGGAAAAAAGAATTGCATGATCATGAAAAAGAACTATCTGGAGAAATATGCAATAATATTTATCTATGCGTTTAGATATTTCATCATACTTGTACGCAAATTTCCCAAGTGCAATACTTTTATTGGAGTTGTGGTGCTTTATAAACATGTTTATTGGAGTTGTGGTGCTCTATAAACATGTTTATTGGAGTTGTGGTGCTTTGTAAACATGTTTATTGGAGTTGTGGTGCTTTATAGACATGTTTATTAGCATCATAGTTATTCCAATAGACTGGTTGACATATAAACATTTACAAACTGATGGGCACTAACTGGTCATTTAAGGATTTCCGCTGAAAATTGTAGGCAAAATTTTAAGTTGCAGTGCAAAAAACATCTTAACTGGCTATTGTTCTAAATTTTCTCTTTGTTTTACCAGTTAAATTGATTATAGACGTTTGTTTTCAAACTGTTAATTAACATCAGTATCTCACTGATATAGAATGTAGATACAGTTGTTGGAACTAGGCAAACAATAACGTACCCCCTTCTGATGAGTTCCAGCAGCCCTTCTCGCCCCACGGTAGTGCAGGTATCAACCCACCCATGGGGGGCAATCAGCTTCTCCAGACCAATACTGCACAGACAGGTACAAAATAGTAAAATCAGTCACACATTTAAACATTTTTATTGTCTTTCTTACCGTATTTGTTTTAGGCAACTTTTCCTGAATTTGAATACAATTTTATTAAATTGTTTTCAAGGATATGACAGGCTTGGATTATGTTTACTATTTTTAGTGTTGTGAAATGGTAGAGCTGTTGAATTCAAGTAGAAGTCATACATACAAGTCATGCGAGTCAGAAAACTGGAATTGTTGGGCTGCACAGCTGTGAACTAGTAGATATATGTTGTGTTTGTGGAATGGTAGTTGTAGAAATAGTCCCTGTAATCAGACTTGGGGATCAATTACATTGTAATTGGAATTCCAATTCTGGAATTTTGCTTTTTAAAGTAATTGGAATTGGTGAAAATATAATTGGTATTTTCAATGATATTGGTATATGGTGTGTAATTGGAATCCATATAATGTATTTAACACCAATTCAATTACATCATGTAACATCTTGTAACAAATTATTCGCTATAAATAATCATTAAAATATATGTTGCAAGTATCATATTTGTTTGCCATTATATACCGTAATATGAAGAAATTAAATAAAGTTGCTCAAAAATAAATTTTATTTTTGGGCGGTGAGTATGTCTATGATTGCCTTACTGATAACTGGAATTGGTATTTTTGAGGTGGAATTTGAATTGGTATGTGATGTGTAATTGGAATTGATATAATGTAATTAACCCCAAGTCTGGGTTGGGAGAGTTTGGAATGGTGGGGTGCTGGAAGAAAGGGAAACAAGCTGCAGTGCCGTACTCACGCGTTTATCCCAATGAGGAAGACAAAGTGAGGAGAAAGGAGACGGAAGATGGGGTGACTGGAGGAGAGGTGACGATGCATGGCTATACACACACCCTCCATGAGCAAGTTGGTGAACCCTGAAACAACATGTCACGTATCTCGGTGCAACAATCAATGTGGCAGGTATCACTGGTTACAATGTCAGTGTCACTTGTTACGATGTCAGTATTACTGGTTACAATGCCAGCGTCACTGGTTACAATGTCAGCGTCACTGGTTACAATGTCAGTGTCACTTGTTACGATGTCAGTATTACTGGTTACAATGCCAGTGTCACTGGTTACAATGTCAGCGTCACTGGTTACAATGTCAGTGTCACGTGTTACAATGCCAGTGTCACTTGTTACAATGTCAGTATTACTGGTTACAATGCCAGCATCATTGATTACAATGACAGTGTCACTTGTTACAATGTCAGTATTACTGGTTACAATGCCAGCATCACTGGTTACAATGCCAGTGTCACTTGTTACAATGTCAGTATTACTGGTTACAATGCCAGCGTCATTGATTACATTGTCAGTGTCACTTGTTACAACGTCAGTATTACTGGTTACAATGCCAGCATCATTGATTACAATGTCAGTGTCACTTGTGACAATGCCAGTGTCACTGGTTACAATGTCAGTGCCACTGGTTATGATGTCATTGTAACTTGTTACAACATGGTTATCAGCATCACTTGTTACAATATCATCACTTGTTACAGCATCATTGTCATATTACAATATCAACACATTACAATGCCAGTGTCACTTGCTACAATACCAGTATCAGGATCATGTATTACAATATTACAATATCAGTGTCACTATATCTATATCATTTGTTACAACAACAGTGTTGCTATGTAAAATAAACATAAATTCTGTTGAATAAATCATTATTGTCACTATTTCATTGCCTACGACAATGACCAAATTTGATCTTAGTGGAAGTCTCCCACCCCACAATTGCCACCTTTTAATTTTGCATCGCTCATTGAATTGTTCACAGTTTTGCTTAGTGTTTGTCTTTGTTCTACAAAATAGAATATTGTATGATGTTAACATGGATTCTGTGCGAATTACTTTGTTGTTATTGGTGCAAGTAAACATTTCCTATGTTTGACACACCTATATGAGAGAGGCATAGGTGGATCGTCGCGTCAGCGTTGTTGAACCACATCTTGGCCAGCAGCCATGTAAATGGCTCGTCATTGGGCAGGAACACCTGGCAAAGGAACAATGTGCATTAACTTACCATCTCAGTGAGCCGACAACATAGGTGTGCTCATGAAAACACCCTCATCCACAATTTTTTTTTTGTGTGTTTTTTCATAGTTTTTTCTTAAAGTGCTGTTTTACGGAATGCCATTTTTAGTTTTTATTTTCATTCAGGTTCATGGTGAACGAATGCGTGAAAAAAAAAATTGTTTTTGAAAGTTACAAAAAGCGGGACATTTTGTTGAAAATGCGGTAAGGCAGGACCAGGGGGAGCGGTATTTCCCACCTAAAAGCTGTAATGTTGACACTTATGTGACAACAGATTCATGGAATAGTAGCATGAATAACAACAGGCCAGTCTGATTTCAAGATTGCCTATTCCCTTGGTTTTGAAGCACTCCCCAAGTTTTTTGACACCGTAGTTTTCATTGCATGCATGTCCGAAACTCATACATTGTTCATTATCAAAATTAAGTTGTTCAAATTATTTCACACACATAAATTATTTTGTACCAATGTAAAATACCAAACATGAGACAGCTCCTTCATGTACCCATCCAACGGTTAATGGTTTGAACCTGGTCACAGATACTAGAGAATGTTCAACCTCTGGTCTTGATGTACCCACGAGTTTGGGTTTCCTAAAACATTTTACCCATTGTAGTGCATTGTATTTTACCCATACTTGTACGTGCGTGCGTGCATATGCATGCATGTGTATACTATTACCATGTGATGCCTTATTACTGATAAATGTTACTCTAAAATCACATGGCATGTATTAAACTTGATCATGTGACTGACATATGACTTGTACTTACAGGGTTGTCAGGGGTGATCTGTTGGTACAACTGTATGGCTATGGGCAGCAGCTGTTTGTCTCCATTCACAAAGAACAGTCCAAGAGGAGCACATAACTGAAACCAACATCAGTTTGGCACACATAGTCAGTTACTGCATCAAGATCCAAACAATCCTAATAAACAAATATTAAACCGCCGTCCTCAATTGATTTAGCACATCACGAATCAGGTTCGCTTATGTTGAAATTTACAGCGTGCGAATAACTTAATAACTTAATATGCGCAGTCGGTTTAATAAAAGAGCACCTACTTTTGTTAGAATCATCAAAAGAATACACTTTTCAGGCAACCTGTGAAGGTGTGAATAGCAGTATGCTATAGTAAATAGAGCCAGATAACGTTAGCCCCTTTTCACTGAATTTTGACTGGATCTAGTAAAATTTAAGGTAATAGTTTTTCCCTGATGCTTTTATCAAAATAACTAAATAACAACAACCTTGTAAGATGTCCCACCCAGGGTGTAAATGTGTAACCTGCCATGAACTCACTGAGCTGGCAGTTCCTACACCCACTGATACAAAAAACACTCCTGCGTTAGTTCTGGAAAAGTTTAAAGTATATCTTATAAGACAAGATTCAATAAGTAAAGGAATATCCGTCTTTTTATTACATACTCTATTTCAGTGTATAACATGTGCTACGGGTTTATATTTCAGGGAATTTATATAACACCAGCTACACTTAAGCACAGGCATATTTTGGGGTTGCCCAAACCTTCTCACCCCCTGATCACTTATGTATGTCACGATATGTATATGTATGTCACGATTTCGATTAAGGGGTCATATCACATCTCAGAAGTCATACCCGATTATCATTCCTTGTGGGCAGATCTTCTAGGATTTTCAAATCAACTAGGAACAGTCGATCTGCCTGGATGATCTGTTTGAGGGTCCAACCTTCAAGGAAGGGCTGTAGCATCTCTGCCGTGACACCCAGGCTGAAAGAAACACCCTTAAACATAATGCCTCAGTATCCACCAGCATTCGATTATCAGTAACTAAATTAATGATTGAAAAAAGCAGCTGAACTGACAGTGAATAAAACAGTGATTGGTTAAAAGTGAGACTGAAACATCAGTAACTGAATTGACACTGACTGGAAAGAAAAAACAGCATTTGATTCAATTGCAACTTATTTATAAGCAACTAAATTGAAGGTGACTGGAACAACACCAAATGACTTAAATGTGACTTAAACAATAACAAATGAATCAACTGTGGCTGAATAATCCATGATTCAAATAACTGAAAAGTATTCAACTGTAACTGCATGATGAGTGAGTATCAACAGTGACTGATATAACAACATAATATTTTAATTATAACTGAATCAACAGTAACTAAGCAGAAAATAATCATGCATCAATGGTAACAGAATTGAATAAAGTTCTTATATAGCGCAATATAGTCTTGTTTTACACTTCACCCCTGGCAGACTTTTTCCTTACAACGTCAACTCAACTTATCTGGGAAGCATTCAGCCATGCTGCAATTACTGCATGAAGCCTAGTCATTCGCATATACCCACCACTGCACGTACTCAGTGAGTGAACTGAGGTAACGTAAAATGGACAATATTGTTCTGACCACTAATCTACTATCACCCAATACAACTAAACCAACAGCATTTTTTCTCAGATTTACATTTACAGATTTATTAGATAACATCAAATAATGGGAGCGCTCAGCAGAGGCACAGTGAAATGTTACATGTATAACTGAAGATCTATGTGATAAATTTAAACACTGCAAGTTTCCTAGCTTACATTACAAATACCAGTAATACTATTATTCTCAGCCCATCACAACCTAACCAAAGCTAGCACACAATACTTGCTTTTCTGGCAGTTCTGTGCAGCGTTGTATCGCTGTGGGGTTGCACCCGATGAGGCGTTGGGCCCCAAAACATACATCATTGCTCCAGTTATCTATGCCCTATAACAAACAGAAGCTACTCTATTTGACCTATTACGTGTACATGCCCTAATTAGCGTATACAGCTGTACCCTTTTTTATGATACATAATTATTGTAATTTGACTAGTGTGGAACAATTGAAGCGTTGCCATCTGGTGTTAAACAGTTGGCACCACTTTTCAGTTGTTCTACACTAGCCTTTGGTGTGACGTTATAATACCATTCAAATTTCACCAAACAATTGGTGTACATAATGAGAATACTGTGTAATATGGTGTCATGTTCTTTGACAAATTCTGTGATGCAGATCAAATATGAATTTCCATTATTTCTCTTCCATTACAACATAGACAAATGAGCATAGTGTATCGACTGTAAATACTAATAAATTATATGTATATTGCTAGAACATGTAGCCTTCATGTGTGTAATAATTAATACTGATTTGTAGTTAATATGTTTTCTTTGATGAACATGTTCATCATAATTATTATACATTTATCTTCTTAGCACTACTCAAGTTACCATGTTTGATCTATTAAGCGCACATACCATAATTAGCATACACCCCCTTTTTAATCAGCATGATCTTTGATTACTGTAATTAGACTAGTGTGGAACAACTGAAAAGTGTCGCCATCTGGTGTTAAACTGTTGGCACTACTTTTCAGTTGTTCTACACTAGTCACCAAATGACACCACTAGTGTTAAATAGTTACCTTATTATCTAGAGAAAAAAATTTTGGTATATGCTTATAAGAACAGATTCTTAAAAAAATTTGTATGGCCCAAGTTTTTTTAAGCGTATTTTATGCTAATTAGGTCGAATGCTTCATTTGCTCACATGGTGAATAAACATTCACTGTAGTTTCTGTGCCTAGTTACAGACTATGCAACAGATAATTTATTAGATAGACTATCATGTTGCTTACTATAATTAGTGTTGATTAGTTTGTAACTGTTAACCTACATGAATGCATCCAACCATATTTGATTATTTTGTCAAACAAAATTGCTTAATTGTGGCAATCTTATAAACAACAATACTTGATTTCAGAATACAACACATAACATAATAATTATGTCCCCACAAATTCATAATCTATACATGGTTATTAAATACATTTTGTAGAGCGTAATGTATCAGAATACACATATAAATCAAAAAAGCAGCATAGAAATCATTTAAAGAACAGAAGGTTTGTGAAAAGAAAGTAAAATGTTATATTTACCAAGTTATTCCACAACACACAGAAAATCTTAAACTAACCTACTGTAGTTTTCTCAGTATGTTTTTTGTAAATAAAGGTAATCAGATGTACACAAATTCATATGGTTAAGTGCATCATTGTAGCCACCAATGTTATTAAATGTTGTCTTTGTCACTAACACATACACTATAGCATGGAGCCCTGGAGGTGATATGATACAAATACTTTGTTTCATATGATTATTTTGTGTGCATGATTTAGTAATCTGTGCACATGATTTAGTCATCAATGTGCACTGCGTACACATTAGTTTGCATGATTTACTAAATTGTTTACATGGTTTTGTAATCCATGCACACGAATGCACAAAATAATTGTACCATATTTATATACCATGTCACCTGTGCTCTGTACAATAGCTATCTTCAGCATCAAAGTTTGGAAATAATTAATAATATTGATGTTGAATAGATACGAACCGTTGGTTCCTCGAATGGGTATGTGAAGCTGGAGGAGAGATCTGCCAGGCCGCCCCACGGCCGCACAGCCAGTGACGTGTTAGCTAATAAAGCATTCTTGCGTTCCACAATGTCCCACTGTAAACATATGGTCATGTAAGGGGCAATGTAAGGGGCGTGGTCTTCTCCTGCCCTGGGGGTGAGAGGTGTTTTTAACCAGAACTTATCAGCATTATTATGAAAGCAGGGTAAAAATTTTCCCTCTTTTACCATATAAATTATTTAAAAATATTATTAATAAATCATATAAAGACGACTTGTTAAAAAGTTAGGGTAATAATAATAAAAAAATACACTAACATGGCATAAAATCAAGACAAAAATGTATCAAGGCATGTTACATTAAATTTAAATTGTCACGAATGACCATATCTCATGTCATATAAATGTCCAGAAATAAAAAGGCTTAATGATCATTGTGGTTTCATTATTATTCTTACAGTAAAACCAAAATAACCAACAACTTCCATTAGTGATTAATCACAAAATATTACATATCATATAGATTAATTTTCATAATATAAAATATCCTCCAATCACGTAGCTCTCAACTCCATTTGGTGTTACACAGGCATTCTATCAGCACCATCCATTGGTCTGCAGCCTTTAATAATACCATAAATTAGGTCTTTGGAACTTATGGTTGACATAGAATACTGACCAAGTTAATAACAGAAACTCAGAGAAAAGATTCAGCTGTTTACATGAACTATATTGACTGCATGCGTGGCTTGTAATGTATGCATATTTGGATGGGATTTTGTGCATAGGCAGCATGTTAAAAATACTAACTTTGAACTCATCAGAAAACATTTCATCTGCAGGAACATTTCTGATCTGAAACAGACAAGTAAGGATTATAAATGTCTATTGATTCCTTAAATACTGAACTAAATTAATTTACAAACCATCTATACTTTACTTTGTAAGCTAACACCAGGAAAATAAATATAAAAAATTAAGTCTCATGGTATTTAAAAAAGTATGAAAATACATATAAGTGGAAACGATTACCAATTTAGCATTAATAACATATGCTTATAAAATCATTCCTGATTAATAAAATAGTTAACTTAAAATATTTAATGATGCAAATAAATCTAAAGTTCAAGAATCGCAATATCAATCACAACAACCCACTTCAACGGAATGCCAATAAATATCAAGTGGTGCAAGTCAGTAAAACCGCAGTCAACATCACTGGATCGTGTTCGCCACGGTTGGCTGCACATACCAACGCATGGCCTGCGGTGTGTTCAGTACGGTTCATTCACCTGAACAGGTAGATCTGGAGCTCGCTGGGCATACTGGTACAGCATCCGTCTCTCTTCGAGGTCCTTTTCCCTCAGTCGACGGTTCTCGTCGAACTGCGGCAGCGACGTGTCGTAGGCACACACCACGTAGCGTCGCTGCGGCACCATCCATCGCTGGACGGGGAAGTAGAACCATCGGTCTGTCCGACGATCGTTGATGATCACCGCCTCACAGAACCAGTCGGCCCGAACCTCGCTGTTGTCCCGCCACACCTCTACCTTGGCGATGGCTCCGAAGTCCTTTAGAGGCGGCGCCTGGAACACATCGGTCTTGCCCCGCTCGAAGTCGTTCTGGAAGTAGCAGTCAAGATTGATCACCGGGCTTTCGTGACCCGCGTCGTCGAACAGAATCGCGCGAACGTTGGCGTCAGTGCCAGATCCCTTCCTGTCGCCTGTCTTTACGTAGATCCAGTGGTCGATCGCGCCCTCCACGGAACAACAATTACCCATGGTCAAGCGTCAGTATTCACACGCGTCCATTGTTATGAAGCGCCCGAGAAACGCACCAATTCCACAGTTCGCAATTGAGATCGAAACGGTTTACCTGAGTCACGTGGCCAGGTGATCGACCAATGAGAACGGCGTGGAATGTGACAGCGATAGATTGTCGTATGTCGAGTGTCATGTAGTACAGCTGTCAACCCAGTACTCGACACTGGGGTTGTACGTCCAAAGTCCACACAAGAAATGCATTTATATGCATATATTAACATGCCTATTCAAATTCAATCTTGAATGATCAATGCTGCACATAGACATACTACATGAGGAAATTAATGCAATGCTGTGGTTGGTCGCCACGGCTAACGTCCAATAAATCTACCTAGGTAATTAGGGGGCGTTGCCCTCGATAATAAATACTCGACAGAATGGGTTTATGGTCAGAGTCCGATACACTATCCGGTGCAGATTTGAGTGATCCAATACACGATCTGGTGCAGGTTTAAGTGACACAACACACTATCTGGTGCAGATTTAAGTGATCCGACACACCAGCTAGTAGTTAAACCTCGTTGGGCCAAGTAGCAAGTAGCAATATAGGGTCATTGTTTACCCGATCAACTTTGCTAGCTCAAGCCGAGGCTTATTTAGGCGACCACTACCTAAAATTTTAATGACACGCAATTAAAATGCAGTAAATCTTTGAAAAAAATACGATGAATGCGCTTTAGTCCCCACCGATACAGCATTCTCGGTAAACCACAACGCCCATAAAATAAGATTACATATAATGTGTAATTAGTTACGTACACGTGCACACACATTACTACACTACACATTTGTCAAAACATAGCAGCATCACGTGGAACTTTCTATTAGCCCACCCTCGCCGCCAGTGGTTCTGACTACGTCACTACCTCTGGTAGAGTAACCTGCCAAGGGTATATAGCTAGGTATAAATTCACGTAGAAGCATAAATCTAAGAGGGTTACTGGGTGTAAATTTTTTTAAACTGTAATCATTTGCAATTTGGTGCATTTTCGTGTCTTACTATTTTTTTTTAAATGCCCCTCCGACCATGGATAAAAACACGACCCACCTACTCGACACCAATCGCTGGTAAAAGCGGAATGTAAACCTTCAGTATATCATATTATGTGTAACAAAGACTAGTTTTAATGTGCTAGGATTTTGCAGTTTATTAAGATTATTTACATGCTTCAATGACCACTTTACAATTAACAGCTAGTGAAACATTATCGCAATACACGTAACACAATGCCATTCAAAATCATTGGAACACTTGTTCTATGATGACCATAATAATTATTACGTACTAGGAATCATTCCTAATATTTATATTAAGAGACAAACGCAAACTCTTTGTAATAATAACAGCCATTTAACCAAAAGCCATGAAGACGCGTGGGCAATGGTAATGTTTCAGTAATAAGTGTTTGCAAGTATATCACAGTATGAAAACACACCGAAGTCATAGTTTCCTTGCAACGAACGTGGTTTATTGAAGCACGCCGCTTCGTACACATGAGTTTCACACATCATCCTCGGCCTGTTCACTCAAAAGTCCGTAGTATCATTGTTCAAAGTAATATAATGTAGTCCAGAACATTACACTACCCTCTTCTTCATTTGGGGCGGGATGTTAGTGCTAGACGACTGAACGGGTAGGTGATGCGTTGTTCATCCAACGTCTTCTCCTTGCTTAAGGACCCATCCCAACAAGGACTCAGTTGTCACCGTGGCGTCGCACGACACAACATGACCGCTCTGGTGTAACAGTGTTGACATACGTCATCAGCAGTGTCACGACTGCTGTATACGTCACCAGCAGTGTCACGACTGCTGTATACGTGTGTGGGCACATGTCACGACTGCTGTATACGTGTGTGGGCACATGACAGGATTGATTTCCTGTATCGTGTCATCGAGTGTGTTGGGTCTCTGAGCGACATTCCCCGTCTCCCATTGTGCCTTTAATTTTGTAGCTGACGCAGATCACCAGGCATGTTGTCTTGGAACACCTCCTACAGTTGGACAATCTCTAGTCAGATCACCAGGCATGTTGTCTTGGAACACCTCCTACAGTTGGACAATCTCTAGTCAGATTCATTCGCTGTCGTGGTGTTAGGTACTTGGCCATGTATTGATTCTGAGCTACTAATAGACGTATGTCCATTTCCTGCAGCAAGTGATCCACGAACGGCAGATACGTTGCCCTCATCCAATACTGGCTTGCTCGCCTCAATCTCAAATATTTCAACTAGCTCTACAGCACAGTCAAAGAATTCCATGCTTCCGAGTCGGCTCTCACCTCCTGCAGCTGGGTGATTTACACTGTCTCGACTGTAGGAATGTGGTCAGAGGAAACCAACTTTGGAGGATGTGCTCAATGCTCTGGCTTTGCCGTCCCCATCTTCTTCCAAATATTCCAGGGCAGTGACTACAGCAGTGACTGCAGACTTGAACGTATGCAGAGCGTTCGCACGACTGGACCATCGTCTCCCAGAGCGATTAGCAGGTTATTGCTGTTGTTCATACCAGCTTGTGCATCGTCGTGTAACCCGAACTCAGCCTGAAAGACACGCAACCTCTGGGTTGAGTAGTTGAAGAAGAAGGTGATCTGCTAGACTGCGTTCATCATACCTCTAACTAGTGCATGGCTCTTTGCGTGCATGCACTATAGTCAAGTTAACATTGTGTCCTTTGCAATGAATGTAGATAGCGCCTGTTAGGCCCTATCGGGTGTCTGATTCGTGCTTGCACTCCATGGTGGATGACAGCCACATTAGGGATGGGCCATTCAATTTCTGGGAGTGATATGGATTTTTTTATTTGTTTGCCACATTGACATGAAAGCACGTGCGTACGGCTACGGGAACTTATACATGAATATGCTGCGGACCGGTCGTGGGAACAGTCTTTGAAGTAGTTTGTCACATTGGGCACGGGCGCGTCTAGTTTCAAGAAACACATCGGCCAAGACAGCAAGTGAAACGAAGTACAAATGATTCAGTGTACATCCACACCTGGCGTAGGATAAACTGAAAAAATCACGGGTTCATCTGTCATGGGCACTGTAGTACTACTACCATCCCTGGCTAGCGAAGATAGTTCTTCCTGTTATCAATATATTATGGATGTAGATAACTCGCCGTGTACTACTCGCTAGTACGTTTTATTTCGTTATTTGTTCAGCACACGTGTATCCGAGTCTGAATACTTCACTGCCACATCGAGAAAACGATATTTTTATCTAGTAACATGCCTCCCTGAATACAGTATTCGTGCATTAGATACGTGAAAGGAAGAGACAGAAGTAAGACGGGGGAATAGATCGGAATGAAGAATCACATGAACATGAAAGTAGCGGGGAGCAGACTGCGATGGGCAGGACACATTCAGAGAATGAGTGATTGACAAAGAGAGCCTGGAAAACAGAAGACAGTGATAAGAGAAGAGGAAGACCACAATTTAACAAGATTTAACAAGATTTGCCATCCAAGCCAAAGGCCCAGATGGCAAGTGGACAAGGAAGCCATTGGCTTATCGAGAGTCCAACAATGTTCACCTACTTATAACCCGCCCTCCTGATATATGTGTCAACCTTGTTTTTAAACATATTCACGCTGCTAGCAGTTACACAATCTGTAGACAGTTTGTTCCATTCATTTATTGTCCTCTGTGAGAACGAGTGCTTCCTGATGTCCAATCTACATTGATCCTTTACTAATTTTACCTCATGTCCTCTAGTTCTGCTATCCTTCTTGAGTGAGAAAAACATATTTCTATCAATATTTTCATACCCATTCAATATCTTAAAAACTTCAATCTGATCTCCTCTTAACCTCCTTGTCTCTAGAGTTGTTAAACCACATTCTTTCAGGCGTTCTTCATAACTAAGGTCTCTAAGTTCTGGAATCATTTTAGTTGCTCTCCTTTGTATGCGTTCAAGCGTATCTATATCCTTCTTACGATATGGTCTCCATGCTTGTATACAGTATTCTAAATGAGGTCTAACTATTGCTTTATAAAGAGGTATAATTAACTTTTTTCCCTTATATGTTATGTTTCTTCTAATCAATCCAAGAATTTGATTACCCTTTGAAGCTGCAATACCACACTGCTCTGAAACTTTCATATCATCAATTAATTAACATTGAAGGATACTGCTAAGATACCTCTCGAAAGGGCAGGGATGAACAGTCGAGAGTGGGAGAGGATGGCAGGAGACTCGTCGATAGGTTGAAACAGATTCAATAAGTGATGTGGCCCTCACCCGGCAAGGGGCAAAGGCGGCGAAGAAGACGTAATATTTACGTTTTCAGCCCCGGGTAAACATGAGATCGCGAAGAAACAGAGAACGGGCAGCCGTTGGACGACGTGTGTATGCTCACAAGCCAGGGGTGGTAGTAGTACTACAGTACCCCTGGCAGAAATTTAGCTGCTGAAACGTGGATTTGTCAGTTTATGCCACGTCATGTGTGGATGTGGGCTGAATCATTTGTACTCCGTCCCAATTGCTGTCTTGATCGACGTGTTTTGGGGAACTAGACGTTCAGTTCCCGTACGCAAGCTCCTAAGATCTTTGCGACGGCCGCTTGTGTATGTCACGTCTCCTCTGTGTGTGTCACGTCTCCTCTGTGTATGTCACGTCTCCTCTGTGTGTGTCACATTTCCTCTGTGTATGTCACGTCTCTTCTGTGTATGTCACGTCTCCTCTTTGTATGCCACGTCTCCTTTGTGTATGTCATGTCTCTTCTGTATATGTCATGTCCTCTTTCTCCGTCTCCATGTGCACTTTCTCCGTTTCCACTCTGCAGGAGTCATCCTTTCTCATCCTCACACAGTGCTGATGCCGCCTCTGGCTCTCGCAGCAGAACTACCGAATCCCGGCTAGCAGCAGCACCAAACACCTCCACGCGACTCCGTTCGTCCTCCAGCGGGTCTGGCGAGCCTTGCTCCACTCTGGTGACACACAGCAGGCAGCAGTAGAGAAAGGCTACCACGGTACTTTAAGCATAGTGACTACACAAACGGAACAGTCAAGGGGTGGTCGCACATACCATACTGTCTTCCTTAACTGGGATGATTACAACAAAATCACCAACCAACACCATGTCAACATCCTTAATTACTGACATCCTAACTCATCCCAACTCCCTTCTTCCAGATATCCTTGATTATCCTTTTCCTAGATGAAGTCATTATTAGGGAGAAGCACACAATGTTATCAGGCACCACCAAGAGATGCTCAACATTCTAGATGACTTAACCGACATAAACATCCTTGATGACTTAACCGACATAAACATCTTTGACGACTTAACCGACGTAAATATCCTTGACGACTTAACCGACATAAACATCCTTGACGACTTAACTGACATAAACAACCTTGACAACTTAACTGACGTAAACATTCTTGATGACTTAACCGACATAAACATCCTTGACTACTTAACTGATGTAAACATTCTTGACGACTTAACCGACATAAACATCCTTGACAACTTAACCAACGTAAATATCCTTGACGACTTAACTGACGTAAATATCCTTGACGACTTAACCGATGTAAACACCCTTGACGACTTAACCAACATAAACAACCTTGACGACTTAGCCGATGTTAACATCTTTGATGACTTAACTGACTTACCCAAACCTTCCCAAATATAAGAACAAATTTGATGTATTATGCTTTACGCCCAGCAGCCATACATCTCAGATGTCATGCATAAGACATCTAAAACATATCATTATGAAACAAGGGGGCGTCTCAAAAAGAGGAACCAGCATAACATGTAAATGGTCAAGGTAAAGATTTGTCCTTCTGTAGCACAGTATCCAGTCCTAGAAACACTCTCTCTTTACACTTCACCCCTGACAGACCTGTTCATTCCCACTTATGTGAGAAACATTCAGCCAAGCTGTAATTGCTCCACGAAAAGGTATTCATTCTCATAATTCCACCACGTCTATGATCAGGTATTCATTTATGCAGCTTGAATGTTTCAGCAACCATTGAACAGAAGAACTAAGTCTCAGAATTCAGTTCCCGAAGAAGGCAACCGATGGGTGCTGAAACACTGAAGTGAGTTACCGTATTCTACCTAACAAGCTTACAGTACCCTTTAAAAACAATTGGGCCATGAAAAAATCTCAAGGAATCTGTTGTTATAAGCGTACACCAAAATTTGTTTCTCTAGACAATGAGGTAACTGCTTACCACTAGTGGTATCATTTGGTGACTAGTGTAGAACAGAACAGTGGTGCCAACTGTTTAACACCAGATGGCGACACTTTTCAGTTGTTCCACACTAGTCAAATTACAATAATCATAGATGCTGCTGATTAAGAAAGGGGGTGTATGCTAATTATGGGTGTATGCTAATTAGGTAAGTGTATGATAATTATGATGAACATGTTCACCAAAGAAACTAGGTTAACTACAAATCAGTATTTATTCTTGCACATGTGAAGGTTACATGCTCTAGCAATCATCTATGCATATAATTTATTAGTATTTACAGTCTATACACTATGCTCATTTGTCTATGCTGTAATGAAAGTGGAAATTTATACTTGGTTTGCATCACAGAATTTGTCAAAGAACACGACACCATATTACACAGTATTCTCAAGTCATCATTATGTACGCCAGTTCTTCGGTGAAATTTAAATGGTATTATAACGTTACGCCAAAGGCTAATGTAAAAGCCAATTCGATGATGTTTGGTTGTGTGGAGTCATGGAAACAAATATACAGTTCCCTCGGCTCTGGGCTGTGCAGAAGTCGCCTGGAACAAAACATCAGATATTTATTTGAGGAATCAAAACACAAAACGTCTACTGTCAAGTATCTTAAAATGTCATACAATCAGGTAGCTTAAAGTTGCGTCTGCAATTAAATTTTTCATTAATTCCATTTCAGAATATTCCATCAAAAAAATGTATCTATCTAGTATTGACATGCTAACCCACTTTTGCAGATGTGTTAACTAAGTTCGATGAAATCATCAGACAATCTATAATATAAAAAAATTTACATCCCTTTAACGGTGAAGATTTGTTGGTTTGTCTTTTATTGCCATAAAGCGGTCTCTGTTTGTGTTGTAAAACTGGCATATTTTATTTATCACCAAATCATGTATTTACTTAAATTGTGAGACACCAAATATCATGATAGCAACACATTTTGTATGGATATTATTTTTAAACAATCCAGATATTATAAATACTACTAATAAATTCAGTATCACGATGTGAGTAAAAATTTACTTCAGTTAACCAGTGAAAATCGTTTTACATTCCCTTTAAAGTGACTAGAGATAAGATTAAATACACATAAAAACAGACATTAAAATGTGACACAAAACAAATTATAGAGTTGTGAATTTTTTAGTATTTATAATATTCTGGATCTGCACATAAAGTTCCCACATTGGCTTATCTTGCAAGAACATAACACCACATCTGGAACAGCATTCAATGTTTCACACATTTTGTTTTTTTCAAGTGTTGAATAACGATGATTTTCAATGTAAACACAGGAAGGAAAATTATCAGATATATGTTAATATAATATACCAGAAAAGTTTTTGCAATGCCATTAGTAAAATTATTAGTAAAAATATTGCCTATAGGTATGGCAGATATAGCAGTGACTCTAATCACTAGTCACAGTCTAGAACGTAGCTGAGACTTCCATGCATTCTGCTTACCCAACCGCCCAGTAGGTTTGTTTTGTCGTTGGCCTCTTCAAGTCTGTACATTCGTCCGTGGGACACTCCAACATGATGCCATATTCTACAGCATCGGCGAACACATCGTCCACTCCAAACTTACTCCTGTGACCACTCTCCTTGAAGTCCTGAAGTACCAACAAGTTTTGCCGTGTTAAAAACTCTACATGAGTTTCATATGCCCTGTGTAAAAGGGCAAGAGAGGAATGGTCCAGAAATTGACGTTGGATGGGTCATTTCACAGACAGCTGCTTCAATCTATACACACCTCTCAAGAAATATACTTCTTTATCCACTGAATCAGGGAACTCGTTAAAGGGAAACAAAAGTCATGGGTTTGGACCTCTGCACCTATAAGAATTACAAAGACATAACCATTTGCAACTAGGAAAACTTTGTTGAACACACATCATCTAAATTTCATGGGGTGCGACATGCTGTTAGATAACCCTGCATCATGAGTGTGATATTCTGGCAATATTCGCTCACCAAATGATAATATATTTGTATACACATCCCTATTCTTGCCAATTGGATATGGCCATGTTGTTTGCATCCAAACTAAACTTATGTAACATATTTAGGCCTTTTTTTACTACACCAGTCCTCTTTCTGTCGAAACATAACGTTTGTTTGAAACTTCGTGTTGGTTCTGTGTATTTGCCTCACTAAATAGGTCACATGTAGTCTAGGTTACCCCAATCTCATAGAACTGCGCATGCGCTTATCGGTCTCACTGGTTAACATGTCAGCCCTCAGTCAACTGGAAAAATGACAGGAATCTCCAACTTTTAGAACACATTCTGAGTAAACCACTGGCGTGATATTCCTGATTGTAGGTGCACGTGGTTAGTTTTATTATCTCCTTTAGGTGCATAGCCCCAAATACATGACTTTTGTCTCGCTTTAATGCTGCCTGTGTAATTTGATTTTTCACCTGTCTCATTTCAGACTCATTTTTACAAATATTGAAACCATCTATTATCGACTATGACATGCCAGCTTGTTTGCGCAGATGTGTTATTTGGTTTTTGCTGACATCACCGGATAAATTATTAAATGAATGTTTTGTTTGGCCAAACTAAAATTCAACAAACAAAAGGTAAAAGTGACTACGTGTAGCCTGCCTCTACATATTATATGTCTAAAGTGTACAGCTATTCACACTTTTGCAAGATGCCTGATGTAATTATCAAAGTCAATTCTTTTGATGATTTTCACCAAAGCATACACACTTATATTAATCCAACTGTGCATATCACAAAAGGATTCACACACTACTGATTTGAACATCAACAAACCTCATTCATGAGGGAGGCAGCTTTAACTCACTGGTGGTCCTGGAGTCAGTTTTGTGGGCAGAGCCGCTAGATTGTCATTAACCAATTGACACAAACAGATGGACTCTGAGCAGTGACAGAGACCTGCTCTTTTTAGGACATCTCTAGCTGCCTAACACACATGCGTGAATACATGTGCGTGCGCACGCACACACACACAAACAGACAGACACACACACGCATAGAAGCGCACTCAAGCACAGGCACACACATGCACATACACACACATGCACGTGCATGCGCACACACACACACACGCACGCACACACACACATGCACACACAGACACACACACGCACACACACACACACACACACACACACACACACACACACACACACACACACACAGACACACAGCAGTGACAATCTGACACTAAACAGTGGCAGAAACCTGCTTTCTGTGTCTGGACATGATTAATAATAATTTACATAGTGCCTCTTAAGTAAATAATTCCAAATCACTTCACAGTTATGCTAATAAAAATAAGTGTAGACAAAGTGTCTTCAATATTCAATACAACTAATAGAAAATATGTAAAAATTTTAAAGTAGTTTAAATCAATAAATAATAACAATAAACAGCCAGGTTTGCAAATTAGGAAATACTGTGACTTAATTGTGGAAAGTGTTTATTTCAAGGCAGGTAGTGATGGTGAAATAAGTATGTTTTCAGTTGTTTTCAAAATAATCTTAAGACTTAGCAGCCTCACAAAGATACACACATGTACATGAGTACACAGACTCCAAGCAGTGATAAACTCACCCTGATCTTCTGTGCCTGTTGAAACAGTTCATGTATGGCCAGACAAGCTTGGTGGAACTGTCGCCCCATGCCCGGGACACTCCCGGGGGCTGCAGGATGACTGGGGCATACAAACACACCCTGCTGATTATGTAGCTGGGTGTAGTACAGCAGACTGCCATCAGAGTGCGCTGCCAGCCTGTAAACAAGTCGACAACATCCGTCACACACGATAGACACAATACAACAAGTTTTTTGTTACTTGTTAAATATGGAAATATAATAAATATATGTTTATATTTCACAATTTCATCATAACTTTTATAAAGAAAAGTCAACCATAATCCATGGGCATCTTACATCATGGACATTTTCTATTACAATGCATTTCAATAGTTATTCTTGCTGTTATTTTGTTCGCAAAATTATTGTAAATCTAAGAACAGCATCCATAACTAATACACATCTAGGCTCTTTGGTGCATGCAGTCGTGATATTACATGCCACACATATACATGCACATACACAGGCACGTATGCTCGCACACAGACACTCAGACACATACACACACACTGACACAAACAAACTGACACACACGCACATGCACGCACACACGCACATGCACGCACACGCGCAAACACGACATCACCCAACACCTATTATAATATCACAAAAACAATACAATGAGAGATGTCTATGACATGATATTTCAGCCTACCACCTGCTGTCACAGCCTGCGTGACCCCGACTGTCACAAAGAGTTGACTCAAGCCTCACAGCTTCATCCAGCGACAGTAGGTTCCTTCTTCCCTGGCAGCCCTGGGGAAAGGGGAGACATTGATGGTTCACTTGAAACTTAAAGCAGGTCTATGTTGTGTTGTATGTGATCCCTGTGTCACTTGCTACGGATACTAGAGGTGCCAACCCAGAGCAGTGAACACTGGTAAGACTGACATCAGAAACCTGTTAGATCTGTGCAAACAAACCTGTACAATTAGTACCCCTGGTAGTCGATTACATACATTTTCTCATTTGCTGTGCATGCTCAAAAGTAGCTCGCTGTGCAAACTGGGATATACTGATTTTATCTCATGAGAATTTGGCACAGCTGATCTCTTTGAACGTGTTTTGAACTTATGACCTGTTATTTGCATGCCATTTGAAAAAAGGCCTTGTTCAAAATGCACAAAACCATAAGCAATATCTCCTAAGACTGGCAAATTTAAGAAAATTCATAACAGTTAAGGGTACACCTTAAGAACTGTCACATATGGGATGCTATTTGGAAATCTCATGTTATGTCAGAAATAGGGGAAATTCATTACAACAACCTACCGGTAGTTTAAGAACTGCTGTCATACCTTAAACAGGTGTGAATTGTCCGCAATGTCACCAGATTCATCACAGCTGTTCACATATGACACGTGACATCGGTGGCTGGAAATGTCACTGCCATTAGTGGCAACACTGTCTATGTCATCGTCACCTGCAAATATAGCAGACCTAAAGACACAGACACATAAAACAGGTCTACATATACACATATAACATATCTAAATACAGGGATGCCAACACCATGCCAATCCAGATCCACAGACATAACTACTTGCAACAAGATTTAACAAGATTGTGATCCAAGGCAAAGGCCCAAATGGCAAATGGACAAGGAAGCCATTGGCTTATCAAGAGTCCAACATTTTTTATCTACGTGTAATCTGGCCTCTTGAGATATGTGTCAACCTTGCAACATGTTCACACTGCTAGCATTTACACAATCTGTAGATAATAAAACAAACTAGTCAAACTGATTTTTTATCAACTCAGAGTTTAAGTTTTTTTAGTTTAAGTGTACAGCACTAACACCTCTAAGTGTTTCAGTTAACACTGCCTTGGTTGTTTCCAAGGCCTGAGTTAAATGGAATGTATGGCAATTTCCATTGGCTAACGAGCAGGGAGCTATAAGTGATCTTTCATATAACTGAAATATATAAATTCTCTTAACTCATCAATCTCAAATTACGTCTAAATTTACATGTACTTCACTAGGTCTTAATCTTTATTGCTGTAGTATATTTTGAAAATGAAATTTCCATAAATAGAAATTCTAAAAAGCAGGAATAAAAACGAACTAGTTCGCCATGTTTGCCACTGATACTATTGTGATCTTTTATCTCCTTATGTATTCGAAAAATAAACAATTTCGCAATAAAAAAATAACCTATTTTTACATCATATAAAAACCGTTGTACTGTATATTTTGGCAAGCTAATTAATCAGCCAATGAAAATCAGCATACATTGGCTTTAAGGTTCTGCTCAGCTGTACAGAGAACAGACGAGGACAGACTAACAAAAAGGCAGATGATTGTGATAGAAGAGGAAGACCATATCTAAAGTGGACAGAGGGTGTAAAGAGAGATTTAGAAAGGACGAAGGGTGGGAAAAAAGGGAGAAAAAGAACACACAGATGAGAGTAGGTGCTAAGGGATCATCTCAAAACTGGGCATACACAAAATCTATGTCATTTAACCTTCGACCCTTCTCCATCCTCCGCAACACGAAGCTTTGAATTACATCGGCCTGTGTTCAACCTTGGCAACTTTGTATTCACCAGGTGGCGCTTCAGCCATCATAACAAAAAACTTCCTGCACTCAAAGTCAGCACCCTTATGACCTGTGATCAAAGTCACCACCCTAATGTCTTTTTGTAAAACAAAAAATGTGTGATGCTAACCAAAACACCTGCCAACCCCCCCCCCATGAAACAAATCTCTGTGTTTTGAGATCATCCCTGAGGTCATAGGCAGTACAGTATGTGATAAGGAAGAGAGTACCTACCTTGTCTGGGGCTGGCAGGGACTTCCCTGCCTGGTTTGTGAGATTTTGGCAGTAGGGGTGTAGAAGTAACACGAGGACCAGATGGTGTGGTCGCCCTCGCCCGCGACAGAGCAGCCCCCCCGGGTGAGGCGTAGCAGTGCAGGCTGCGAACACAGAAACAGGATCAGGAACCATTTATATGTCCCAATGACAACAAGATAATTCATACAGAATCCTTGATTATACAAAAATTAAAATTGTAAAACAAAATCAATCAATACGCAAACTACAAATAATACATTGAACATTATAAAATAAAACTCAATGTTCCTACTAAGAACAAAAATGGTTGCTACTGTAGGAGACATCCATATTTTTAATTGGAATGTTTGTAATAAACTTACTATGTTTTTAATAATAATTGTCTTGTTCTACATTTTGTAGAACAAGACAATTTATTTAGCTTAGTCCCCATTTAACATATTAAAATTACATTTCACAGAAAACAACCAAGGCATGTATACCACTGTATTACCAGTATACTTGAATCACAATAAAACACATAATACGCATCACTTGAAATTATGTATACAGCATGTATCCGCTTAGAATTTGTCATTAGTTAATCGGACAATAGCATTCCGATTCCAACCCGGTGTCGACATCAATGAAATATACCTTCGTCAAACAAAATCTGCTAGGTTGATCTGCTGAGACAGCATCTAGGCTCCACTGACCTGCTGTGACAATCTCTAGGCTCCACTGACCTGCTCTGACAGCATCTAAGCTCCAGTGACCTGCTCTGACAGCATCTAGGCTCCACTGACCTGCTGTGACAATCTCTAGGTCACACTGACCTGCTGTGACAGTATCTAGGTCCCACTGACATGATGTGACAGTCTCTAGGTCACATTGACCTACTGTGACAGTCTCTAGGTCACACTGACCTGCTGTGACAATCTCTAGGTCCCACTGACATGATGTGACAGTATCTAGGTCCCACTGACATGATGTGACAGTCTCTAGGTCACATTGACCTACTGTGACAGTCTCTAGGTCACACTGACCTGCTGTGACAATCTCTAGGTCCCACTGACATGATGTGACAGTATCTAGGTCCCACTGACATGATGTGACAGTCTCTAGGTCACACTGACCTGCTGTGACAGTACCATACTGCCCCATTATAACAGTATCATAGTGGGTCAGTGTAATTCGTATTTTTCACTTCAAATTGTGTATATCCGTATAACATGTTTCATTGGTTTATTGACGTATAGCATTCTGATTCCAATCCAGTGTTGCCATCTATGAGGCTACAAAATACACCTATATCAAACGAAATCTGCTAGGCTTCACCAGAAATCTGCCTAGCATCAAAAGTATTTGTGCTTCGACCGCGTTAAAGTTGTTTGCTATTAATTTACACTTGTTTGATGAACCTAAGAAAATTTGTACTTTCCCACAATCCCAGGGATATGGTTGTACACCGTCCTAAGCACATATTTCACATGTGGCAGGTTGGTATTGAGGCAACACTAACCTACTGTGACAGGCCTGTGATAGTATTGAGGCAACACTAACCTGCTGTGCCAGGCCTGTGATAGTATTGAGGCAACACTAACCTGCTGTGACAGGCCTGTGATAGTATTGAGGCAACACTAACCTGCTGTGACAGGCCTGTGATAGTCCCACAGTCTCCAGCTGCAGCAAGGTGGCCTTTGCGTGGTCGATGTAGAAACAGTCAGCGCCTCCGTCGCTGTAACTCATACAGCCGCTTGACTCCAGCAGCATTCCCAGCATGCAACTTTTCTATCAACACACAGTTACACGTCACAGGATTTCCATCATAAGTACGACTTTCTGATAAAGTAGTCATGGACGGTAAGCATTTATTTGCAGAAATATTCACCAATGTGGTGCTGAATATTATTAATAATTTATCAGAAACATCAAAACAGCATTTTTTCATAAAAAAAGATAAGTAGACAGAAAGATGGAACTAACTGATGAGTTCATGATTGTTTCAAACATTGCAAGATATGAAGAACGTGACAGCTAATGACATGCATATTGGATAGAGTGCATATGCATGCATGACTTGATGTTCAACCATGCCTCACATCTTAATATCTATTAGACATAACACCTATTTGTGTGCGTGCGTATGTGAAGAATGCATGCTTGTATGCGCACATAGGTTGGTTTATACATTTGTGCACGTATATAATATACATGCACAAATGTATGCAAGTAGCATAAACTAAAAGCATGCATGTGTATGCGTGACATGTGTGTGCATGTCTGACTCCAAACACATGCATCCATGTCTGTACACACGCACATGTGTTTGGACATATATGCATGCACACCCATATGGTATGGACATGCATGCATGTTCGTGGACATTCATACATGTGTGTGGACATGCATGCATGTGTGTGGACATGCATGCATGTGTGCGTGCACATGAATGACATGCCTCAATGACAACAGCGACCTACCAATGAGACAAGTACAAGAAACCAACGAGCGTCGGTCGGTGGAATGTAGCCAGGCACAAGTGGCTCCATTTGCTGGTGGCATCGACTGGTGGGGAAGACTTCCGTCCAGACGACAAGATTGTCATTGTAACATGCACCAGTGTGACGTGCATAGAGCGCGATGTCAATGAGGTCCTCTGTCTCTAGGTGATTCGCCACCAGATGATCCTGTAGCAGTGTCATCAGTCATCCCTGATATTGTCACATCAGCCACCTACCAAATGTCTTTTACCAGAATTACATAAGAGCTCTGATCTGCTTCTACATTAAAAATTAACATTTATAAATAAAAATTGATTTTCAGGTTTTCGGCTTTAGTTTATTTACATAACTCATTAAATCATATATATATATATATATATATATATATATATATATATATATATATATATATATATATATATATATATATTAATATATAGTCAGTGTTGCTATACAGCTGAGAAACATAGAGAATGACATAGCAAACACTGCAAATGATACGCTATACAGCTGAGAAACATAGAGAATGACATAGCAAACACTGCAAATGATACAAACTTTTATCAATAGATGCCTGCACAGAATTATGAATTTGAAATTGTCTGACAAGGTTAGCAACACCACTCTCTAGGAAAGGACCAAACAGTGTCCAGTGGGGAAAGCAATCAAGAGACAATGGAGGTGGACTGACATAAAACAGGGCACTGTGGAGAACATTTGTCTGCAGCCTACACTGCTAACAAGCAAATGGGCTTAAGTAAGTACATACCTGATAGAAGAGACAAGTTCCCAGGATGTTGTAGAGCCGCCTCATGTCATAGTAGTCTTCTGACTGCACATGGACACAGGACAGGGTCAATACAGTGGCGTAGAGGCAAAATGACGCTGGGGGCAAAAGTAAAAAATGCTGCCCCCCAACAAAGAGTGCAATATGTATACCTAGTTGGTAGCTCCAACATCGCAGTAGCAATCAGCTACCAAAATATTGATAATGATTCAGAGCAGCCACATTTCAACCTGAAATTCACAACACCTCCAACAAGAATAAAACCTCAAATAAATCCTCCAACTGCGATCAGCTGACAAAATACTGAATAGATAGTGGTCAAACATAACACATTTCAACATATCATTACTTCTCTATTCACTATCAACTCGTCACTCAATTGCCACAGCGATCACAACGACGACGACAGACCAGCAAGATCGGTCCTGAGTGTGAAAGCACTTTCATTTTCTCTTGTTAGAGATCTTTAGGGTTTTGAATGTCATTAAGTCATCAATCTCGAAGTTGATCTCAGTGGCATTGGTAAGCTCTCATTAGATCGACACAAGCACCAGACTACTCAATCACTCTTGCCCATATATGAGTAAAGGTACGTCCTGATGAGATTCAGTTTCAAAAAGCTTCTCTCAACAGGCCACTGTCACACACATATGGCGAGGAATGTCCTCAGCGACACGAGCAGGTTTGAATACGATGTCTCGTTTCTCAACTTCACCACCCAAGGAAGGAGATCGAGCTCATTCCTGCAGCCCGCCATCTCTCCAGTTTGAGTTTCGTAGCTCCTGATGTGACATTGCACTGAATGGACCTCCCCTATTTCCTTCTGTGGCTAAGTCATTGTAAGTTTGTGCGAGTTGATTGATGTCATCCTTGGTCAGATCCATCCATCTGTTAGAAACCCGAACATTCATTGTCATTCACCTCCACCAGGTGATTAATTCTATTTCTCATCTCTTGGTGGAGTCGGTCGATCGATGAACTGAAGCCACCTTTGAATCACTTGCACTTACAGTGACAGGTCGGCATCCTCACCGTCCCCCCGCCATTCATCTTCTCCACGTCACCTTCCTTTCGGTCGTGATCCCCATTTCCTTGTAGAATGTCATGACCTTCGACTCTGCCCTGTGGCATTGGCAGCATTTTCACGCTCGTCCTCGCAGAAGAGATCAAGAGCACCAAGTTGTGCTGATGTGTTCATATTTTGTGATTTCCACTACGTTTAAATGAGCAAGAAACACCAACAAATTCATATGTATGTTGCATGTTTTTTTTTCAACGAACATGATACTAGCCAAAATGCCTTAAATTGGTTATCTTTGTTTAGCCAAATGCGACACCCTTTATCCAGTGGTGCAAGTGGTCACCGGCAGTGGTCACCGGCAAGTGGTCACCGGCAAGTGGTCACCGGCAGAGCGAGCCTAGTCAAAATGTCCAAAGTTTACTAGTCACTGCTATTACAAAGTATCGCCCCCCCCCCAAAGGTGCCACTGGGGGTTATCTGCCCCCATCCTCCCTCTAGTTACACCAGTAAATACATGTCAGCAACAACTAATGAACATATCAGGCAGCGTCAAACTGATGCAGACTCTAGACGTGGTGGATTATATGCTATTGTGATAGTCACCCACCAGTAACAAATGTTACCTAATATGATCAAACATTACAATTTGTGCTATGAACATATTACATTATGATACAAACTATTTATGCAATACATACATCAATGCAAACATCTGTAAAAAAGCAAAAGTGGTAGGTAATGTGTAGTGGAGCTGTGGGAGAGGGTACGGTGGGAGAGGGTACGGTGGGAGGGGGTATGGTGGGAGGGTTTCCTCTCTACCATTTTTTAATTAGGCCTATTCGGTGTGTTCTGTTACTCTAAAAATTTAGAGATTTTATGCATTTTGGTGATATTTCATGATGTTGGCCAGGACCGGACAGTAATTTAGATTTGGAACCTAATACATTGTATATAAATAAACATTACTGTTGATATTGGGTGAAATTGTTATGATTGCTGTGTAAAATTAGTAGGCCATAGCATTCCTTCTGATTCAGTAGCCTCGGCATGTATGGAAATATAATTACATGACAGTTGTACCAGCAGTGCCACACAACAGCTGACAGACCCAGACCGAACACCCTCTCTAAACCTGACATTGTGACAAAGTTGACATACCATGTCAGCAAAGTCAGCAGCTTCTAGCTGACTCAGGCAGTTGCTGACTGCAACCTGCAACAAACATACAGTCTCAGTGACACGTGGAGCCTTCAGTAAGGTCACAATGTGAATGAAACACTTTGGTATGTTTACAACCACCTATGTACCAAGCTACAGTGCAGTAAAACTAAGTTTATTATTATTTTGTACATTGCATTAACAACTGGTGAAAAAAAACAAAGTAAAACACGAGTAACATATTTAAAATGTAAAGTCAGAGGTAGACAACTATGATATTTGACAAAGTATATGAACCTTGAATTACAGCAACCACTCAGTCACCTTACTTACAGGGGTTTGACGTCATGTACACCAGTAATAATTAATATTATTTATTAATATCATGCATTGTCATTAGCGGTTGAGAAGAGGAAGATCTTAATTAAGATGGAGAGACAGTGTCAAGGGAGATCTTGAAAGGGCAGAGAGAGAGAATGGCAGGAGGTCACGACAGATGGAGATGACTCATCGAGAGGGCAGAACAAACTAAGTGACTTGGCCACCACCCTACAATGGAACAAGGGGAAGGAAGAACAGCTGTCAAGGAAAACATATCATTAAAAATGTTTGAAACAAAAATCTGGCATGTCAAGAGAATAAATATTTTTATAAGCAAACCTTTGTGTGTTCCGGCAGAAATATCATTCTCGCTGCCGACAGACTGTGCCCAAGAAGGTCCTCTACAGAGACCTGTGGGTCCTCTATTGAAGTTTGTGGGTCCTCCAAGTCTTCTGAAAGGCCACACATGCTGATGTGCTCAAACAGCTGGGAGAAGATGTGGTCAAGACCGAAGCGATTGCCTGGGTATGTGAAGGCCCTAAAAGAAACATGCTCTATTCCTCAGTAGTCTGCATTAGGGATGAATGTGTAATCTGTGTGAAAAATTACAATTGGCCACATCAAATAATCACCACCAAAAACATTAAATTAATTTTAAATAATATTTAAATATTATCAAATAAAATCGAGGACCGGCCTCATCCTGGACTTCAAGGATGAAGTGGAGAGCAACAACATTGCAACATTAGTACCAGTGAACCATAACTTACCCGTAAAGTGAACCATAACTTACCCATGCAGTGAACATTAACTTACCCATGCAGTGAATCATAACTTACCCATGCAGTGAACCATAACTTACCCGTGCAGTGAAAAATAACTTACCCATGCAGTGAATCATAACTTACCCGTGCAGTGAACCATAACTTACCTGTGCAGTGAAAAATAACTTACCCATGCAGTGAACCATAACTTACCCATGCAGTGAATCATAGCTTACCCATGCAGTGAACCATAACTTACCCATGCAGTGAATCATAGCTTACCCATACAGTGAATCATAACTTACCCATGCAGTGAAAAATAACTTACCCGTGCAGTGAACCATACAACAACTTGAGAAGTCTGACAATGTCTCGCATCATGTGTGGTAGCCGACATAGTAACAACCTGTAACAAATCAATGCCTTTGTGTATAATGCATTAAGGATATAAATATACATGTCTGTATATGTATATGTATATACATATACATATATATATATATATATACAGACCTGTATTTGTGTAAAGCAACAATCAAAACATTAACAACAGGAAACATGGACGAAGAATATAAAATGGGGGATGCTGTACTAGGTAGAACCACACAAGAAAAGGACTTAGGAGTAACATTTAGTGCTGACATGTAGTTTCAGAGCAATGTGGGATTGCTGCTTTGAAAGGAAATCAAATTCTAGGGCTAATTAGGAGAACTATCATGTATAAGGAGAAACAGCTAATTGTACCCCTGTACAAAGCAATAGTTAGACCACATTTGGAATATTGTATTCAAGCATGGAGGCCATATCATAAAAAGGACATAGACAAGCTAGAAAGAATACAACAAAGAGCAACTAAAATGATTCCAGAATTGAGAGACCTTAGTTACGAAAGTTGCTTATTACAATGTGGTTTGACAACACTAGAGACCAGGAGACTAAGAGGAGACCAAATAGAAGGGTTTAAAATAGTGAATGGTTATGAGGATGTTGACAGGAATATGTTCTTCAAACTTAAAGAAGGCAGTAGAACCAGAGGACACAAAGCAGCATTAGTTAAGGAGCAGTGTAGGTTGGACATGAGAAAGTACTCTTTCTCACAGAGGGTGATAAATGAATGGAACAAACTGCCAAATGATGTGTTAATGCTAGTAGTGTGAATATATTTAAAAATAGAATTGACAGATATTTGATAAGGGCGGGCTACACATAGATGAGAAAATTGTTGGACTCTCGATAAGCCAATGGCTTCCTTGTCTACTTGCCATCTGGAACTTATTGTTTGTGATGGCAAACCTGTTGGATTAATGAAACAAAAGATGTGTCATGCCAAAGATGTATCAAGCCAGCGGCATATCAGACTACAGTAGTACCTGCCTTCAACGGATACATCTGTATCCAAGCAAGTGTTCCTACAAGGCAGGTGTCCCCTCATTGGAGGGACCGGCATGCTGCAGTGGAGGGTTCAGTACAACATGGTAGAAATGTGTCCGGACATCTATTAATAATTAAAACCTGCACAGGTTGTATAATAAAGACATCACTGTGGAGTACATCTCATCTGCCTATCTATCTGTTGCTTCATATTTTGCATGTATGTGGCTGAAATTTTTTAGGTGTGCTCGGGAGGACGAGGATGGTTCTTATACAAAAATAACCCTTTGGGTAGGGATATTATGAAGGAACTTATGTGGACGTTTGACTCAGATTATGTAACTCGGAACAACAGCAGTTCTTAGTTATGTACAATTGTTAGCAACGGTATACATGTTTTCTACGATTTTTTCAAGTTATGTGATCGTGTCAAATAAGTTTTAAGTTTTGGGGCAAGAAACTGTTTCCACCATTGCCACTGCTATCGCCTTACCAAAACTCGACTGGGCACTGCAGTGAGCCATAAGCTTTTGCAGTGGCTGTCTTTTCTCCCGTGCAATACCGGGCAACTCCGCTAGTAAGACATAAAACAAAGATGTTTCAACCCAATGATAGACCAAGCCAATGGTGAGCCAAAAGTTGAAACAAAATGGCAGGCATGATGTGAGACTCCAGCCACATGGGAGACATGGTTTGTGGTTAAACAATGGCGCAGGTCAAGACATTGCAGGATAGATTCAGCAGCAATGGAAGCATGGTCCAGTGTGAACTTACTTGTTGGCAGGGACAGCCACAACCAGCACTTCCCTGTTCTCCCTGCTGTAGCCCACGTGCACCCATTCCTCGTCCAGCAGCAAGGCAGACCTGGGGAAGAAACAGCTCGTGATGTCAACCACGTTCTCTTACACCCATGTTCCACACAGTTGACACTGTACCACATTACATGACACACTTGTGAATTTCCATAACTACAACACTCTATGTCTCAACCACTTCTCTTACACCCATGTTCCACACAGTTGACACTGTACCACACTACACGACTTTCCACAACTACAACACTTGGTCTCAACCACATTCTCTTACATCCATGTTCCACACAGTTGACATTGTACCACACTACACGACACACTTGTGACTTTCCACAACAACAACACTCTATGTCTCAACCATGTTCTCTTATACCCATGTTCCACACAGTTGACACTGTACCACACTACACGACACACTTGTGACTTTCCACAACTACAACACTCTATGTCTCAAACACATATTGTTCCGTAATATCAACACAGCAATCATAGCATTAACATTCCACACTTCGTCACTGTGTTACACAATGACACAGTGATGTAATGTTCAGAGTGTTACTGGATCTATATTCTGTAATGTGCTACAGTAACTCACCAAGTGCTGTTACTCACTGAGTGTTCTGTTACTCGCTCAGTGCTGTACTACTCACTTTTTGCTGAGTTATTCATTCAGTGCTGTGTTACTCATTCTGCAGCTATCTTACTTAGTGCTGTGTTACTCACTCAGTGGTGCATCATTTGTTGTGTGCTGTGTTACTTACCCAGTGCTTAGTGCTGTTTTACTTGCTTTGTAGCTGTGTTACTCAGTGCTATGTTACCCACTCAGTGTTGTGTTACTTACTCATTAGCTGTATTAGTCACTACTTACTGCGTTAGTGCTGTGTTACTCACATTGTATCTGAGTTACTCAATGCTGCATAACTCACCCAGTGCTGTGTTACTCACTCTGTAGCTGTATTATTCACTCTGCAGCTGTGTTACTCACTCTGTAGTTTTGTTACTCAGTGCTGTGTTACTCACTCTGTAGCTGTGTTACTCAGTGCTGTGTTACTCACTCTGTGGCTGTGTTACTCAGTGCTGTGTTACTCACTCTGTGGCTGTGTTACTCAGTGCTGTGTTACTCACTCTGTAGCTGTGTTATTCAGTGCTGTGTTACTCTGTAGCTGTGTTACTCAGTGCTGCGTTACTCACTCTGTAGCTGTGTTATTCAGTGCTGTTACTCACTCAGTGGCTGTGTTACTCGGCACTGTGTTACTCACTCTGTAGCTGTGTTACTCAGTGCTGTGTTACTCACTCTGAGGCTGTGTTACTCGGTGCTGTGTTATTCACTCTGTAGCTGTGTTACTCAGTGCTGTGTTACTCACTATGTGGCTGTGTTACTCGGTGCTGTGTTACTCACTCTGTGGCTGTGTTACTCGGTGCTGTGTTACTCACTCTGTAGCTGTGTTACTCGGTGCTGTGTTACTCACTCTGTGGCTGTGTTACTCGGTACTGTGTTACTCACTCTGTAGCTGTGTTACTCAGTGCTGTGTTACTCACTCTGTGGCTGTGTTACTCGGTGCTGTGTTACTCACTCTGTGGCTGTGTTACTCGGTGCTGTGTTACTCACTCTGTAGCTGTGTTACTCAGTGCTGTGTTACTCACCCTGTGGCTGTGTTACTCAGTGCTGTGTTACTCACTCTGTGGCTGTGTTGCCAGTCACTTCAAGCAGCAAGTGACTGATGGTGATAAATAGGCCTCTCATATCTTCTAATGCACTGTCTTCATCTGCTGGAAACTTGTACAACAGCTCATCCTGAAGTTAATAAAAACAACAAATATTACCAAAGTTAATCCCATCCTCAATCAAGATGAATATGTACAATATTAGTGGAAAAAGTAGACTTCCTTACAATTAGTGCATATTTAAAACATTGAAAATATTTGTTTGTTGATGTTCTTCTATTTAGCATATAATTTGATTAATAATTACACAATGTATTACACTACATTTTATGAATACTACATTGGGATACAGTTATATGTCCCAAAAGGGTTTAACCCCTCTCGTCACCCATGACCACTGCTGAATTTGTTTACTGAAACTTGGGAGTGAATTTAGATTCAAAATGACATGAAAACACATGCATATACATGTGTACCATTGTGTAATCTTAATGGTAACTTGACATACAATTATTGAAATAATCTAATTGTGATGCACACTAGACATGCACATAAAATCATAACAATGCTGTAAAAATATAATTATATAAATTATTACCTTTTCCTGCGAGTCGGACTTGGGATCCATAGTAAGATAGAGCAACACGCATCCATGGTCCATGGCGACTGAAGCATCACACCAAATATCTACCTGGTGAATGGAGAAAACATCAATGGGCAATTCCGGCATTATGGACGTACATTTCAGAGAATGTTGAACACTTTGTACAGACATGCAATGCGGCACAATTGGAACAGGTGGATTTTGAAATGAGCATAATGTGTACCCTACCTAGTACTATTATCATGCCAAATGATAGCTCTCCAACTTTACTAATTTTTTAGAAAAGTTCTAAAAATAGTCCCATTATGGACGTACTCAGAGAAAGTTATTTTTAAAGTTGCTTAAAACATTTCAAAACTCTGTGAAGTATGAAGACATAAAAATATAACAAAACTATGTGTCTGTACACTAGACTTTAAGCTTCCAAATGCAGTAGAAATTTATTAATTTCCTGTTAGTAACTAGGTCACAGGTTCATGTCTCTGAATGTTATGGATGTACACTTCACATTTCACTATTTAAAATGCACAAATTACATAATATCAACTTCAAAACATTACTAATTAAAATAAAACTTCAAAAATGCATGTATTATAAAGAATCAGAATATTCAACAAATTGTATTTAATGTTTTATGGACAAAATCATATAATTTTCAGCAGTTCCACTGATAGCCTGGGGTTCAGTCTGTCGGGCCCTTTCTTTTTCAAGTCAAAATATGTCAGCCTTCTATCAAGCCCTTTTATCAAAGCTCATGCATCATAATTAATAAAGAAACATAGACCCAAGAGGTCATTATTACATAAGATTTAAAATAATTAACTGTGAACAATATAACAATATAACCATGCATCTTTGAATAACCGTGATGTACAAAAGTCGTCTCTTGGCAATACTCTAACTACACTAAACTAACCAAGATGTTCTTATGCAGAAAGCTACACACGTCAGTTCTAAAACACTTTAAATGCTGCATAAAACCAGTAGTGAATTATTGTTGAGTGTTCTCAATGTGCTACTTTGTTTAATGAACAAAATACACTTTGAATAAGAGATGTTCCACCAATAATGTTCAGTTTGTTCTCATTCTTTTCAAAGACAAATATACGTTGGGTTTTTCAAGAAGCTATTTCAATCATGGAGAACTGTTTGGCTGAAATATAAAATAAAGAACAGTGAACAACTGCAATATTCAATCAAATATGGACGCATAACTTGCCTCACAGACAACCATTAATTCAATAAATAAGGGCATCAAATTTCCAACTAGATATTTAATAATGAAAATATCCTCTTATCAAAACTCTAGCAAGCTGACTTTGATGTTATCAGAGAACAAAATGATGTTCGTGTAGTGGAGTATTTATGTCCTCCCCTCATTATTCTCTTTTTTGTTTTAAATCAGTTTGCTATGTTTATTTGTACTTCTTGAAAATAATTAGAATAAACTATTTAATTTTAATATGTCAGATCTATAAGCACTTTTTCAGTTCTTCACATTTTTGCATTTTCTTTAACTTTTTATCCCAAATGGACCAGATTCAACTAAGGTGACAAGACTCTTGAAGATAACTTGCCTTAGGAGTTGGGACACACTCTACTTCACATATCCTTGGTTAATCAAATTCCTTTGTTAGGATGTTGCAATTGTATTTCACATTCATGTGCTTCTTGATATGTCAATACCGATGTTCCAGTCGATGTAGAATTCCAGTGCTGGGCGTAGTTTTTTCCCTTTCGCAAAATTATGATATGGTTGATCATTTGGTTGATCATTTGGCGGAATTGCCCCAATATGTTATTAGTAATATTAGTGTAACCATTACATAATTTTTTTTTTATATATATGCAGTGTAACATTTGTACTTATTTGTACTTAATATATTAAATATATATATATATACTATATATAATATATTACTTGAGTCAAGACAAATGTCAAGTGTTATATGAATGTAGTAACTTCTGGTCAAGCTCATAGCACAGCTTGAAACTGTCCATGTGTATGTGTTTTCTGCATGTCTTTTTAATGTTGTTGAATAAAAAAGAAAGAAATCTAATCCACTTAAAACATAATAATAAATAAAAAACTTGTTATATAGAGGTGTCATAGTCACCAGTGTAGTGGTTAAAGTGAAACAAGTCTTGGGGCTATGCACCTAAGAGTTAATCAAAACTAACCATTTGCAACTACAATCAATAATATCATGCAAATGGTTTACTCAGATTTTTTTCTGAAAGTGGGAGATTCTGGTCAAATTCCGAATTCTAGATTCAGAACTACATTGGCATTACATTATAGTCATTAAACATCGGGACTATTCTATTTGTCCACTCCAGTTTGTCTGCAGAGAGAAATTCCTATTCTATGTGTTGCAGAGAGGTGACATGATCTCTCTGTAACAAATAGAACAGACCGGAGAGGATCCAGATCGCTCTGATTTCTCTGCCTGCATGTCACAGGTGGAGTGACTTCATGCATTTCGCACTGACACTGCCAGCCCTGAATCACATCGATCTCGGCCCACACCGATCTTAGCCCGACGATCTCGGCCCATATTGATCTCTTTCGATTTGTTTTATATCTGGTTATGTGAAATGTTTGTTCCAACAAACACTATAGTAGAAAAGATAACAATATTCCTTTGTACTTATTCGTGACTACCTTTCGGATCTTAAGATCTGCTCAGATAGTGTAGTGAGCTTACATTGACATCAATACAGGTATATATATATATATATATATATATATATATATATATATATATATATATATATATATATAGAGGATCCAGATCGCTATATATATATATTATATATATATATATATATACATATATTAATATATATATTATTTTTTAATGGGAGTTATTTGATAATAATAGCTCATTAATTATACATATATATATATATATATATATATATATATATATATATATATATATATATATTATATATATGTATATATACATACATACATACATACATACATACATACATACATACATACATACATACATACATACATATATATTATTTTTTAATGGGATTTATTTGATAATAGCTCATGAATTTTTTTAAGTTTTTTATTGTATAATAAACCACTTGATATTATTACGATTACATTGTGATATTTGCATTCTACGCAAATAAGCGTAAAATATATATATATATATATATACACAAGATCGCAAATAACATTTAGTAGCATAGACACAGTAGCAGCACTAACAGCTAGTCTTAAATTGGTGGGTCGGTCAAGATTGACATGATCGAAAGATCTCTGTAACATTATGTATATTTATTGACTATAATGTCATTAACTTGAACATACCTTGAACAGGTTTGGGGCACGGAGCCTACTGGCTCATATATAGCCCCCAATCAGTGGTTATGACAGTAATTTTGACATTTTGTTTTGAAATTGTTTACTGTTAATGCATTGATACAGTCACTTGGTTGGGTATTCGATGGCTTGATTATTCGCTGTGAAAAGAACTTGTGGCATGCATCTAGTTGGCTATGGTGTTGTACTATTAATTTGTTGTGTCTTCTTGGAGAGGGGGGTATTGTTTAGCTCGAATATTCTCTTGGTGTCTATGTCAGTAAATTCATTAATAAACATGAAAACATATCAGCCCTTTTCTTCCTATCATATGGGCAGGGTTGTTTGATTTAAATCATGATTTAAATCACTCCAAGAAAATAAAAAAATCATTGATTTATGATTTTTTTATTTCCGATTTTTTTGTAATCGCTTATTTATAGGAATTTAACACAAATAATTGTTTACAAGCATCAAGATCAACAAAGTTTTGTATGTTTTTTTATACAAAAGCACAATGTGGGCACACTTGTGTAGTTGCATTGTCACCAGATAACCTGATAGTCAAATATTTTATGACATTGTGTATGTTTGAGCTATTCCCTTTCTGAATGTAGTGAAGCCACACAAACTTGTCTTCAAGAGGAAGTATCTTTTCAAGTCAGAAGCCCTGAGTTAAAGTCCACTTAGAACTTGTGCTAGTTGTTACCAACTCAGTATGTTGACTCAAGTGAGAGTCTGGGGGACAATTGTTTAATACTGCATCAGTTGGCAGTCTGGTTGGAGACCCATAGAGTACATAGAGCCCTAGACAGGTGCTAATCCACCCTCTCAGCAAACAATAATTAGCACTACTACAACCACAGACACACAGCATGCTTTTCTTTAGAAGATAGATTATGCAACTACAGGGGGTGAGGCCTTGTGAACATTGCCTAATATCTTTAGCAAAAGCAAAAATCTGTTAAGACAAGTACCCAAATCGATTTGAATAGAACACATTTGAAAGAGTTTATAAATATAAACATCTATATAAATGTCTATATACCAGATTTTAAAAAAAAATACATAAAAAAAATCAAATAAATCCTATTTAAATTTTTTTTATCCAATTTTTTTTCTAAATCATGATTTTTTCAACCCTGCACACAGGCATGAGGCTTCATTTTATTCCACCAATATCTGATAATATATCATACATAGATGATGTCTTAAAGATCCTTGCATGAAAATGCTACATTACTTCTCAATTAGTGGTCAGTTTAAATGTTCAGTAATTGATACGTAATGACACTGTGCTCTTAAAATAAGAATCTCTCAGCATTTATCTTCCCATGCGATGTTTATCAACTCAGGTTGTTCTGACTGTTTTCGTTCTCTAGAGTTAGTGAGTCCACTACAAGTTACACATTTACCCCATGTGGGATCTCTTACTTCTCCTGGCAGAGACACCAGGTACAATGAACCTATGCCTTTTAGTGTCTAATCCGAAAGACACAGGCAAAGCGGCGTGAATGAAATTGCTCAAGTTTTGAAGCGGAAGCAGGCTGCCAGGTAGACTCATAGCCCGACCCTCGCAACTGACAGTCCAACATTTATCACTCAGCTACCATGCCCCACTAAACAACATGGATACATATCTAGATATTTTCTATTGAAACAATGGGCTGGACATTTCACACATAATTTTCTAGCATGCAATTCACTTACGTTGTCTTTGGAACTGACACTTTTGCACTGTGACACATGTCAATGTGTCTCTGTACACTTTCTAATCTGTCTATATCTTTCTGATAACATGGGCACCATGCTTGTTGGCAGTTTTTGATGATGAGTCGGGCAAAGGTGACGTATAAGTTTTTGATGTTTTCATGTTTTTGTCTCAGTAGCCCTACGAATTGTCATTTTAGCATAGCTATAGTATATGATTAAGCATTTCACCTACACACATATTAACAAATAAATGGGTGGACCGAGATCGACGGGTTCCCCAACCCACTGGCTCGGGTTGTATGGGCACTATGCCTATCCTAGGCTATGCCTATGCTATGGCTAGGGAGGGCTATACCTGGCTTTAAACCGGGTTCCCTTTAAACCATGCGAAATATAAAAATTAAAAACGTCTTCAAACGCAAATAAATAGCATAATGGTATGCATACTCATCAAACAACCAATGTAATATACATATCAATAATTATTCTGTTTCGGGTGCATAATAGAACCACAAACCTAATTAATGTTGTTTTTGTCAGACTTGAAATTGTTCGAGCGATAATTGGGCTAATAAGTATCACCGCGCCATCTAGTGACGAAAAAAGTTAATGGTTATTAGAATACCACAAAGGCCGGGATGTGGTCGTAAATTATTTTCGAGTTACCGGTAGTTTCATTGCAGGATTTACTTCGCAAAAAAATAAAATAATATGGGTATCTATTTTTTGCTTTATTCGATCGGTTATATGTATAGGAGTGAGTGAGTTTTTATAAATGAATTTCAGTATGTAAGCGGTGAACACCAAAAGCATTGCTTTGATATTTGTTTTCAATGATTTAACAAGATTAAAAAAAAAATTCCATCCAAGCCAAAGGCCCAGCTAGGTGGCAAGTGGACAATGAATTCATTAGCTCATCGAGAGTCCAACAATTATTAATGTTCCTCTAACCCGCCCTCCGGAGATATGTGTCAACTTTGTTTTTAAACATATTCACGCTGCTAGCAGTTACACAATCCGTAGACAATTTGTTCAATTCATTTGTTGTCTTCTGTGAGAATGAGTACTTCCTGATATCCAATCAACACTGATCCTTCACTAATTTTACCTCATGTCCTCTAGTTCTGCTATCTTTCTTGAGTGAGAAAAACATATTTCTATAAATATTTTCATACCCAATATCTTAAAAACTTCAATCTGATCTTCTCTTAACTTCCTTTTCCCCAGAGTTGTTAAACCACGTTCTTTCATGCGTTCTTCGTAACTAAGGTTTCTCAGTTCTGGAATAATTTTAGTTGCTCTCCTCTGTATGCGCTCAAGCGTATCTATATCCTTCATACGATATGGTACCCACGCGTGTATACAGTATTCTAAATGAGGTGTAACTATTGCTTTATACAAATGTATAATTAGCTTTTTTCCTTGCATATTATGTTTCTCATAATCAACCCAATACATTTATTACCCGGCCTTTGAAACCGAAATATCACACTTCTGAAATTTTTCTATCAGCACTTATAGTTATTCCCAAGTCCTTTTTACAGTAATACCTAGAACAATACCTCCCACATTATAATTTATACCCATATTCCCGTGTCCTCTATGTGGGCATTTACATTGACCAAAAATTGAACATCTGCCATTTTTCAGACCATTCCACTAATTTGGCTAGATCGTTTTGTAAATGTTGTTTATCACCACCAGTGTTAACCTTTCTAAACACATTTGTGTCATCCGCAAAACAAATGTTGCTTGTTATATTGTCGTCCAGTCATTGATATATATTAAGGATAATAGAGGTCCTAATACTGACCCTTGCGGTATCCCACTCAAAACTAATTTTGAGTTTGAAACCTCTCCGTCTACTACAACAACGCTGTCTTCTGTCAGTCAGCCATTGTTCTACCCAGTCAATTATGCCATCCCCGATACCATGGGCTTTTAATTTAAGTAGTAATCTTTGATGTGGTTCTTTGCCAATAAGCTTTCTGAAAATCTAAGTAGATAATATTTACTGGCGATCTCGCTTTTAAGAATCCACGTTGAGATGAATTTAATAATTTATGCCTAAAAAGGAAGCCCACCATATGGTTTTTAATTGCACTTTCTAATAATTTACAAATCACTGACGTTAAACTCACTGATCTTTTTTATTTAAGTAGTATAAAGTGGAGATTGAAATAATCAACGTGTCAGCAATTATGTAAACATTCATCTTTAAAACGACATCATCACATCAAGCATGCTGCAAATTGTATGTACATGTAATGTCTACAATTCGCAGACTTACGCATTCGTGAAGGTCAACTTATAAAGAACTTTGAGGTTAGGACGGGAGTGAGACAGGGATGCTTACTGTCACCATTCCTCTTCATTCTAGTCATAGACTGGGTCATGACAACAGTAACCAATGAGAAACGAATCCAGTGGACGATGCTGACCCAACTTGATGACCTGGACTTTGCGGATGACCTTGCACTCCTGTCTCACAGCCATAGGCAGATGCAGGACAAAACAACAGAACTGGCATTGATTTCAGCGCAGGTTGGATTGAAAATCAACAAAAGGAAAACAAAGATCCTGAGAACAAATGCTACTTGCGAAACACCAGTCATGCTTGAAGGAGATATACTGGAAGAGGTTAAAGATTTCAGATATCTAGACAGCATAGTGGATACGCATGGAGGGACAGAGGCTGACATAAAGAAAAGGATCAGCAAAGCAAGGGTAGCTTTCCACCTGTTGAGAAATGTGTGGAAGTCAAAGGTAATTGGAGAAACCATCAAAATACGCTTTTTTACACAAATGTAAAGTCCGTGTTGCTGTACGGAGCGGAAACGTGGCAAATAAACAATTAAGACCACGCTGATAAGGGTCCAGACATTTGTCAACCATTGCCTCCGAAGAATTCTGCGAATACACTGGATGGACAGGGTGAGCAACAAAGACCTCTGGGATAGAACACACCAAGCCCAAATAGAGATCCTTAAGAGGAGATGGGGATGGCTTGGCCACACCTTGAGAAAACCAAGCACAAACATAAGCAGACAGGTCCTGACGTGGAACCCCCAAGGCAAGAGAAAGAGGGGGGGGGACCAAAAAACACCTGGCGATGTGACCTCGAGGCAGACTTCAAGCAAACAGGGAAAGGCTGGCAACAACTTGAGAGGATTGCCCAAGACGCTGAAGAACTGTTGTGGATGACCTATGCTCCAGGAGGAGTTAAGGGCTTAAGTAAGTAAGTATGCTGAGCCGGTATATGTATTTTGCTGTAGTCAAAACTATTGTAACTGCTTCTGTTAGCAGTATATATGATTGTTGCCATTCACTTCATCATAATATTGCTCTCAATGATATCTTGAAACTTCAACGTGTACAAAATTGCTAGGCAAGGGTAATTACCCGCTCTCCTCGTTTCTCTCATTCATTACCACTTCTTAAATCATTGCATTGGCTCCCCGTCCGATATTACATTATTTTATAGATCTGTACAATTACCTATCAAGCACTTTCATCAAAGCAACCAGCATATTTACATTCACTGCTCACTCCTGCAAGACAGCCCAGACAGCTTCGATCATCTAATTCTAATCTACTTTTTGTTGCCAGTGTTAAGACAAAATTTAAAGTCGGAATTAGAGCTTTTTTCAGTTGTTGCACAGACTCTGTGGAACTAATTCCCAGATAGTGTTAAGTTTGTACACAATATAGCAACATTTCGCCGTCAACTGAAAACCCACCTGTTTAAACTTGCTTATCCTCCACAGCTCCCCAGCGTGCCAATCCAACAGTTTACAACTGGAACTGCTTATATCGAGTATAAACTGTTTAACCCTTTTTGCTTTGTTGCGTTGCCGAGCTTGGGTCTCCCGAGGATTTTAGCGCAATGGAAGCATTTTATATATTATTATCATTATTATGATGTTACTGTAGGCTGTGGGTGGTAAGCTTATACCTAAATTAAGAATAGACCATTGTAAGGCAAATTTGAAGATAAAATTGCGTTTATTACAGTTTAACTACTAAAATTATACAAAACCAAATTTCTCAGTCCTTGCACAATTTGCACTACTGATCTAACTTCGGTACCTCATCAAAGTATAAAATGTCAACCGAAAGTTCAAAATACAACCAAAAGCAAGAGCGTTAAGAACAACAATAAAAGGTGAAAGAACAGATGACATTAAACACAATAATAAAGACGACCCAAAAGACGACTCAAAATAAGACTTAAAAGACGACTTAAAAGACGTCTTAAAAGACGACTTAAAAGACGACTTAAAGAATGTCTTAAAAGACGACTTAAAAGACGACTGGCCACAATCAGGAGTGGGCCAGGACTTGCGTTCGCCTGTACAAATACAAAACCGAACAAGTAAGCTATTTGCATATCATAGTGTCCAGTGTAAGATGACACATCAACATCTGTTAAATACCATAGTTCCAACACATTGGTGTTGTTCACAATATTGTCTGTAAAATACCTGTTATCTTATTCAGTACTAATATATAATCATACTTGTATGTATTAATGTAATACTAGTACTCTACATGTAAAACACCCTTAATATAATAAATTCAACAGTCAACAATGTTGCCAATTTCACATGTGCATGCCCTGACTAGCCTAGCCATCATTCCACTGTTGTTTACAAGCAAGTCTTGGACACTGCTCAACTTACAGGTATCTGGGGAATACTCAAGATCAGCCCTCTCCCAGCCACCTGCTAGAGCAATTAATCAATGTAACTTCAAAGGGAGAGAGGGTACCAGACTGATCCTGGCTTAACTGTAGGGACAGTTACATAATACCTATATACATGCACAATTTATGTTTGCACCATGTCTATCACATCTTATAACATATTAACTATAACAGTAGCACCACTAAACACGATCAAAACTTAACTTTCTAAAGGGATCTGTACATTTACAAGCTACTGACTGCAAGTGGTCAAAATCTCATTAAGCCCTGTTGGGCATTCTTCCCCAAGGTCCAACGACCACTTATTCCTGATCTTCCACACATTAGTAATCAAAGTCACCACTAAGTAATTATAACTGATAAAGTAAATGCCTTGACATAAACAGATGGACAATTCTCTATCACACAGTATGATACAATTATAATTTGAAAACATTGCTTAATAAGGTAGAAAACATCATTTAGGGACTTACCAAAACAGAGTTGTCATTAACTGTAGAATCACGCCTGGCCCACTGGGGCAGGGCCCCTTCCACTGACCACACGTGACCCCTGTCTCTAGGGTAAATTTTATGTTTAAACAACTGAATTATTAGTAATAAGACCAACTACCTACACAGTAAATACAACTAATTACAGGACAAATAGTCATAGCAATAATAGTTCACTAACTATATTCTCTAAATTACATTACATTACCCTGGGTGCTGCCATCATGTGGTGGTTAACTAAACTAATCGAACCGACAAGTGACTGTCACATCACGTTTTCAGCATGTTTCGTCTAAGGTAAGTGCTGCTATTGACTGCGGTTATGTGACATGAGCCATTCGATCGAGGTCTTGCTGGCTGTCGATAGTCGTTGGTATATAGTGCCGTTCGATGTTGCATTCGCCAGCCACCACGTCATCGTATGTGATATACCTGTGTATATACATAGGATTATCGAGGAATGCGGACCACATATAGTGCCGTTCGATGTTGCATTCGCCAGCCACCACGTCATCGTATGTGATATACCTGTGTATATACATAGGATTATCGAGGAATGCGGACCACATATAGTGCCGTTCGATGTTGCATTCGCCAGCCACCACGTCATCGTATGTGATACCTGTGTATATACATAGGATTATCGAGGAATGCGGACCACATATCCAAACAGACTCCACCGAGCTTCGATAACAGGCATATTATTTAATTGATGCATTTTAATGGGATAAAATCTTCATGCTAAATGTGTAATCGTTAACAGTGTACGTGCATATAATGCATAAAATCAGACACGCTGTCGGCCAATAAACCGGACGCCAATCGCTCGTGTAAACCGGCCTTAAATCAGTTGACTTGCGTGGTAGTGTTCATATTTCGATCGTAGCTTGTACTCGTGGTGGCATCTAGTGCAGGCATCCACTGTGACAATCATCATTGGCAAACTGATGTACGACGTACCGTACGCGTATGTATGACGTACCGTACGTATGTACGACGTACCGTACGTATGGCGTACAGTGAGCTCCACTTCAGCACATAATAGCTATGGCGTCCCCCAATAGTCGCCAGGAACACAACTTGCTGCGGAACGTAGCACTTGTTCCCATGTTATGGATTTTTGTCTTGGTGTGTGGTGACCACGACGCATGTAGCCCATACTCAAGCGTAAGTTGGACGCATATACCTCGTAAACTGTTGAACTAATTACGGGGTGACGTAGCTTGTAGTGTTCTCTTTGTTAAACCTTTTGTCTGTGATTTTCCTAAATTTGTAATCAACACCACAGTCACCACCCTCACTCCAATATTCATGCAAAAGCTTCCCACAGTTGAATACATAATATAATAATATCAAATGCATCAATAGTCTGATGTAATATATAGTGCCTCGCCCGCCAAATTCTTGAAGGCACCCGGCCAACATGTGTATAAATTATATAAATCTGATTTGTTCTCGTCCACGGGGCTATCCACAGATGCGTCCAAATTTGATACATACCGATGTGCGTATAATACCGTTGATACGCTTCCATGGATGTTAGACACTAAGCTTTGAGGTAGCAAAAAAACAGAGGATTCTGGAATATTCCATATGCAACTCACGCACATTCCATATGCAACTCACGAAAAATGTAGCTCCCTTTTGATTTTGCGGTCGTTTTGCTTGCCAAAAAAAGTAGCTGAATTGTGATAATCGTATAGGTCCTAACACGTATATGAATCCACTTTTTAAAGTCACCCTCTGTTGCAACCAGTGTGAGCACATGCTGTCTTCCACTAGATCTTTGGATAAATCCGGATTACTTCGTTGTTGTGGTATTATGTCGTATATCAATCACAAAGCATTCCAATGCGGTGTACGTTCAGTGTAAATGCGCGCCAGCCTGTTTTCGGTATAGTTCTGTCCCACTCGGTATTTAGAAAGCCCGCTCTTGCGTGACTTGAAGCGAGGCTTGTGGAACTGGCATATTTGAACGGGAGAACCGAGTACAGTAGAGTTGTTGAATATTCTGCTGTGAGGGCGTTTTATGTGTTTAATAATCTCACAACTCTATTCATTAATTAACCATCAACATTCGAACAGATTGTTTGACAGTACTCGAACAACGTGAAGACTCCCTATCAAACAGAAAAGACAGCCATGGCCAACAGTCAATTTCAGTCCGGTTTCACGACCGACAAAAACAGTTCAAGGTGGGTATATTTTATGATGATTATGTAAGTAGTTGAATATTTGGAACTACAAAACCGAAGTGTTGGAAATCCAAATTAAACTAGTCCTTCGTTGTTTAATAAAATACTCCACGTCACCAAGGTTTGCTTTGGAATGCCGGCGAATGAGGTCATCGACTTGGCCATGGCATGAGTCTTGACAGATTCGGCACATGTGTATAGGGCGCTGTGCGCTTTTGTTGCAGTTTATCGATGTGGTATAGACTGAATGCACTTACTGTTATAGACATGCGTGAATGAATGTGAGTAAGTATTTGCTTCAAGCATGTATAAACATATCTGATATTGAAATCAGTAGATTGTGTTTCCAAGGGAAACAATCATGTAGATTCTAAGACTAAATCTAAGAGTCAAGACCCAATTGATATCTGTTTAGCCTTAGAGTTGAGGGATTCGGGTAATTGGTTTTCGTGTCTCAATAAATTTTATTCTACTGTAATACTCGCGAGCACAACATTGTCAGTGTCAGGTAAAGATAACCATTATAATTACATAAGAAATGTTTGAAAAAGTGTTGGTGCATCTTAACAAAAAACAATGTTTTATAATGATCTGATAAAAGGTGGTGAATCTTCTAGCCTAGATGGGCTGCCAGGGAATATAATAATTAAAAGGATGCCAGCACAGCTATTTCAAATGTAATTGCGTAATGTCTTGGGTATGAGTGAACTAGCACTATAGACATTGTGATAATAAAGTTAACCATAATATGATTATTCACAGAAATAACTGCTTGGCAGCTTGTGGCTACTGGATGTTGTATGAACCTGGGGTTGGTTTCATGTCGCATAACTAAACTATGCAGTTACTTAGTGCTACACATGTGTGAAAACTAAACATTTTGCACAGCTAAGTAGTTTCATAAAACTAAGCAAATCGGGTTTCATGTAGAGCACCTGACCTATTTCTTAACTAAGATTGCACATAAAGCTGTCATGTGGTTAGACGAGTTGTTATCAACGGGCAATTCCTGGGATTCCCCTTCCCATAATCCCGTTAGTGACATGGTGAAAGCACGCAAAATTAAATAAAAATGTACAGGACTACCTTAAATTTTTTTGAATCTTGGCGCATTGTTTTATGTCCATGAGTCATTATCATCATTCAAATTTCAGGTCAATCTGACCTTTCGCTCCAGAGATCTAGGTAATCAAAATTTTAACCATCCTTGACTGCCTCATGACTTTCTTCAAACCCCTCACTTAGGTCAATCAATCGTGATGTTTTTGCCATTTTAAAGCTCTTGGCAGTGTTTATCTTTATAGACAAACAAATCACTGATAAATGTTCTTTACAGTTGCCTTACCTTTCACCTGATATTGCTAAAATCATGCAACCTCAGATTTTCTTTTTATAAACCTGTGTGCCAGGTTTCATCAAAATGAAAGGGGGTCATAACATAATAAATTCTGGATTGATTTCATATGAAATATCTCTGATGTAATTACCAGCCAGATCACAGATGTGTCTTTCTGGTCAATCCACAGGGTACTGCGACCACCAGGTGGCGTATGCAGTGACATTTTCGGCACCAAACAGTTAGAGTCTAACAGGAGCAACAACATGAGCTCAAACATCTTCGGTGGCGGCGATGACTTAGCTCAGGAACAGACAAGAATACCTCCTCAGGCCCAGAACAATATATATGGTACAGCTCCACCAGCCACACAAGACGGTCAGACAGGTATGTTTACGCCATGTGTGCCGTAGCAACACATTCATAATAGCAGCCATCTTACTTGAGGAAATTCAGAACAGATCCTCCCCTGTTTTGTAATAATATGCCATTGCGGCGTGGTCACGGTCTCTGAGTAGAGGCGTGTCGTTTTCTACAACAAACTGACACTTAAGTCCAACTTCTCACATATATTAATGTTATATATCAGATTAAATATACAATAATAATATATAATTATACTTGATAACCGTCAGTGGTGGGATACAAGCAGTTTCTTGTAACGTTATGAAAAATGGCGAGGAAACGACCGGTTGTCTCGTTCTTTTTATTAACTTTCCGAATAGTGTAGCTTTAAAACCCAGATGTAAACACGGAAGAAACAACTCATATCACATGCACGTGTCCAGTCGTGTTTGTTTCCCAATACATTGTTTGTGTTGTTTTTGGAACAGAAGAGGAGGAGGAAGGGGAAGAAAAGACGGTAGACCCTCCACAGAAGACAGAAGCACCCAAATTTAAAGGACGAGGTAAGGGGTCAGACCGGCACGATCAGTGATGCCATACATGCCAGGTCATGCATTAATACATGGTCATCATCAGACGGACAGTTTCATGTTTTCAGAGGTACCTTTTATCGTTGCATTACCCAGTGATTTTCCTAGGCGTTTTTTGGGTTGGCGTTGCGTCAGGCCCCCCAATCGTAACGCCAGCCTGCCTAGCAACTGGCTTCATAATGCCAGATTAAAAGGGTTACAGTATATATCCTATGTGAACTGTTAACAATGATTCTCGTGAAATTATGCAAAATTGGAGGAAACAAACATGTTGCCAGTGGTTCTTGGTAGGGTTTATTTAAAGGGTTGATAATACGTGTTTTACCTAAGTTTATGTATAGCCGACATAGGCTATACATAGAAGAAAGAAGAAAAAGCCCATGTCGTCAGTAGTATGGTATTCCTACAAGAGTGTGCCATGAAGAAATAAATTACGTTATGCTAAATTTTAATGGAATAAATGATATAAGTTGCCTTCGTGCATCTGCCAGAACCTAGCTGTACAAGAACAGACGGGGCTCTCCCATTGAGCCTGATCATGGGGTATAAATAAAATGTGTTGTTGTACTGGAAAGTAAAGTTTTTTATCTGTTCAATTACACATTTTATGTCATGTGATAGGTTGCCCCAAATTCTGCCCCCTTGCCCTCAAAATATTTTTGCGTGCACGAATTTGTCCTTTTTCAGACTAGGCACCCTTTTGAAAACCTAGGAAAATCACTGATTACCTGCTGGAATAAAAAGTACTTTTTACTGCCATATATTATAGGAACCAACAATGACATCATTGTCATATATAAACTGTGTTTCCTAGTCAGTCCAGACGTACAATGAAAAACAAGAAATGTATTCACATAAACTATAAATTTCCACCTGAGAAAGGTCGCGTCCAAATCCATGATGTGTGAGGGCATATTTGTTTGAATTTGAATTGATTTAAAAATGAATTGAATTGGAATGGATTCTTTATAAATACATGTGAATTGGGGTTGATAAAAATTAATTGACTCCAGGTGTGGTATGTTGTGTCATATGTCTACACAGCAGGGGTTTATTTGTTGACTCATCCCCCCAGGTATTATGCCTTAGGAAGCCATGAAGGCTTATATGGCCAGTGCTTAAACCTGGTTTCTGTAGTGCGAAGCAACTTAGAGTGCAGTTATACTGACTCTCCTGGACGGGACACTAGTCCATCACAGGTACCTTCCAAACAGTGTTTGTACTCATTTGCAGCTGAGTAGACTGAGGCAAAGTAAGGTAAACGAAATTGCCTAAGCTTCGAAAACGAACCGTATTGAACTAACAACCCTCGAATTTAGAGTCCAACACCTTAACCACTAGGCCACGGCTGCCCCCCTATTTGTTGATTAGACCGGTTAAATGTTGCCGTTGCTACACCAGAATGGTACCGTCATTAAACTGTCGGTGCTATTGCATACAATTGCCTGCATGTCTCATCGATGCTATTGACAGAGCACGAGTTATAATCAGTATGTGTCATCTAATCTGAAATGTATACACTAACAGATAGTTGTTGTGGACTTTTTACAGGACAGTTACCACTTGTATACTGTAGATGTGACTCAGGTTGAAGTATAGCAATTGTTACTGTGTTGATGTTTTGCTTTGTAGGCCAGTTCAACCCTATCACTGGTGAACCCTACGACCCACAGCCAGTAAGTATTGAGTGCATTATCTACTCTTGATATTAATTATTATGTAAATCCCATTCTACAACTACAGTGCATTTTCACGTTTGTTTGAGACTTTTCATTGGTTGTGTTAATACGTCGCAACAGTCTAAGTTACCCCGCATTCATAGAACTGCGCATGCGCTTATCTGTCGCGCTGGTTGACATGTCAGCCTTCGGTCATTTGGAGAAATGACTGGAATCTCCCACTTTTAGATTCTGAATAAACCACTGGCGTGATATTCTTGATTTTATTTGCACATGGTTAGTTTTTATTATCTCTTAGGTGCATAGCCCCAAATCCGTAACTTTTGTTTAGCTTTAAAATGAAAAGAATAATAATGTTCTGTTATCACTAATAAAGTAGCCCCTAACTCCACATCAGCGCTGCGCTGTACCAAAACATTTGACCATCATAGTAATTTTTCTTAAATATTAAAAACTTGTTTTTACTATAATTATGAAATGGTATGAGTTTTGGTCAGAATGGAAGTGTTCAGAACCGACTATTAGTCAACCAACGTTTTGTTGACAAAGAGAATGTCTGCATAAATTCACAAGACCCATATAACAGTGCTAAACTCAAAGTATATGCAAATGATTTTTGTGACAAACTTCACATTGCCGTTGTCGGTGCAAAGTTTCACTGTTTGCATTTGCAGCCTGCCAACAAGGATCTACACACGTCAACCCGTGTGAAACAACCACCAGGTGGCGCTAGCACCAGCCTATGGTAATGCGGCTTGTGTCGCATAACGTCCACCCTGTGAAATCCACAATATTTGTATATTATTTCAAATTCACGCATTCAAGAGTCGATCATATGCAATGTTTATGCTGGCATTAACATCCACTAAATACTGTGTCTTTGCGTTAATTCCAAATTGTGACCACTGAGATGTCTTGGGAGTATTGGAGCTTTAGCGGATCAGATGTATGCAGCCGGCTGAATGTTAGGAAAGGTTGATGTGGTCGTTTCATCAGTTGCCTGGTGGGCTGAAGTTGCCTGGTGGGCTGTGTTGGGTTTTGTTGCCGCACCGGAAGTTTATATTTGTGATACGTCGTTCGGTAGTGAACTATTTTGTGCGATCAATTTATTAAAATGTTGCCTGTAAATGTCTCAATCTTATGTTCTATGTTCAATGTCAGCAGGGAGAAGTCAACGTAATGCAATGTACTAACAAACTGCTTTTGGTATTCGTTAGTTACGTCCGATTTTTTACACCAAAAGTGCTCACTGAAGGTTGTCGTAATTACGCTTTATGTATGAAACACATGTCTGGAACAAGAATTGGGAAAGATGGTAATAAACATGTTAACTGTCTCTGCGTTATGTTCAAGTTCTACAGGCGTTTTACATACAAAATATGGATCCTACATGTGGCATACATAGACATATGAGATAAAGACAATTGTTACAATTTGTTCCATTGTCAGCTAGTGAGGGGTCATAAGAACAGGGTTGGGGCCAAGGGTGTTGTCCACTTGTAAACAGGGTTAGGGCCAAGTGTGTTTTCTACTTGTAAACACGGGTTGGGTCCAAGGGTGTTGTCCATTGAAAACGGTTGGGGCCAAGGGTGTTTTCTACTTGTAAACACGGGTTGGGCCAATGGTGTTGTCCACTTGTAAACAGAGTTGGGGCCAAGGGTGTTGTCCACTTGTAAACACGGTTTGGAGCCAAGGGTGTTGTCCACTTGTAAACAGAGTTGGGGCCAAGGATGCTGTCCACTTGTAAACAGGGTTGGGGCCAAGGGTGTTTTCTACTTGTAAACAGGGTTGGGGCCAAGTGTGTTTTCTACTTGTAAACACGGGTTGGGGCCAAGGATGCTGTCCACTTGTAAATAGGGTCGGGGCCAAGGGTGTTTTCTACTTGTAAACACGGGTTGGGGCCACTGGTCTTGTCCACTTGTAAACAGAGTTGGGGCCAAGGGTGTTTTCCACTTATAAACATGGGTTGGGGCCAAGGGTGCTGTCCACTTGTAAACATGGGTTGGGGCCAAGGGTGTTGTCCACTTGTAAACAGGGTTGGGGCCAAGGATGTTGTCCACTTGTAAGCAGAGTTGGGGCCAAGGGTATTGTCCACTTGTAAACAGGGTTGAGGCCAAGGATACTGTCCACTTGTAAACAGAGTTGGGACCAACGGTGTTGTCCACTTGTAAACAGGGTTGGGAACAAGGATACTGTCCACTTGTAAACAGAGTTGGGGCCAAGGGTGCTGTCCACTTGTAAACACGGGTTGGGGCCAAGAGTGTTGTCCACTTGTAAACAGAGTTGGGGCCAAGGGTGTTGTCCACTTGTAAACAGGGTTGAGGCCAAGGATACTGTCCACTTGTAAACGAGTTGGGACCAACGGTGTTGTCCACTTGTAAATAGGGTTGGAACCAAGGATACTGTCCACTTGTAAACAGAGTTGGGGCCAAGGGTGTTGTCCACTTGTAAACACGGGTGGGGGCCAAGGATGCTGTCCACTTGTAAACAGGGTTGGGGCCAAGGGTGTTGTCCACTTGTAAACAGGGTCGGGGCCAAGGGTGTTGTCCACTTGTAAACAGGGTTGGGGACAAGGGTGTTGCCCACTTGTAAACACACGTGTTGGGGCCAAGGTTGTTGTCCACTTGTAAACATGGGTTGGGGCCAAGGGTGTTGTCCACTTGCAAACACGGGTTGGGGCCAAGGATACTGTCCACTTTTAAACACGGGTTGGGGCCGAGGGTGTTGTCCACTTGTAAACATGGGTTGGGGCCATGGGTGTTGTCCACTTGTAAACACGTGTTGGGACCAATGGTGTTGTCCACTTGTAAAAACAGGTTGGGGCCAGGGGTGTTGTCAACTTGTAAACATGGGTTGGGGCCAAGGGTGTTGTCCACTTGTAAACAAGGGTTAGGGCCAAAGATGTTGTCAACACGGGTTGGGGCCAAAGATGTCCACTTGTAAACATGGGTTGGGGCTAAGGGTGTTGTCCACTTGTAGACACGGGTTGGGGCCAATGATGTTGTCCACTTGCAAACACAGGTTGGGGCCAATGGTGTTGTCCACTTGTAAACACGTGTTGGGGCCAAGGTTGTTGTCCACTTTTAAACACGGGTTGGGGCCCGAGGGTGTTGTCCACTTTTAAACACGGGTTGGGGCCGAGGGTGTTGTCCACTTGTAAACATGGGTTGGGGCCATGGGTGTTGTCCACTTGTAAACACATGTTGGGGCCAATGGTGTTGTCCACTTGTAAACATGGGATGGTGGGTTGGAGCCAATGATGTTGTCCACTTGTAAACACGGGTTGGGACCAATGGTGTTGTCCACTTGTAAAAACAGGTTGGGGCCAAGGGTGTTGTCAACTTGTAAACATGGGTTGGGGCCAAGGGTGTTGTCCACTTGTAAACACGGGTTGGGGCCAAGGATGTTGTCAACACGGGTTAGGGCCAAGGATGTTGTCCACTTGTAAACACGTGGTTGGGGCCAAGGGTGTTGTCCACTTGTAAACATGGGTTGGGGCCAAGGGTGTTTTCCACTTGTAGACACGGGTTGGGGCCAAGGATGTTGTCAACACGGGTTGGGGCCAAGGGTGTTGTCCACTTGTAAACACGGGTTGGGGCCAAGGGTGTTGTCCACTTGTAAACAGGGTTGGGCCAAGGCTGTTGTCCACTTGTTGGGGCCATATTTTGTCAAATACAGATGGCATTCACAAACTGACATCGTCTACCATAATAAGTTTTCACCACGTAACATAACATCATCATCGGTGGACATTCAAAACAAGGACGACGTCTACCAAGGGTTGATCAAATGTATCTCCATGTTTTTGGACCAATAAAGGTATCATGAGTCTTACGGTGACTAGGGAGCTCAATTCTCCTGGAAGCAGGAAGTTCCAGGTGGAAATGGCATTTGTAGATATATAAATCAAAACAAACATGTTATTTGAAGGCAATGTTTATCATGACATGAACTTTGTCACACTCCCACCAAAGCTTCATTGACAACAGGTACAGCAGCCAGCCTTATCAGTGTGCGCAGGCCAGGGCTGTTGACAGAACAGAGACAGTTGACAGCCCGATTGAGACACAAAACACACATGTCCCCTTGCTATGTGACATTCAACATTCACAAATTTTTACTGCTAGCATATCAAACATTTTGTCATGCCTGATACACAAACCCATTCGTTGACTGGAATGACATAACAACATCTCTAGTTGATCACATTAGTAGTAAGTATTCATGGAAAGCACATTGCACCATATTGATACAATAATTATATAAATTTCTGCAAAGAGGGCACACTCACATGCGGCACTGACCTGTTTTGGGTTCGGCTGTTGACACTACTTGGAAATTATAGGACAATTTAGGTCCATGTGACAGCAAAATAAAAAAATGTTGGAGTTTGAAAATCCGATGCTTCGCTTCGTGCAGCCATGCTAATAATTATACCATAATTTACATACGGAAGAATTCATTTAAAATTCCATTTATTTTACTGATTTTAGTAGCCATTTTGTGTGGCTGTCACGTTTTAATATTTGTCTATTGCGATACCTAAATAATTAACCTTAGACATTCAATGTTTGTCCCATCTATGTACAAAACATGAGATACAATATAAAAATTTGCTGGAAGCACCCAGGCTATTTTATACCAATGGATGATACTTCGAGCAGAGCTGAAATGAGCCGAACCCCAAAGAGATATATGGAACTACCCTTCTGGTATGTCTGGTATGTGGTTCTAGATGCCATTCATACCAGCAACCGTACACACCTGTTTGAAACAGTTTGATAGATCAAACGTGATGCTGACTGGGTCAATATTAGAATGAATGAACATTTCTACAACGTCAGCTTGGCCTGAGGCTTGTCACATTAGACAGCACATCATCCCATTCATCAGGCTGTTGTGAAGGCTTGTCACATTAGACAGCACATCATCCCATTCATCAGGCTGTTGTGAAGGCTTGTCACATTAGACAGCACATCATCCCATTCACCAGGCTGTTGTGAAGGCTCCTGACCATTAGAACTACACTAACCCTAAATTAGCAGGCTTTTAGTCAATGTCACCAATAGAAATAAATTATACAAAGACGCACTATATACAGATAACACACAGCTATACAGCAACATGGAATAACAGACACCTTATTATGTATGTATATAATTATATATATATGTATTATTATTAACTTGTATATTATAATAGTAGTTAGGGTAAAACCTGGGAAATACATTTTCCTAACTTGCAGCCAATATAACTTGGAAATAGGTCAGGTCAACAGGTCACCAACAATGTAAAATACTCGTAAATACAGGCGTAGTACAATATACACACACTGTGAACAATACCCATCACCTTGTTTCTGCCAATATATTACACCTCTCGCATTAAAAGTAGCAAAATCAATGTGGCGTGTCAACGAACCATGACACTTAGACATGAACAATCTGACAGTGCTGTCAATTGCCTCATCAACAGCACTGGGGGGGCTGTAACTTTGGATAACAACGGCACGGGGGGCTGTCACTTTGGATAACCATAAAAAGCAGACCACAGATGATTTCAGAATTGGAGGGCAAATACAGAATCAGTTGATGTGAACGCAGTGAAATCAAAATCAACAGGGTGTGGGTGGAATCGGAATCACTTACTGGAATCAAGATATTTTTTTAACTCAGTAGCCATATGTGGCGATGCACGAGACAACCCTGCTTTAAATCATAAAAATCACAAACCGAGATTTCAGCATTTCCTGAAAATGTTATATCTTAATTCCAGCAAGAATCGGAAATCGAGGAGGTCGATTCCGGAATCAGAATTGGTTGATGTGAAAGGAGCGGATTTTAAATTGCAATAGGGTGGGTGGAATCAATTTTTTTACTGCTGGAATTGGAATCACATACATGGAATCAACCCCAGGATAAGGTCAATGCAGTTGTGGGTTCGAGGAATGCTGTCTGGTCCTTGGGACCATTCAAAACACTTTCCACTTCACCCCCGACAGACCTGTTCATTCCAACACCATCTCGACTTTTTTAGCCATGCTGCAATGACTGCACAAAATAATTATACCGCTGAGTGAACTGAGGTAGCGTTGAGCAAAAAAAATTGCCTAAGCTTTGAAACGACAACAACAACAAGGAGATTTGAACCCTAGTCCTCTTGTTTGTGGGTCCAATGATCTAACACTGTTGTAAGGAAAATTAGAATACTACGACATAGCGAAACGGCTTCATTACGATTACAAAATACCATCACATCATTTTTTATACCTTGTAGTCGTCAATAAGTATGTTATTATCAATGCATGCTTGAATCACAACTGATGTCTGTACATCGGGGAGGCAGCAGGATGTGTGGCGAAATTCTGGTCAAGGTCCAAAATATCAACAACAAATTCACTGTAACCAATGAGTCATTGCAAGATGCAATTACTCAACTGATTAATGTTACAGTTTATAGTGTAATCAATTACAACCTTAACCAAGATTTACACAGGACGCTGTGTGCATACGTGCCAACTCAACTCTTATGGTTTACCCGTAACTCTTAGATTTTCTTAAATTTGACGGTCTTATGAACATAAGACACATTCCTTAAGGAATTGTGCATTTCTTAACAAGAATTTTGATGGCAAACCAGCAGATGTAGATAATCATACTGGTTCGTTTGCGGATCTTATGGATTTTTTTTACCAATCTTACAAGTGTGCACCACTCAGGGGTGGCACTTACACGAATGTCACTGAACATCTGTTGCTGCCCACGACATAATGTGGGTGAATGCGTGACTGGAACAAATACACCAGCCAAAACAATACTGCCACACTGATCCATCCACCACAGTACAATACACCAATTAGACCATTAATAATTCAGTACCACGAATGGCGGCAGAAATACCGCATGCCTGCACACACACTCAGTTGAAGAGAATGGAGTCCGGGTCCTGGTTCTGTAGCTGTGCGATGTGTCGCAAGACATCCTTCTTGGTAATGATTCCCAGCAATCGACTGAAACAGGACATTATGTACGTGAATAATGTGCTAATGAAACTATTGGCAACATTTGACAGCCTTATGTAACAGCTGGATACAGACTGAAGACAGAAGTTGCTGTAGATGGATTATGCAGGATAACGTTAGAAATTTGCAGACTGAGAAGAAAAAGATAACATCTAGAAGATATGAATGAGAACAGTACGGGGGAAATTTACCAAGGACAAACAAATATTAAGACATTCACCCAGGACTGAAACAAGTCTTCAGGCATTCACCCAGGACTGAAACATGTTTTAACACATTCACCAAGGACGGAAACAATATTAATTCCCTCCGGACTGTAACAAAAGTAATTAGTGGTATCCCAGAAAAAGCATGCGTGCACATGATTGAACTGGCAGATGTGTTAATGATGTCATCATGTGCCAGTAATGCAGTTCCTTGTCAGCAGAGCACAGCCACACAAACACATTGATTGTCGTCTAGACAATATATTGGCCACATCTACCTGTCAGTCAAGGTTAGACCCAATCAGTGGTCGCTAAATGGCATTTCTCACACTGAAGCATTTCTGCTGATTGGACCTCAAGAAAAACAATTCACACCTGACATTTTCAAGGATTTCACATACAAATGTGGCAAACTGAAATTTGGCATAAAATATAATTTGAAACCACACTTGCTGTAAGCGTGTTCTTTGGTATTGCACACAATTCTTTCAATTCTAGATATTTTACAGTCATAATAGTATGGCATCTAGCAGACCTCACGCGGACAGCTTACCCATTATGAGTTACCAGGGTTTGTCGGAGTCCAAGCTTTCGGAACATTTCCAGCACTGTCTCCATTGGCGTCTGGTCTGTGACTGTGATAGGCGCCTACAACGTACAAGTCACATGTATACGAACTGGCGTGGTGGCTCAAAGGCTTAGTGCTTGCCTCGTGACCAGGAGGTCAAATTTCTAGAATCGCCAATAACATCGGGTATGCAGACCAGTTGGTTTCCTTTGATGTCAGAGTCAATAGTCCTTCTGTAGAAAGGTCTTGGTAATAGTTTATCATGCAGTATTACCACAGGGCAAGTCTAATTGTAAATGTAATGCAATGGTCACAGATGCACATACCATGTCGACGATTCTCTTCAGTTTAAGGGCCTCGGGCCTGACAACCCTTGACACTGGCACCTGGTTGGTGAAGTAGACGACTGAGTTGCTCACAATTCCCTCCTGGTTCTTCCTGCCATTAGCTGAAATATCAGAAACCAAAATCTCACACAACTGCTGGTTTCACAAAGAGTTCGGTGGACGGTTGACGTAGATTAACTAACAATCATAGAAAACATGCATAATTTTGCTAGCATTTGTACATACTATTGTACTGAGTTACGTAAATGTTCACATACGTAATATCCCCACTGCAGGAGAAAGTTGGAATTTTTAATATATGAACCATCCATGTGGACCCCCGGGCACGCCTACAAAATTTCGGCCCCATATATGCGAAACTGACAGAGATATGAGGGAACACACGCACGCACACATATAAACAGGCACACACACAAACAAGCACACATGCACATACACACGCACACACAAGCACACGCATGCACACATAAGCACACAAGCACACACACGCACAGTCACAAACTACTTCATATTAATCAGGATATAAATTAATATTATTATTATCCAGACAAAGTGGCATTAAGCACTCACTGATCGCAAGAGTGAGGTCACGCCGAAGTATAAATCCCACGAGGCATTGCGACTCTTCTGACACAATCACAGGGAAGCCATTGTGGTCGGTGGTCTGCAGGATGTGTTCTGTCAACACACGTGTCACTGATGTGTACTTCCATAACATGGTAATATCACACGGACATATTTTGCAAATCGCATCACACCAACACGATCCGTTGCGACACACTGCATGCTACTGATGCCGAGTTCTAGATGGGAAAATAATTTCTTTAACCAGTTGAAAGGTAAAAGGTCTGACTGTATTTTTTTACAATTATGTTATCTATTCTAACATTTTGACCGCCGAAATGTGTTTTAGTGAACCATGGTTTAATATAATTTGACTGTTATTTGATAATTTTATGGTTGTTAATGAAATGCCCATCATACGATCATGTGAACGCCTGAATGCCTAAACTTTGTCCATGGGTACTGGACATTGTCGAGAGCTGTTCGTTAATATTCAGGTCAGAAAGGCCTGCTGATATTCAAAAATGGTCAAATTATACCAAAAAAATAGTGGCTCATTAAAACATATTTGGTGGTCAAGATAATAGAATAGGCATAAAAAAGGTTTGTTCTTATATACAGTTAGCGTGGTATCCAGTCCTTTGGACAATATCCAGTCCTTGGAACCTTGGTACACTTCACCCACTGCCGGCGCAGACCTGTTCGTTCCAATGCCATCTTGACTTCTCTGGGAAGCATTCAGCCATGCTGCAATTACTGCGTGAAGACTATTTGTTCAGTTATCCATGAGCTGTGGCAATGTGGGATGAAAAAAATTTCTCAAGCTTCAAAACAGCAGCAAGAGGATCCGAACCCGGGTTCTCTCGATTGAGGGCCCAATGTTCTAACCACTACGCTACGGTGTCCTAACAATTATCAACAATTATATTTAAATTAAATGTGGAACATATTGAAGTGTTGACAAGTAGAGGGAACAAGCAACAAGAGGTTCTGTATTGAGAGACAAACATGGCTGTGTTCTCAGTGAAAGACAGGTATGATGTGATGACCACTCACCGATTTCATCGACTGTCATCGAGCCTTCTGTGACGACACAAAGAGGTGGGTCTCCGCGCCTGTAACATACCCAGAGGCTAGTGACATGGGAACATATACTCTGTCACTAGACTGTCACCAACATGTCCCCATGTGACAGGAAAGTCAAGTCGAGTCATGTCAGCATTTAATTTATTTGTAATATAGAAATACTGCAGGTAGGCTATAGTATCTCTCTTATAAGGTATTCATGTGTGCTACATTTAACAGTATGCCATTCTCTTATATGCCTATATAAATATAGGGAACTAACTTAAAAAATTCCCTGAACAAAAAGTGTAATTTTCCCTGACAAAAATGACAACAAATAAGCCTGCTTTTCTACCACAGCCTCCCATCAATCCACCCTTTTATCTCAATTTCAAGTTAAGGTTTAAAAATACAAAACTGTATTTTGCACAAGAGCTTTGGAGCTTCGGCACAAACATAATTCCAGAAGACTGACATAGCTATGGAAATGCACTTCACATTTGACAAAACATGAATTAAAAGTCCCACACTTTTTCCTGACTTTATTCTGAAAGACAACACTCCCTGACCTCCAACTGAAATATGTCAAATTCCATCTTTTCAAAAAATTTACTTTCCCTGACCTAGGTGAATAACACAGATAACATCTGTTTAACTTTCCCTGACCTAGGTGAATAACACAGATAACATCTGTTTAACTTTCCCTGACCTAGGTGAATAACACAGATAACATCTGTTTAACTTTCCCTAACCTAGGTGAATAACACAGATAACATCTGTTTAAAAACAATAATTTAACAATAACTGCTGAGTTTTAAGGTAGCTGGGGCAGCTATTATATGCTTATCTTGAATTGATTAGTTTCAGTAGAAGTTTTAAAGATAAATTAACCATTTCTTCACAGATTGTAGTTGAAATACTATATAATAGACCAGATTAAAATAACTGGAGTTTTTCATTTATTTGGTTATGTTACAAGGTTTTTAAAACATTTTTGTAAATGTGAAAAAATAAAAACAAAACACTACACTAAAAACAAAGTGTAATCGTTTTGAGACAATCCCCAAAGAAATAAATTACATACATGTAAGCATGACAGTGTAACTGATAACTTTATGGCATATTTTGGTAAACATAAACCAATTATGTCTGCTACACTACCGTGAATGAATTAAGCAAAACTTGAATAACAGCCTAAAGTGGCAGTGTATTTTTGACACAAACCCTTCACCAATCGTAATTTACTGCTGTATTACGTTGCGTTCATGTAAGACGCATTCATATGCAAAATTGCAACGTCGTGAGTGTTGTAGTTTTTTTCAAACAATATTTTAAACATCATTTCCTGGTTATTAATGAAAACACAATCTCAACAAATGCTTGTTTTTGTGTTGAAATATACGGTTTTTCACTGGCATTTTATGTATTGTTGACAAAACATAATGGCCATTTGTAATATTGACATGTCCCCTTAATTTGTCGCCACAGTAGTGCTTGAATCTGTACTTGTAATGTGTTATCTATGGTATCATGTTACGCCAGCCATCTAACAAACACGTGGCAGGGTGTGTGGAATGTCATTTTGATTGGCCCGTTATCCCGCGGGGTCACCAGGTCACATACTCGTCAGCATTTCAGTTTGTGTCAAGAGCACGATAAACAACGTTAACACTCACTGAATGCTGATATTTGCTGGTTTAAGTACAAGATTTAGTTAGGCAGATATAATACTGATGTGTACTAGCGTTACAGTAACTAGACGATGTGTTCTGCTTTCACTGCGAATGAATCTAGCTGGTTCGAACATCGTAGCACTGTGGTCGTTACTATGGAAACATTGTCGCTTTTCTAGGAATCCAAGGGGATTTCCAAAAGGACTGCATTTTTAAAGGATGGATTGGCGAAATATGACGTTAGTGCCGGGTGGTTTTTTGTGGTGTAGACGTTTAATTCAGTATATCCTAGCATGTTATGAAGAAAAGAAAAAAATCAACTGACACGCTAGCCGCCCCAACCACCTTAAGTCAGTAGTGTAAAAGAAGAGTTGTAGTCCTAACCTAGGTCTCAGGACATCGGCTGCAATAGTTGTATGAATAAACTCCTCCTTGCTATCAAGGAATGGATATCCATTAAGATGGATATGTGCATCATATCTGTTCAATGCTTCAATAAAGGAATCCACACAACCATATGAAAGAGTTCCATCTTTAACAAAACACCTGAAGCCATAGATAGTAATATTTTCTGTTTAGCTCACTACACTGATTTTATTGGTATTCATAACAACCCAGTTGTCTAAAAATAAGATCAATACAAAACAACTTACTATCATGATACTGAAATAAAATATGTCAGTTTTACGACATCGCTGTCCGGTAATAATAGACACAAATAAATCACATTTAAAGTTGAAACATACGGTTTCATGGGATGTTTTATTGATCTCTCTCAAATTCCTTTTTATAAAATTTCCAACAGTAAATATATCACATATATAAAACATGGAGTATAATATTGCTAATTTAGATAGTTTGTACTGACTGATGTTATGGAATATTATCCCAGCCACGTGAGAAAGGATACATGCCCTCTTTGCCAAAGGCATCAGCCACCCATTTACTTGTCATCACGGCCGCCATCAGTGGCACTATATACTGAAGGCCTCCCGTCAGTTCAAACATGATCACCACCAGTGACACTGAAACACAACGTGTCACTATGTCAGACAAAATGTAATGTAGGCCTCCAGTCAACTCGAACATGATCACCACCAGTGACACTGGAACGTGACACGTCACTATGTCAGACAAAATGCAATGTAGGCCTCCAGTCAACTCGAACATGATCACCACCAGCTACACTGAAATATGACACGTCACTATGTCAGACACAACACAATACCGGCCTGCATTATATTGTGTGGTTGTTTGTTAATCTTCTTAACCAGCAAAACAATGTTGCATGTAGTAAAGTTATAATACTGACACATTTCTGATTACCGGTATGGCATAATTGTAAACATTTCTTTGTTTGACATAATTGAAACGTTTTTATGCATGCTAGGTTAATTAAAGAATTATTACAAAACAACAACAAATTGAAACAGCAATGTAAACTTGAAACAAATCCATGGAGATATGAGATATGGCCATATATCTTCCAAAATGACATTTACCTGTCATCTTGGTGACGCCCCCTAGGGCTGCTGCTGCACCGACCATGGCGTAGAGACCGGGGGTGACACATGTGTGGCCACTGTTACACATCTCCTTGAAGATCGTGTGGCTCTGGTAGGTGCTGCACAGACAGACAATGGGTTAACACCAGTGTACATCTTCTAGAAGATTGTGGTTCTGGTAGGTGCTGCGCAGACAGACAAAGGGTTAACACTGGTGTACATCTTCTAGAAGATTGCGTGGTTCTGGTAGGTGCTGCGCAGACAGACAAAGGGTTAACACAAGTGTACATCTTCTAGAAGATTGCGTGGTTCTGGTAGGTGCTGCCCAGACAGACAAAGGGTTAACACTGGTGTACATCTAGAAAATTGTGTGGTTCTGGTAGGTGTTGCACAGACAGACAAAGGGTTAACACTGGTGTACATCTAGAAGATTGTGTGATTCTGGTAGGTACTGCGCAGACAGACAAAGGGTTAACACTGGTGTACATCTAGAAAATTGTGTGGTTCTGGTAGGTGTTGCACAGACAGACAAAGGGTTAACACTGGTGTACATCTAGAAGATTGTGTGATTCTGGTAGGTACTGCGCAGACAGACAAAGGGTTAACACTGGTGTACATCTAGAAGATTGTGTGATTCTGGTAGGTGTTGCACAGACAGACAAAGGGTTAACACCAGTGTACATCTAGAAGATTGTGTGATTCTGGTAGGTACTGCGCAGACAGACAAAGGGTTAATACTGGTGTACATCTTCTAGAAGATTGTGTGGTTCTGGTAGATGCTGCGCAGACAGACAAAGGGTTAACACAAGTGTACATCTTCTAGAAAATTGTGTGGTTCTGGTAGGTGCTGCGCAGACAGACAAAGGGTTAATACTGGTGTACATCTAGAAGATTGTGTGGTTCTGGTAGGTGCTGCGCAGACAGACAAAGGGTTAATACTGGTGTACATCTCCTAGAAAATTGCGTGGTTCTGGTAGGTGCTGCGCAGACAGACAAAGGGTTAATACTGGTGTACATCTAGAAGATTGCGTGGTTCTGGTAGGTGCTGGGCAGACAGACAAAGGGTTAATACTGGTGTACATCTCCTAGAAGATTGTATGGTTCTGGTTGGTGCTCCGCAGACAGACAGTAGATGGGCAATTTTAAACATAGTAGGGCACATTCTCTGTGCTCGGTTCTCTTTGGAACAGAAACATATTATTAAGTTCTTTCTGCACCAAAACACACCTGACACTTTCACACATCAAATAATACAGATTGGAGAGGTTCCCTACGTCGCTCTGACCAAAACGTACTGGACAATTTCATAGTAGAAAAAAAGAATCGATTGGAGACTCTATCTGCATTTCTCTGAACATGACAGCTTCATTGAGAACTTCATAGGTCACACAGAATACATTGTGGACATTCTCTTGATCTATGTGATCAGAAAGCACTGGAGAGCTTCACAGGTCAAACGTAAAAGATTAGGGGGGTATCTATGTCTACATGACCAAAAACCACTGGAGTTTCACAGGTAGATAGATTAGGGGGAGGTTCTCTGGCTCTATGTGACCAAAAAGCACTGCACAATTTCAAGGGTAAAATAGAATAAATTAGGGGAGCCTTTCTGGGTCTCTCTGACCAGAAATAACTGGACAATTAAAAGAGGTCAAATAAAAGAGGCCAAACATAACAGTTTGGGGGCAGGTTCTCTGGGTCTCTCTGTAGAGCTTCACAGGTCAAGCGTTCGTTCACTTACAAGGCCAGTTGCTCCATGCCGACCCCCAGGATGCGGCCTGCAATAGCCCCTACAGCCATGCTTGGTATGAACAGTCCAGCGGGTACCTACAACAGGGCCATAATATGCTCTCTTGAATAAACCGCCCACAGTTGCTTATGTACAAGTACATACAAACTTATCAAATACAAGTACTTCAACATTGATCAAGTACAATTCCATGTACATTAGGTCATGTACAATTCCAAGTACATTAGCTCAGGTAAAATTCCAAGTACATTATGTCATGTACAATTCCAAGTACATTACGTCAAGTACAAGTCCAAGTACATTACGTCAAGCACAGTCCATGTACATTTGGTTAAATACAAGTCCAAGTTCATTAGGTCATGTACAAGCCCAAGCACATTAGCTCAGGTAAAATTCCAAGTGTATTAGGTCATGTACAATTCCAAGTACATTACGTCATGCACAATTCCAAGTACATTAGGTCAAGCACAGTCCAAGTACATTAGGTCATGTAAATTCCAAGTACTTTAGGTCATGTACAAGCCCAAGTGCATTAGGTCATGTACAATTCCAAGTAATTCTACGCGTCAATGATATGCCCATCACGTGATCCTGCAAATACCTGACCCCAATAAACTTTGTTTACAGCTACTAGAATTGTCAACAGCAAATGAACTGAATGGCATTGTCTAGGTCGGTATTTATAAAGAGATAATGACCAAATTATATTAAACAAATATTGTTAATAAAAACAAATTAGAGTGGTCCGGATGTTAGAATAAACATAGTTTATATGATATAACATATTTATGATAAAACCTGCACCCTTAAAATTAGATTGGCTAAAATTAGAAAACAAAAAAATTCATATGTCCCTCTTCTATGCAATCTGTACTGACTACTCCAATGTTGCTATGGCAACCGAAGACACACACTGGGAAAGGAGCAAGAGACAGATGGAGAGGTACCTTGATGCCGAATGTGAAGATGGTGACAACGACCTTGAAGATGAGTGCGAGAGACAGTTGCCACATGGCTGACATGACACCAGAGCTGATCGGCACGCTTGCTGTGTTCATTGGCCCCATGGTCTGGTTGTGATCATACTGACTACAAACAGTCAGATACCGTATTCGACCTAGTATGCGCACAGTACACTTGAAACAAAATTGGGCCATGGAAAAATGTCAAGGAATCTGTTCTTATAAGCGTACACCAAACATTTGTTTCTTAGGTAACTATTTAACACTAGTAGTGTCATTTTGTTTGGTGACTAGTGTAGAACAACTGAAAAGTAGTGCAACTGTTTAACACCAGATGGCAACACTTTTCAGTTGTTCCACACTAGTAAAATTACGATTATGGATCCTGCTGATTAAAAAAGGGGTGTACACTAATTAGGGCTTGTACACTTAATAGGTCGAATACGGTTCATTGCCACTGCAATCATTCTTTCTCTCTTTATATATCTTCCTCAATTTATTTATCCCACTGCAAATCAGGTTCACTGACATTCACATCTGTAGGAATAGTTTAAGTAACATGTCGTGATGTTTCGATTAAATCTACCACAATCATGGTTTAATTATATTCATTCAGGATTTCATTCCCTGTGGTTCTATAACTTATCTTGTCTATGACTTATCTGAACACAACAGTAAGACTTCTGATTGGGTATTCTGCCCCTTTCACCCAGTTACTGGCCAATGAAACCCTTCATATTATTAGTCAGATATGGGAAGGAAGGACTGAAGTCACTTTCTCAAATCCCATCCTTTGCGAGGTGGCAGGGAATGAACGAAATAACGAAAGAATTGGAAAGCAGTGACATTTATCAAACATATTGATTAACTTCTATAATCGATCATTGATGGATCATCGATTGGTTAGATAAACCAATTATCGATCATGAAAAATTGACCAATTCCCAACACTAGTAATACACACATTTGGCTTAGTAAATGAGTGCAAACTTTCATTAAAAACATAATAGAAACCGACTTTGATTGTTATACAGGACTAACATAAGAATCTGTGACCAGCCTTACGTTATAGAACACACAGATAGAGCAACCATGGCCATTTGTCACCTATTTGTGACAGGACCCAGTGAAAAATAATTTAACAGTTTGTCCATGCAACGATTTCATCAAAACTAAATAAGTTTTGCACCAAACGAGCTAGCATGAGGAATTGCGGCAGGATCTTTAACACATGGCAGTCTTTCTCTATTTTGCTTCACACACCAGAGATACACTGCTATGTCAATGTCAAATTGTATTATGATTTGGTGACGATATAGTGTATGTGTGACAGTTTGTTGTTAGATAACTTTTTAAGATCATATATATTTTAGCATGACATCTGGCATTGGAGCTATGTCATAATTTCAGTGTCATCACGCCTGTGTCACAGCATCACTTACCAGAGCTGAGTGTTGTCAATGTCACATTGTCGCACCAACAGCTTGATCAGTTGACTCGCATTCATCCTGCAACCATTAGTGACACCATTAGTGACACAATTAAGCACACCATTTGCGACGCCATTAGTGACACAATTAAGGACACCATTAGCAACATCATTAGTGACACAGACACATCTGTTACAAGTCATACAGTGACATATTTGTACAATCCATTTGTATTTGTCAACATCTGGCTTAATCTTGTACTTGGTTGTATTTTATAAACAAGTGTTCGTATGCACCCAAAATCTAGACTGAACACCCCATTACTTTAAAACCACCTGACACCATAGCTACCTTCTGTAAACAAATCAAGACATGTTTATTCGAAATTGCATTTCCAATCTAAATCCTCTGCGGTCTGTCATTCTGATGATGGCTTTTGTAGTTCATGATATGATGCTTAATGATTTATGTTTGTCATCTCTGAGCTCGGGTTCCTGAGGACTGAGGTGATCTAGAAGTTTATTTTTCGAATGGAATGGTTGATTTAAAAAGAGGAGTGTCTCCCATCCGTGCTTACCTTGTGTAGGTGTTGGGATAAGCTATCAAGGCAGTGGCCAATGTCACAATCAGTACCTGGAAGATGGACAATCAACCTGGGATGTAGTACTACGATATATACATACAAGTAAACTTATAATAAAAAGGTCATAAGGCATCGACAAACTTGTCTTTGTGTTCTTATTGCTTGAATTGCATTAATCTTCACATGAATGTTCGTCTTATTATATTTGCAACAGTAAAAACACATATCACTGTATATATATATATACTTGTATATTTGCAACAGTAAAAACACATATCACTGTATATATATACTTGTATATTTGCAACAGTAAAAACACATCACTGTATATATATATATATATATATATGTGTTTTTACTGTTGCAAATATACAAGTATATATATACAGTGATATGTGTTTTTACTGTTGCAAATATACTGTTAGACAAGGGAGCCACTGGCTTATCAAAGTTTGATAAGTTCATCTAGAAAACCTGATCTCTGTGACGGGCATTAACAAAGAAAGGAACTCACCTCAGTGATGGGGTAGGTACCAAGGGTGCTGGACTTGCGGTAGCGACACCACCGGATGTTGCATTTGATGAAGATCGTTCCAAAGACGCCCTGGCAAAGATGAATAGCTAAACATGATTGGTTGTTTGTTGTTAGCAAGGGTAACCAACAGTGATAGATCACCTAGTATACCACTGATATCTTGGTTCACTGTAGCTTTGGTTCACTGTAGCTTTTGGCTCAATATAACTTTGGTTCAATATAACGTTTGGTTCAATATAGCTTTTGGGTCATTATCGTATCAATCACAGTCGACTCCAGTTAATTAACTGTTAATTAACTGCCAATCTCTATTTATTATATATCCAAAGATTATTAAATAACATAAAAAGCTAAGTTAAGTTAAAAAGTTATAGTTAAATAATGATGCTCTTTTCAGATAACCATATCAGGTATTTAACTGTGTCATTATACTGTGTATTTAACTGTAATCATATAATGTTGAAATTAACATATAAAAAAGCATAACATTATGTACAAACAGACAATTTGTAACAATGAATGTGAATTAATACTTTTAGAGTGTGTCTTCAATAACTGTTCCAGAATAATATTCAAACAATTCCTGTCATAAAAATGGTTTTGTCTTTATCGGGCATATTTAACCGTGTATACACTATTATACAGTCTACCTAGTCTGCCATGTATTGTGCACTGTAAAGTACAACAAAATTTATTTTATTAAAAATTAACTATAAAAAATAACAACATACACTAATGCACCTATCGGGGTACTTACCCCAAAGACCCCCAGCATGATAAATGGGATGAGTTCAATGAGATACCAAGGGTTGTGGTACTCGACGTAAAACATCACCAGGTGATCGTTGCCAAATGGATTGAAGGAACGCAGAACGAAGGCAGCCGCCAGGGCACAGAAGAATGACCTCCATAGAGTCTTCAAGGGGAAGTAGTAGCTCACCTAAACACGCACATAACAGGTCGTTATTAATAGTTGATAAACAACAAGAGGAACTGCAAGTTTGTGAGAATAACTGGATCAGAAGAATTGCGGGAGTGAAAAGAATTGACAAGAGAAGAATGGAGGAGCTGAGGGAGGAAGTTGGTGTGAGAGAGAGCCTCACGAGGAAGTTGGTGTGAGAGAGAGCCTCACGAGGAAGTTGGTGTGAGAGAGAGCCTCACGAGGAAGTTGGTGTGAGAGAGAGCCTCACGAGGAAGTTGGTGTGAGAGAGAGCCTCACGAGGAAGTTGGTGTGAGAGAGAGCCTCACGAGGAAGTTGGTGTGAGAGAGAGCCTCACGAGGAAGTTGGTGTGAGAGAGCCTCACGAGGAAGCTGGTGAGGAGTTAAAGTGGGCTGGACACATGGAAAGAATGGAAAGGGTATATTTGACAAAGAGAGCGGATGCACTTAGAGTGAAGTAGAAGAGGAAAACCGAGACTGAGATGGGAGGACTGCATAAAGAGAGATTTGGCGGGAGTGGAGAATGAGAGCGAGGAATGGGGGAGTGAAGGCGGGTGGTGGAGACGGCAGTGAAATGGAATCAGTGACGGAAGAAAAAAAATTGATGGCTGGTATCGATGCCAGCCTCACCCTGGACTAAAGGAATAAAGAGGAGAGCAACAATATAATACAGGTGTACTGTGCTGACAATACAGAAAATTATTTTATTTCTTCATCTCCACCAGTAATGCAGTACATACATGTATATGCAGAGCGAAGTTTGCAACTCGTGCTTGATTCATTTTCAATTTAATCTGCGAAATTTAACAATCGCTTCACACAATAATCAATCCACTACCACATAATAGTTACATTGTGCAAATATTATTGTTTTTGTGAAATCATCGGACAGACTATTAAATTATTTTCAGCTGGGCGCAGTCAAAATTATATGTGGGAAACAGGAAAAGTGGCCCGCCTCTGTTATAGTATGAAACATTATTCACTCTTTCCCAAGTTACCTGATCTAACAATCAAAATAAATTATTTTGATGGTTTCAACAAAGGTATGCACTTTTACAGCATGTTACTTACATTATAGATTTGAAAATAAATGAACCAGATTTGTGATGGGTTAAATGAAATGTGCAGGCTGCATTAATGCCTACCTGAAACTGTTCACATGTCATTCTGATTACACTTCCTGGTGTTTCTTAATAAATGATAATAAAAAAATGTATTCACAATAAACTTTATAAAATATACACTTTATCTTCCTAAAGGTCATGAGCTTAAAACATAAACATACAAATACTGTCTGTTTGCTGGATTAGCGAGAATGAAATGTTTAAAATTCCAACAGGTTTTGTGGCAGTGTGCGCAACAGACACAGTATACAGACGACAGTCTAGGAGCTCCGTCCTATGAAGAGCTATTTGCTCCCAGACACGTTGACTCACCTCCTCGAGACTGAAGAGAACTCCTCCAATGGGTGCTCCAAAGGCGACACTGACACCTGCAGCTGAGGCAGCCGATAGGATCTGCAAGAGATATGACAATACAATGCTTGTCCAGCTGCAGATCAAGCCAGTTAACTGGTCACTCACATTGGACATCTGAGTTCAAAGCCACTAAAAAGTCTGCCCAATTTCTTTTATTGTTCATTTCCTCAGAAATAACATAAGGCGGGGGTTCCCAAAACATCTGCCTCCCGGCTGGGGCTTTGTGTTAAATTACACGCAACGTGCCATTCTAAAATCGTTGTGAATATTTGCTGAACTACATAATGCTCCCCAAAGGTTTCCCCCAAAGTTGGGATGGTGGTCATTACAAACACAGTAAAAAAAGGGCAACGATACAAAAAAGATTGAGAGCCACTGTTTTATATGAACTAAATTATTATAAATACCGAAATAAGGCCACACAATGTAGACATCTGAGATGGAGACACCCACCTCTCTTTTCTTGGCCTCGTTCTTGCCGTACTTGGGGAAGAGGTAACAGAAGATGTTTCCGCAGCAGCTAGCGACGTGGACGAGTGGCCCTTCCTTGCCCAGGCTCAGTCCCGCAGACACAGCCAGCATCATGCACACAGACTTGATCATCAGGGTCCATTTGCCCAGATAGCCTCGGATGATGAACCCACTTAGGATCGTTTTTATCTGCAATGTCACAGAAAGTACAGTCACTGCTCACTCCAGCAAGAAAGCCTAGACAGCTTCAATCATCAAGTTCAGACCAACTTTTGTTCCCAGAGTTGAAACAAATATTGGAACAACGGCTTTCCTAGTTTCCATTCACTCCTTTGTAGTGTTAGGTCAGTAGAAAACATAATATAATTTTGCCGTCATCTGAAGACTTAACCGCGTTTACCGTCCTTAGTTCAATAACATATCCATCCATCTGTTGACAACTGTGACACTGTATATTGATTTCTAGATAGCCGAACCCTTTCGTTTTAAAGAGCCTCTCTGAGCCCAGGTTTCCGAGGATATCAGCACAAGAATTGTGCCAACTGTTTAACACCAGATGGCGACACTCTTTAGTTGTTCCACAATAGTCAAACTACAATAATTATGGATCCTTCTGATTAAAAAAGGGGTGTACGCTAATTAGGGCATGCACACTTAATAGGTCAAATACAGTATGTGCCAACAGCCTACCCAAAAACCTTACAGATTTTCTGAATTTTTTTATCTTATGGTCATATGAGACATTCCTGACAGTTTTCTGTGTTTTGAACAAGGCTTTTTGTATCATGGGATATGGCCCATGTTTGTCAAATGGTATGCGAATAACAGATTGTCAGCTCGAAACACGTCCAAAGAGTGACTCTTGCAAATATTTTAGCTGTGCGCAGTGAGCTGGCCAAAGTCTCGTGACATCCAATCAATACATCCCAGTTTGCACAACAAACCAGCAGATGTAGATAATCTTATGGGTTAATTTATGGGTCTTATGGATTTATGTTACTAGTCTTACAGGTGTGTACCACTCAAGGTAGGCACGGTTGGTTACTATATGTCTTATGGCTGCATTCACACACGGTTTATCCAGTCTATTTAATCCAGGCTAACTAGAGCTGTTTATTGTCAATCATGTTCACATAAAGGCTAATTAACTGACAGGTGTCAGAAGAAAGTTGTTGTTGTAATTGTTGTAATTCTGCTGCCTAATTAAGTTAGGCAGCACGCTCATTTGTACAAATTTGTTATTAAGTTTTGGTGAAATCATCAGACAAACAAAATTATTTTGGACAGGATCTGCAAAAAAGGGTAAAAGTTGTCTGGCTCTATATACTATAACAAGTTACCCGATCTAATAATAATAATAATTAAATTCTATGGCGCCTATATCCTCAGGAATCTGAGCTCAGAGGCGTAACAAAACATAATCAATAAGCATAATAATGAACAAAGACGCGCAAAAGGGACCACTGAAGATTTATGATGGAAATGCAATTTGGAATAAATGTCTTGAGTTTTTTCAGAAGGTAGCTATAGTTTCAGATGTTTTCAAAGTGATGGGGAGTTCATTCCAGACCCTAGGCGCAGCGACAGAGAAAGCATGTTTGCCCAAGTTAAGGCACAATAAGTTGTTGTGAAATTAATGATTTGAGCTAACTATGGAGATTTGAAAGATGCAGGAGACTAGCCAAGTAGGGTGGTTGTTGTGTAGATAGAGCACGATATGTAAGAGTGGATAGCTTAAAATGAATTCGGTAAGTAACAGGAAGCCAGTGTAACTGTTTAAGTAGTGGTAGCAATCTAAGTAAATTCTTTCAATGACTTTAACCAACGACTATGTCAAGTGAGCAGGGAATTGTATCAAAACTTCGACACATGCCACCAGAGATTTTCCATACGTACCTCAGGGATGCCAGAGCCACACGCATACGGGGCAAACACACGCACCAACATCACTGCCAGAGTGGAGAAGAGCAGGGCCCAGGTGACATACATAAAGTAACAGACGATGTAAGAGCCAACAAGGTTGTCGTCGTCTAAACCAAACAGCGATGACCATGTACGCCACTGTAACAAGAACAAGTACCAGATTATTTAGTTTTTATCATGAATTTTTTTGTAAATGTAACATGACTACTGGGTATGCTATCAGTAACATACTTATAAGCAAAGTTAACATGATAATTGAAGAGCCAGATTCTAATACGAAGTAAGTCCATTTTAAAAATAATGAGATAATGACTGATCCCTGTTTCTCAGCTGTATATCTTCCATGTTAACTTGATAGGTTTTCCAATATGGCTCAGTCCACATCTGTAGAGCTAGTTTATCCCAAACTAGCCGAGTCCACCTGAGACAGTTTTGCAAAACGCACTCAGTCCTTGGTATGCGCAGTGCCGGGTGTGGCATTAGTGGATATGGTGGAAATCACGAATGAACAAGGCACTACCTTGACAGAAGATTACCATTCGCCTATAGTTGAAAGTGACAGACCCAGAAAACGAAAACGTAACCCAGATACCTGGAAGAAAAACTAAAGATAGGAGTAAGAAATAAATCAACCCATCATCAGCACCACCAACCCATCATCAGCACCATCAGCACCATCAACCCATCCATCTCTTCAACCCCACCCAATCCCCTCCTATCACACCAACTTCATCTGATACCGTATGTCACCTCTCCACCATCCCAACCTTCCCCCGCATGAAAATCCGCACATCACATCGCCCACCCATACCAACACCACAAACCCAGCTTCCTCCTAACCACACAAACCCAAATGGAGGTCTACACCTGTCCCTACTCCATTATCGCACACAAACTCTTCACCCCACCCTGATTCAAGCTGGACCTAACACCCACCCACTCACCCATACTTCACCCTGTCCACCTCAATCACTAACCCCCTCCATGCCCCACAAACCTAACCCCCAAACTTCACCCAGTCCATCTCACTCACTAACCCCCTCCATGCACCACAAACCCAACCACCCATACTTCACCCCGTCCACCTCACTCAATAACCCCCTCCATGCACCACAAACCCAACCACCCATACTTCATCCCGTCCACCTCACTCAATAACCCCCTCCATGCACCACAAACCCAACCACCCATACTTCACCCCACCCATCTCACTCAATAACCCCCTCCATGCACCACAAACCCAACCACCCATACTTCACCCCGTCCACCTCACTCAATAACCCCCTCCATGCACCACAAACCCAACCACCCATACTTCATCCCACCCACCTCACTCACTAACCCCCTCCATGCACCACAAACCCAACCACCCATACTTCATCCCACCCACCTCACTCAATAACCCCCTCCATGCACCACAAACCCAACCACCCATACTTCATCCCACCCACCTCACTCAATAACCCCCTCCATGCACCACAAATCCAACCACCCATACTTCATCCCACCCACCTCACTCAATAACCCCCTCCATGCACCACAAATCCAACCACCCATACTTCATCCCACCCACCTCACTCAATAACCCCCTCCATGCACCACAAACCCAACCACCCATACTTCACCTCACCCACCTCACTCACTAACCCCCTCCATGCACCACAAACCCAACCACCCATACTTCATCCCACCCACCTCACTCAATAACCCCCTCCACGCCCCACAAACCCAACCACCCATACTTCATCCCACCCACCTCACTCAATAACCCCCTCCACGCCCCACAAACCCAACCACCCATACTTCATCCCACCCACCTCACTCAATAACCCACTCCACGCCCCACAAACTAACAGGTTTGCTTAATGATTACACAGGGATGAGACAGCCAGTGGCTTATCGGATATCAAGTCATGTAGTTGTTTCATCTTTGCACAGTTTATATCTGTCAATTCTGTTTTAAATCATCTTCACGTTCCTCAGCTGGTTATTCTCTAAGTCACTCAACACAACTCAAATATAGCAACAGGTTCTGTTATTAAATATGTACAGACATATGAACAAAAACACCAAAAAACTGCACATCACTAGCACACAAGAGTGAATATCACAAACACACCTGCGAACATCATTACCACACATATGAACATCATTAACACACTTGTAAACATCATTAACACACCTATCAACATCACTACCACACCTGTGAGCATGCGTCGTCTTCAAACATTGTTTCATTGGACGACCAGCAGCATTGTTCACGATTGAACCAGAACTGTTCTACGCAGATGCCCTCTTTCAAGTCAAACATCCACGTTGTGCCAATGTCTATGACAGCCGCACAAGTACCTGGCGAAGAGAATCAACAAGTCGACGTCAGACACAAACTTCATTTAAACTTTAAAGTTACACTAAAAGAGTACAGGTGGAATACTGTACCAAGTAAAACTATATATGATGTGGGGATCCCTGTGTAGGGATTGTCATGCTGGAATCCCCATGGTGGATCACCGAATGTTTGCTTTGAACTGGAACATGGGATAAAAATCAGAATTAAACTTTGAAAGTGGAAGATTCCGACTGTGAAAGATTTCGTATCGCTCACTCACATGGAATCAATCCCAGTTCAGATCCAAAATATCTCTAGTATATTGAACTGAACTGAATCAAACTTGTGTGGACTAAGTATAATAATTCAGCCAATCAGTCACAACTGATGATGTTTGGGACCCACATTTAAAGAGATAGCAAAGCATTCAAAACTATATCACAAAGAGCTGCCCATTTTGTTAATGTCACATGCATGATAGCAGAACTAAGATAGTCAGACCTCGAGGAGAACCTAATGTATAAAGAACCACCTTAATGTATAAAGAACCACCCTAGTGTATAAAGAACCACCTTAATGTATAAAGAACCTACCCTAATGTATAAAAAAACCACCCTAATGTATAAAGTTATCTATGGACAAACTGCTATTCTGGATAAAACACAGGCGCATGTGATCACCCTAACAAACACTAAACACACAAGAACCAACACACAGGAATGCAGAAACTAATTCCTCCCCCAGACCTAACTGTTTGGACCATCCAGGAAGCACAATTGGTTGAGGCTCAGGACGTCTCCAAATTCAAGGAACTACTGGGTCATGCCCGAAACTCATAGAGTAATTAACCAACAATTGGCACGATAATACCCAGTTGGGGTTTGCCGAGAAAGAAATAAAATTACAAACCTGTGGCACAGCCAATGAGGAGAACGCAGAGCCAGCCGCTCCAGGCGTCATGCGCCCCCTTCACTTTCTGGAAGCATCCATCATGCCTCTTGCGCAAGATGTGTCGGTGCCTCAGCCGGTCGCGTGCGATGTCTCGCAGCCAGTCTATCGTGTGGAAGTCATCGTACTGCCCCACCTCCGGCGGCACATATTCCAGTGTGTCCATTAAGTTGGTGGAGCCTGCATGAACACAAAAACAGATGGACCAATAGGTTCAACTCCCACTTCTGACACCAAAACACCTGCCCTACTAGTAATGATATTTATTAGAATTTGTTCTAATAGTGCAAGATTCTGGTCAAATCTCAGTTTTCATGGCGGCTGACATGTTGATCAGGGTGACCAATAAGCACCAATATGTTGCATAAGTTGACTTCAAATATTGCTATATGCTCTTACTCTATAATCTCAATAATTATGATTACTTTTCATGCAAAAAATGTAATTATATAATATTTTTTAACTGTCATTATTTCTAAATGTTAATCAGCATAATAGATTGGTCATTTGTAGTTTAGAATACACGTAGGTATCAATTGTATTTTTTAAACTATCCAACATTTTGACCAATTTATTTGAATCTAATAATTGTTATTGTTCCTGACATTCTTAACTGTAGCTCCAACAACATTGTGTCAGTTTCAAACAATTATTACATACATTTTATATAATGGAAAGATTACTCATTGGGTGACGACAGTTCAAAACGTCTTTAAAAGTTTGTATTTCATTTCTGGCAACATGGGTAAATATTTGACTAAAATAATCATATTCTAACAGGGATTTGCATGCATCATTAATTCAGTTTCGGTTGTGATCAAGTTTTAAACACTTCAGTTGAGTGATTTAATCACTTCAGTTGATCCAGTGTCTATGACTCTATGTAAATACCGAAGGTAATGGTAATCTTAACAACATAACTTAGTGACGTGAATAACAGATGATCAGTTGAAAACATATCCAAAGAGTGACTCTTGCAAATATTTTAGCCACGCAAAGTCAGCTGTGCCAATCTCATGATCACATCAAATGCACTGCAAGTTCCTTTAGAACATGCACAACAAACCAGCAGATGTAAATAATCATGAATGCGGGTTAGTTTGCATTCTTACGGATTTCTTTTACCAGTCTTACAGGTATGCATCAGTCACAGTTGGCAAGTATGCAACACCATAAATCTCCATGTATAATACATATTTCTTCTCACCACATAGTAACAAGGCTATACAAAATTGTCAGACCAAATATGCAATTGAAATTCCACAAGATATATATATATCTGGATCTACGTAATTACTCAGCAAAGTCCTTCCGGGATATGGCAATGAGAGTTTATTTAAGAGTGTCCTTCTCTAGAGTTAGTGAGTCCATCACAGGTTTTTCCATTTCCCCAAGTGGGATCTTTTACTTCCCCTGGCATAGACACCAGATATAAGGGTCCAATGGCTTTTACTGTCTCCTCCAAAAGACACAGGCAAAGTGGGGTGAATGAAATTGCCCAACTTTCGAAACAGCAGAGATGGAATTGAACCACCACTCTCTCGATCGACAGTTGGGTGCCCTAACCATTAGACCACCGCTCCCCACATAGGGCTAAGATAAAAAAATGAGAACTTTTACAGAAGTAGGGAAATAAATCGGGGTAGTTAATGCGTATTATACATGATAATATAGAAATTCTGTCAGATTTTGGCACAAAGTCAGGGTGCGTAATATACTTGGGGGCGTATTATACAAGGAAATTTACGGTACTTACCATGAGATTTATCTGCTACGTTCTGGTATTCAAACTGCGCCTCCGTATTAATGTCTATAAGATCCTCATCTGCACTGCCTGTAGTTTCGACAAGGCCATTGGCTACCCGTCTAGTGGTGCTGGTGCTGCTCTCTGCCATTGTGGTGCTGTCAATTAGCAAATCTGTCTCCATTCCATGTGAATGCGCCCATGGCCTGCAGAATACAAGATCTTGTATTGTTTAAAGAAACAAGACAATATCTCTGACTAACCTATGAAGTGATTCACAACAACGTTTAGTATCTGCAGTGTTGGGAAGGCACATACAGCGCTGCACCCAATTTATTAATGTCTTAGTCTGTACGTATTTACATCTACACAAACATATAATTTTATATATATATATATATATATATATATATATATATATATATATATATATATATATATATATATATATAATTATATATCAATTGTAAAGTTCTATCATATATCAACCATCCTCATGTCTTGAAAGATTATTAAAAAGGCAATGATCATTGTATCAGAGATGGGATGATTACACCACAAATGTAATCGATTATGATTACAATTATTGTTAAAATATATGAGCATGACTACAAGTACAATTACTTAGAAATTGAGTTGATCACGGTTACTGTTACATATAATCATGACTACAATCATATTTACATATAAGAATATAATTGAAATGTAATGTAAATATAATTAAATAAATAAAATGTTATTATTGTCAACAATGGTTATTCAAGACAAGATCAAACACGATATTAAAATACACTCACTGTACATGCAATAGATATAAAATGAGCAGAAAAGCCTGCTTGTATTGTAGTTGGGATCTGGGCAACAGAAATATGCTCAAGAAAATTGTAATCGTAATTGTAATTCATGATTACATTTATTTTGGCAATGTAATCAATTATGATTACGATTACTTGGCCTTTTTAACCAATGTAATTGAGTACGATTATTCCAAAAAATTTGACAATTACAACATTAGGATTATTGAGTGCGATTACTCCATCTCGGCATTGTAGCTAACATCACTTCTTTCAAGTCTTCTGCCCAGTGACACGTAACTTTCTCTCCAGCCTTCCAGGTCCTCTGTCTTTGTTTTCGTTTCTTCTTTAAATATGCCCAAAGAGCCCGTTTGTTTCCTTCCAATGGGTTATTTTATGGTAACCTTACTTATAAATTGCCAGCTTCAGAAGTCCTTCATTCCTCATGATTCTAATAAGTTTTTCTGTCTCTTCTTGATTACTTCCATCAGTTTTTCTAACCATGCTGAGTACCTCTTGATTGTTACATCCTTTTGTCCAGCTTATTAATCCCATCTACCTCCATAGCCATATCCTAAAGCATTCCAAGTTTATGATGTCACTTCTTCTGAAATGATTTGTTGTCTTATTAATCCCATCTACCTCCATAGCCATATCCTAAAGCATTCCAAGTTTATGATGTCACTTCTTCTGAAATGATTTGTTGTCTTATTAATCCCATCTACCTCCATAGCCATATCCTAAAGCATTCCAAGTTTATGATGTCACTTCTTCTGAAATGATTTGTTGTCTTATTAATCCCATCTTCCTCCATAGCCATATCCTAAAGCATTCCAAGTTTATGATGTCACTTCTTCTGAAATGATTTGTTGTCCAGGTCTCTGTTGAACTCCATACCAATGTTTTACTAATCTTTATTCAGCCAACATCACCAAGGGACTGCATGTAATATTATATTGACATTAATATATTTGCTTAATCATTAAAATATGTGGAACAGAAGTAAAGTATTACACCTATTTTATAAAGCAACTCTCCTCATGAGAAATGCATAGCATTACATAGAAAATATAGATGCAATGGTGTATGCCAGTCACCACCCAAACAGAAAACACACACATGCACGCATGCACACACACATATAGTTATTTACTGCAACCATGTGCATGCTAAATGCTTTCTGGGTTTTAATAGAATGGAAGCATATTCTACTTTAATTTGTACAAATTAAGCAACACATAGTATTTCATATTTGTATAATAAATGTTCCTAGTACAATTAGGCTTAGCTTTAGTGTAAATTTTGCCATGATTTCATAAAATATAGTATTATTATTAATACACAAAATTAGTTACAATAGTGTCTATCCTGGGAATTCAGCTGTATTTATGCCGACAGCACAGACTTTTACAGTAGTAGTGGTAGTAGTAGTGTCACATAGTGTAGTACTAGTGTCACGTAGTGTAGTAGTAGTGTCACGTTTATAGTGTTATTTTCAATCATGGTCCATCTAGGACCCAACCATCACAATCAAATACACTCTTACATCCACAATTTTACATAACTTAACACAAACACATCTATGTTTTTTGTTTCAGCCATGTTCAACCCAGCCAGTCAATGTCTTTAGGTCTAGCACTTGCTGAGCCAGTGACGCAACACCAACTTACATTCTTCTACAAAATAAAACATAACCTCCTGAACATTACTCTTGGCATACACCCACACCAGTGATCCTGACAAATACATACTCATTTTATATTAGAGTCATCAGAGTCTGGAATCTACTCGATGTACAGAAATAATAAGTGCTAATAAAGATTTATAATTTCGTCACTTCAGGCTTCAATACCTTTCAGCATGCTGTGACTTCACAAGACTACCTCATTCGACTGTAAAAAAAATCCATCTGATTTTAATCACACGTATTACTTGCATTATTTTGGTTTTAAAATCACCCAAGACCTAGCAATAATGCCAATATGGAAGTTATCGCATATCGGAACAAAAAAACTGACTCAACACCTAACACTACAGTAACATACACAGTCATAAACAACACCGATCCCCTTAACTAAAGTCTGAATACCGAATATCGTCCCATCTTGACCAACCTGATGTTTTTTGTCGGATATTAACGTTAACGTAAGCTGATCCGACCAGTGTAAAATACGTGATTTTCTGCGTAAAATTAGTATCATATAATCAATCTCTCTTTGCAAACGTTACCAACACGGAAATGATGCCTCCTCGCAAACGGTAAAATATACAGGCGATCTTACCAGTGCGAACGAATTTCACCAGCGATGAATAATGATTTCCATAAATGTATTTCCATCACGTGATGAAATCCGAGCACCGGCGTGGTTCACATACGTACGGCGTGCGTCTCTAAATTAGGTTCAGCTGTAGACCTTATGTAGGCTTATTTGGATTCGAACTACATTTTTTAAACCTGAAATAAATTATTGCGGTTTGGCGGTAGAGTTTTTCTCGAAACCAGTAAAGTTGTAGGTCCTAAAGGCTAAAGACACGACGGAGCGATGGTGCGATGTCCACCCTTATGAAAATATACCATGGTAAATGCCATGGATACCATGGTGTTTTGAAACAGGTAAAACCATAGTAAATCATGGTAAACTATAGTAATTCATGGTGCTTCGAAACAGGGAAGCCTGTACACGGTTACATGGTGTTTTGAAACGGGTAAACCATGGTATACCACAGTTTACCATGTAAAGTCATGGTTTAACATGTAATGCCATGTAATATAACGAAATACCATGGTATACCGTAGTATATTTTCATAAGGGCAGAGCGATGTCATGAGCGATTGTGCGATGCGATATGGAGCGATACTGTATAATGATCAGGTAGTGCGCATGTGTGTGCCGAAAACAAGACTTAGACAACCATTTGTATTGTTCGACATTAGTCCAGCGTAGCTGACATTTGGGCGAATAGTTATTTCTACCATGCTGCTTACACGTGGTATGTTCAGAGCATTTGACAATGTCTAATCAATCGGACGAAGGTGCAGATGACGCTGACTGTACGTACACAGTTACATTGCTATTTATTTTTTTACAAGGAATGGTTTATTCGTATTTCCAAAATATTGAGCAGAAGATACATGTTCTTCAATGTTTGTGTTTGACGTATTGCATGATGGCTGAGAAGGGCCATCGCTGTTGCAATCGCTCCATCGTTCCATCCCATTGCGCCATCATTCAATCGCATCGCTCCATCGTATCGCGGCATCGCGTTGCCGAATTCAACACACAACAGCGATAGCCCTCGGCCATCATACTTTCAACATTTAGACCGCTATCTTGCAGTTTTCGTTGTTTTATACTATTATGTAATGCCCGCGTTGTTGCATGATATGTGCATAGAGTGTTTGAATATAAAATAAAGTGTTAATAAACTAATCTTTATTATGTCTTTTATCAATCTGGTGTGTTTCGCCAGTTGGTTGTGGAGGTTTGGCGGCCGGTCAACATTTCTCTCCTGCGGCCTCTCCGGCCACATAAACTACATTAGTACTGGGGGCCGCCCCCTCCTCCGGTTCCGACGCAATTCGCGTACATGGGGGCCCTTTATATGTAGGTGGTCGGTCAGAGGCCCTCAGTTCAGAGTGCACAAACCTCTAACGAAACGGGTTTTTTCACGAAGGGTTCGTCCAGTACCGTCTCCTGGGAAATAACAACCGTAACTTGGTCAACGCGCGGGGTATTTTTGTAAGATAATATATTGTAATAATCAACAACATAAATCGGACATGCCTTGTTATGTGTAATATTATTTGGGGTTTGTACTTGGATGACAGCAGTTGATGTTGATTGTTGAAACACGATGGCCACTGAACATATAGTTTCAACTGTCTATACATTGAAAGTTTTTTAATGTGTCAGTTTTCGTAGGGTAACATATCATGTATGCCGATAGAGATTAAATGAAAGTATGACAGAAGCGTTGGTATAAAGGTACGACAACAACTTTATTAAAGGCGCGAGCAACGCCGAAAAGAGCAGAGTCAACGGATAACGTTCTCGTGACGTAAGTCTATTGTTCAAGTACGCCAACGCAATAATCACCATGGCAACATATTGTCCACAGACAGCGTTAGAGAGAATATTCCCTCTTGTCAACACCAAAGTTCCCAGCAGCATTCAATGTTCAAAGTTACGCTTTTCTGGCGAAGCAGAAGGTAGATTGTTCAACGGCCTCAACGCAGAGTTTCGCAGCGTGATCATCGCCTCGATCGGCGTCGACCGGGTTTCGTTCGGAGTCCGAGAGAGTTCGTCCACGTCCACGATATATGTTTCCTAGGAACGAGCGCCTCGATCGAACGTCGGACGTTTTGTGACGTTCGCCAGTTCGACCGAGACCGTTCATCTGCGGCCACGATAGACGATCTTTGCCTCGACCGGCGCCGATCGCGTAACGTTCTCCGTCCGAGTGCGTTCATCGGCGGCCTTTGTTGATGTTTCCGATGACGTTAACGAACCAGCGCCTCCATCGGTGTCAACGATGGATGTTTCGAGTGGCGTTCGCTCGTGTCGTTGCTGGTGACATTTGCCGATCGGTAGAACTCGATCGTCTCGCTCGCGCTTGGAATCTTCTCAAACACGAACTAGGCACTGAGCAAATTTAATATTAACAAACGTGATAGGAAATAAAAATAAAATAATAGATAATAATAAATATTAATAAATAAAATCAGCAACGTGTCGTCACGCCCACAGCAGTCGTCGTCTGGATAAATCATAAACGCTCGGGAACACCGTACACGTGTGCATCTCCCCGGAGGTTCCCCGGTCCCCCGGGGCAACTCCTCGTCATAAAACTAAAAAGGATAAAGAAATAAAAGTGAACCTTATTACCAAGGCGTCGTGTCGTCTGCAGCCGCAACAGCGATCGGTCAAACCGGAAGCAGGCGTGAGGCACCTGAAATGAAAAATCTCCGATGATTAGCCAATTACTCTTTAAATAACTTTACCGGTTACCTATATCTTAATAACACTAACATCATCATCTTGCACAAACGCAGTACTGACTATATGGCTTATGTTTACAAAGTTCGGAGGGCTGTGTTAGGCTTACCTCGGAGTAGAGGGCGTCCCTCCCGACGGGTAGGCCTGACTGTAGGACACCCCCAACCGGGCAGTGCCTTCACGCGTCACTTCCGGTAGCCGTGTGATCATCTGTTGCGCCTGAAGACGACGTGATAATGTTTACGCCCGTGCCTAGTCGCGAATGAGACGTTCCGCCGACCCCAGGAACTCTGGGACTTGCACCGTTTGCGCTGTGAACCCGCTTCAGTTTGTCTTCACTTCACGTAGAGTTCGACATCATCGCCCGGGTGGTGTCGTCCAATCCACGACTTGAAATTGTTCACCCGTCGTTGTGACGTATGCCAGCAACTATAGTAAGCAACAAAAACAATATTAAGATTTATTCTCTCTAACATCATACAACGGTGCAGGAGATATCACAATGTAAATATACTTTGATGTGGTATATTAGTTTAAACACCACAATCATAAAACTTCCATAGCCTAGCATGGCGCCTAAATCCGCAGGGACCCGAACTCGTGTAACAAACCAAACTCGTTAAGCCTAATACTTCTACTGCTTCTGCAAAAATACAGTGCAAATACTCGTTACATATTTAGGTCATAAGAACAGGCAATGTTAGTTAAACTTACCAATTATAATGTTGATCCATCGTGAGTAATGTCCAGACATCCGCGAGTTTGGTCTCCGGTAGACGATAACGCGTCAAGGCGCCGTCGAACAGTTACGATCGCAGCCCGTTCAAAACGCGTCCGGTTTGTTTGAAATCTAGCTTGTAAATGATTGCTACCAGTTACCACGCCGTGAAGTAACGATGTCGGCGCATTTCATTGGCCATGTGTTTGATTTACGTCAAAGAACAATCGACGTTCGAAATTCATAGAAACCGTTTGCCGATGAAAACGTTGCTTTCTAATGTACGCACGCAAAACGTCGCAAGCAAACGAAACGTTCAACGTTTCCGTGCGTCTGTTCTGCAGCTCCGCGAAGCAGCATTGTTTGTTACATACTGCACACTGCTGTTATTGTTGCTTCCCAATGATCATGGTTAACTCACTTATAGTCTAACTACGACTGGGACACGATCATGCAACATGGACCCAATAATGCCGTGAATAACCCAACTGAGACTCCTTTGTATACAATATCCCGTCTCCCGTTGTGCCCAAATCTCCCGCGCCAAGTATGAAACCTATATTATATTATGTAGAGGACTACCTGTACATAAAGGGTCTCTGTTCTACCCGGCATCTGTCTGTGTTGGGATGGCTGGTGTGGCTCCAGGTCTAAGCACGGCTGTCTGTGTTGGGATGGCTGGTGTGGCTCCAGGTCTAAGCACGGCTGTCTGTGTTTGGATGGCTGGTGTGGCTCCAGGTCTAAGCACGGCTGTCTGTGTTTGGATGGCTGGTGTGGCTGCAGGTCTAAGCACGACTGTCTGTGTTGGGATGGCTGGTGTGGCTGCAGCTCTAAGCACGGCTGTCTGTGTTGGGATGGTTGGTGTGGCCGCAGGTCTAAGCACGGCTGTCTGTGTTGGGATGGCTGGTGTGGCTGCAGCTCTAAGCACGGCTGTCTGTGTTGGGATGGCTGGTGTGGCCGCAGGTCTTACTAAGCACGGCTGTCTGTGTTGGGATGGCTGGTGTGGCCGCAGGTCTAACTAAGCACGGCTGTCTGTGTTGGGATGGCTGGTGTGGCTGCAGGTCTAAGCACGGCTGTCTGTGTTGGGATGGCTGGTGTGGCTGCAGGTCTAAGCACGGCTGTCTGTGTTGGGATGGTTGGTGTGGCTGCAGGTCTAACTAAGCACGGCTGTCTGTGTTGGGATGGCTGGTGTGGCTCCAGGTCTAAGCAAGCCCAGCTTCGCATAGATGACATGGCGAATATCACAAGGCTCAAAATATCGAATCTAGAAACGTTAATTTTTAAATTATGACATATTGCGAACGGTTATAGATATCCGTGTAGATTGCATACGAGGCGTTTGACAGATACGACGGGGACAAAACAGAAGCAGTGTGAGTCTGAACAAAATGTTAGGGTTTTTGGTGCAACTACGCACAGAAATAGAGTCTCATTATTACAAAACTGTTATCGAACTGATGAATATATTGTGGCAATCAGCTAATGTAGAATGACTGTTGAACTAGAAGTATGGGGAGCAGGCGTACAGAAATGAAGATATTGCGATTTTTCTTGTTTCTGGTTTGCAGAATTTGCTGCTACCACTTACACAAAACTGAACCATGGAGAAATATTGGTGTTCTTCTATCAATAAACACCCTAAAATGTGATGACTTCTTCCATTGGCGCCGGTATGTGATTCGTGCTGCAATTTATTGTTATAGATATATTGTGATATTAGGTAGAAACAATGAATATATATTCATCAATCAATCAATGTTCATCAGTACAAGGAAGCCATCGGCTTATCGAAAGTAAATGTTGCAACATTCAAAAACGTTCCACTAAACTTATTAATGCAGCACATTGCCTTCTCGTCACTGCTCGCTGATTGGGTATTTGCATGTTTCTGTGCAGCCGACCTGAACTGAAATCCTTCCCTGTTGACCGTGGAAAATGACCCTATGGTCTAATACAAAGGTTCTCAACCTGGGGTACGCGTACCCCCTCCCGCGTACCCCCTGTTCCAGAGGGTACGCGGAGGGTTGTCTGAAGCTAAGCTTATGTGCAATGGTGGAAAAAATTTCACTTTGTGTGGTCCT